>JACVBY030000483.1:600000-915727 GCA_017589505.3 Metroxylon sagu | reverse complement strand
AGGACTCTAATCAATTGTCATACTGCTAAGTTTACAAAAGTTTATAAGAACTAGCTCCATAAACTCATGCTGAACGTGTGAAGCGAAGAAAAAACCAACATAAATCATTTTGGTATGAATTTAACAATATATCAAAGTACCAAACAACAAGCTTGCTGTGTCATACAGATGATCCATGGGCAGTTAGTAAAAGTAAAAAAAAAAAAAGAGAGAATATAAGTCAATTCTGCCTTACAATAATACCTTTTCAAGACACCATCCCCTGTAACATCGCAGAGCTCATTTATGAATTCCCCAATTTCATCTCGAGTTCCCTTCTCATATGTTCCCTGACATGGGGTGATCAATGATTGCCAAGAGACAAGCAAATAATTAAGCAGACAGTAATTTGGACAGTCCCTATGATTACAGATAAATATACTTTCAAATTTGGACTACTAACAGTTCAAATGCTGGTTTCTTAACAGCAAGCCATGACATGAGGCCAAGCCAACAAAACTGGTTCCATTTTTGGTCACAGTAAACCCTTCTTAAAAGCAGTGCATGAAGTCCTGATATTTTTGGTCGAGATGGTTTCCCATAAGAAAAACACATCCTGATATGCAAGAAATAAAGTGAACACTATAACTTTGAATGATAATTCATTTCAAAATAAGAATGAACGCTTGACAAGAGCCCAATTGGCAAATTGCAGAAAACCAGTTTCAGGGTAGCAATAACATAAACAGGATAGGACTAGTCAGATATAGCTAGAGTTGCAATTCGTTTCCCAGAATTCAAATCACTAAGAAGACAATCAATCATTCCGCTGATCAACAAAATATAAAAACAAATGAGAATTTACTTTGAAAGCTAATGCTCTGTCAGTGATAGGAAAAAGAAATCCGGCGCGAGTCCAGTTCAATCTATAGCAGTAACACGAATAATTACATGAAGAAAAAGGAGATTACTTTGGAGATAACGAGATCCTCGAATGTGAGCATGCCATCATTACGCTTCTGAGTAACCAAATCAAACATCCTGGCTCCCCAGCCTCCCATGAATCCCGAAATACGCCTGCCATCGATGATATCGAATGCAATCTAAAAATTATTAGGGTTTTCTCGATGAGCCATGCGACAAAAGAGCAGAGGAAGTGGAGGAGAAAAAAAGACCTGGAAGACGGACTGCGCATGACGAATTTGCCGTGGCTCTGGGATTGGGCGGCGAGGGAACACGAAGAAGGATCCGGGAGATCCTCAAACTCCTGGATTCGTAAAAGCCCTAAATTTTGTCGCCCCCACATAGAAATATAGAGAGATGATCGAAGAAACGAAGATTAATAGATGGATGGGATCAGAGAGAAGAGAGAGAGAGAGGAGAATATACCGGCTCGCCGTGACGAAGCGGGGGTCGGCTGCCGGTGACTGAGCGTTGCCCATATTACGATTCCTGCGTCCAGCCGGAGATGAATGTTGAGGCCTGAGGAAGTAGCGGTAATGGTGTTTTTACGGGCAAGGAATTACTTCATGCGGAGATAAATGAAAGCAATTCCGCTCAAAATATTTGAATTCCCACACCCGTGCATAATTAGAAGATTATGGAGCTCAGCAAGGGATACATATCTGGGAAACAGGAAATACCTTCAATGTCATTAAAAAATAAAATTAAAAAAAAGAAAAAAAGAAAAAGGCTACATCTGTTATCATGACTTAATTAACTAGCGCATAATATGAATTTAGTATCTTATTTTTAATCATCAAATATTATCTTGGAAAGCAATCGAGGGGTTGTTTTTTATTTTGGATTTGAGGTAAAGATGATTATTTCAATTTTTTTGAAGAGCTTTAAGATAATTTATCAATTGTATCGAATTTTTTTTCGAACATGTATATTCAAAAGTGTAAATCGATGATTGATTTCATGACAAATTTGATAGCAAAGAAGGATTTTTAATTATTTTTTTGAGTTTTATTCTATATTATCTATTATTTGTAGAATAATATTTATAATTTGTAACTTTTTTATTATTATTATTTGATGGTCTAAAAATAATACTATGTGGCTCATATAATGCAAGTACTTTTTTTTTTTTTTCTATCAGATAAAAAGAATGATCAATACAACTTTATAAATAGTGTAACGTAGAAAGAAATAATTGAAAACATAATTGCCACAGTTAATTTTGGTATTGCCCTTCCTCTTCTTTCTTTCTTTTTTTTTTTTTTTTTAATCTATGCAAAAGATGAGCACTGAAAACTATTTTTCATCGACTTGCTAAATTTAAATAATTGTTTGATCATTTGATGCCATAATATAAGGTTAAGAGTCAAAATGTGAGCTTGAGCTCAAGTAAATTTGATGATCTTGGATCTAATTTAAGTCCAAAAAATACGGTCCAATCTCATTTAAATCCATTTGATAATTGTAAAGTAGCTCATTTTATTTTATGATAGGGTTCTGCAGTTAGAGTGGAGGCTTAGCACCATATATATATATTTTTTTTTTTTGTGTTTTTGTTTTTTAAGGAGAGGGATGGGATGACTGGAAGGTGAAATATAGCATGACAATATGCATTTATATATATATATGCTTAAAAATCTAAAGTTTAAGTTGTTATATTGGTGTGGAAATGGATGATACAAAAAGCCTCACAAATGTGAGACACACAGATGTTGAATTTTAATATTTAATTAAACTGTCCAATGGTTGGGATAAGGTAATTTTACTTTGTGTTGAGCTTCCTAAAATTTAATTGCACCGAAAAAGCTTGCCCTATACCATGCCATGGGTCAAAGGTTCATCCATAACACTCAAAAAAAAAAGAAAAAAAGAAAAAAAGAAAGGAATAAAAAATAATAAAAAAAACTGAAGAGGTATGAGCCAGCTGGGATAATTGGACTGTAAACGTCCAGGTTTAATGCAAGCTCTCAAATATATATATATAGATAGGTAACAAATCTTTAATTATCTTATCATTTTTAAGATTAGAAGTAAATTCTATCTGAGATCAAGTACCTAGTGGCCGGTGATCGAGAATTTTTATTCCAAAGAAAATTTTAAGAATTATCTGAACGGAGAATATCGCGCGCGTTAATACTTCGTTCATAGCCAGTGGGGGTTTTGGAGGGTCCACCGGTCTGAACGGTGGAAGAAGCTGCACGGCCTTTGGAACAACGGCCGTCTCCGAACCTGTCCACCGTCAAAAGGGTCGCCATCTTGCCTCTCGATTCGAAGGAACCAAAGGCGAAAGAACCCTCCCATCTCGCGACCGACCTCGCATCGAATTCGTCCAGCAGTCGAACTCCTAATCTTTAGCCTCCTCTCCTGCCTCCCAAACCCTAGTTCTCGATTCGACGAGTAGAAATCTGGCCTTCTGATGGAATGTCTGGTGAGTTTTCTCCCAAATTTTGATCCTTTTCTCTTCGATTCTTTATGTGTTTGCCGATTCCGTATAATTGAACTGCCGGAGTTTCCGATTCCCGTTCTTCTTGGAATTTCTAAGGTTGTTGTTGCGGGGCTTGTTTTAGTGGATCGAAGAGAAAGAGAATTAGGATGGGAAAGGTTACTAAATTCGGTGTTTTTCAGTGCGGTGCTGGCCTGGCAACGTAGGAAATTGTGGGTTGGATGCCGATTTGTGGGATAATTACGGTACTTGTTATGATTTCTAGGGTTTTGGTTTTCTGGTTAAAAAAAAGCAAGGTCTGCTTCATTGTGCGCAATGACATCAATGCATCTATTGGATCATGGTTGCTGATGGAAGTTGGATTGACATCTATTGGATCATGGTTGCTGATGGAAGTTGGATTGATAGAAACTTGACAAGTCAACCTGTCCTAGCATGCCCCCTTCTTATTTTTTTCTTTTGGAGTTATGGGGAAGTGACCTCAGGCATCTGATCGAGGTTCTTATTAGGTAGCCGATGATTTGGTAGGATGAGTGTTGGAAAACTATAGTCTTTGCTTTGATGTTTCCAAGAATTAATTGCCAGTTTGTTGGAAAAGCATAATTGAGTTGTTTTTTTTTCCTTAGTCTAGCAATTTCTTTGTCAAATATAGTCTTTATATTAATGGTTCCCTTGTTGGCAGGTTTTTTGATAACTAATTACAATGATGTCAAGACCTGTGGTGCTCGTGTTTCTACTGGTGATACTTATAATCACGTCACAATTTGAATGGAAAGCACAACTTGCTAATGAAATGGAAGCAAGTCGAAGTATTTCTCAGAAGCAGCAACATGTATCAAGCAGAGAAGAAATCGTCAAAGAAAAAGTAAGTCTTCATTGTCTTCATTTCATATACTTATTCCTAAGCAGGGTTAGACTATAGATTTTCAACTATCAAAAATCAAAAATGATTTTTTTTTTTCAATGTTTCAGTGTACTACATATAGTTTAGATAAACCATAACTATACTTTTCAAGCCTTATACATACTACATGATTCAGCTTAATTAATCCTAATTTGTCTAACATTCTTACCAAAGCCCATATCTGTTTTTTAATGCATGATTTTATTAATCCTTTCTAACAACTTACAATATGCTACCTTAAGTCTTTTCCTTGTCCTAAAACTTTTGATAGTAAGTTAAGTATTTGTCTGAACCAGAGCACCAGCTCAGTTAATTCTCCACCACTCTATTATAAACTGAATATCATCATTTTTGTTAGAATAAACTTGTTTTTTTAGACTGTTTTATTTCCCAACATTTTGAGCAATGTGACATTTAACATGCTTAATTGACATTGAATAACACTTTTTTTTTGAATTGGCAAGGCATGTGTTGGTCAAATAACACCATAGAAGTGCATCTCCACTTCATCCATATGGTCCTAACTCTGAAATATGTTTGTTATTCTAACTCTTCATTCTTTTGTGTAACAAATTCTAGGTAACAAAGCCAATCACCCTTTGGTATCTATTGTCCATTAATCTTTAACAAGACCCTGTATTCATTTGTATTTTTATTGATACTTCATTTCATTTAGCATGTCTGCATTTGTTGATTTTTTTCTCCGTTTTCAATCTCTTATCCTTCAAAATTTTACTGTATAAAATCAATTCAGCATGTAATCACATTTATGATTTGTATAAAATAATATGAGTTTAATGCTAATTCTTGGTATAAACACATGGCGACTGGAAAAGACTTGCGATGCTGGAAAAGACTTGTGGTGCCACAACTATTCCTTACACTCATAACCATTTAGTGTGTTTCTTCAATAATTTCAATATACAAGCCTGCCAACTCAGTTTTTTTTCTTAATCTGTTATAAGCTTCCTTCAAGTTGATGAAAGCCCTATGTAAGCTCCTTTTCTGTTCTTTGTATCTTCCTATCAATTTTTCAAGTAAGAAGGTAGCCTCAGTTGTTGGGCTTCTTGGATATAAAACAAACATCTGATATTGTTATCTTTTCTTTTTGTTTTGTTTTTTTAAACCAAAAAAATATCTTTGTTCTATCATCCATTCCTATAGCTTCAGTGTGGCAAGTTCAAGGAAAATGAGGCATATGTCTGTCTGCATATAACGTCTAAGGAAAAACATTGTGTGTTCTCTTCCTGTCATTGTTTTGCCATTTGAAATTGCCTTAAATTTGTCAACAATTAGCAGCATGGCTGGAGGTTTGTTAGATAACTGCTTGGCATGGTATGGAGGGATGAAAGTCATCTCCCATCTCCTAGCCCAATGTAGGATGCAATCATGGGCATGGAACAAAGAGTCATATCGTATTCCTTAATTCAATTCTTGCATCTTACTTTTAAGGTGGATAGAAAGTATTGGAGATCGTTTGCTTTTTGCTATCTGGTGGGTTTTATAGGAGGTTAGCAGTCATGTTTCTAACATGAAGAGGAGAAAAACATTGCTGGGCAATGCTTGGGGATTTGGAATTGGATCTTCTGTATGATTGGTGGTATTAAGCTTGTCTGAGGTTGGGTTGGCATGCTGTCCTTTTTATTATGTTGTTTTGTGATTGTTCTTGCTTTTTTACTTTGGTGACTGAAGTTCTTCTAACAATTAAAACCGTATGTCAAAGATTTTACCATTTTAGTTGGGTTCTTCTAGTTGAAGTCTTTAGTGTCGGACACATTTATATTCTAATGATAATTCTAGCATTCCTCAATTTTTCTCACAAAAAGAACATCCCCTTCTTACAAGTAACCAAATGTCAAAAATATATGGTTCTTTCTTTAATTCTGTTGCTACTTCAAATATACTAGCTTGTTCAAACAAATCTAGAAACATAAAACACTTAAAGAGATGCATATAGATTTTGGACCTAATTGCTTGATCAAGGTTCTACTGGCTTATGTCTAATGGATTTATAAGGCAATTCTTTTTTGTAGTTCTCTTTCAGTTAATTGGCTGATAAATGTTTCATTGACTCTGGTGCTTTCTCTCTTCTCTTCATTATTCTTATTTGTAAAAGAACATTTCGAACTTAATTTTATTTAGACATTGATGTGCTCAAATGGATAATTAATGGTTTTGAAGGTTTCTTATCTATGCACCAAGTGATTGCATAAGACACTTTTTAATCTCAAGATAAAATACCTGCTAGATATTAATCCTCATGCGCTTTAAGATGTTTAGTTCATGATTAGTGGTATGAAATTTTGACATTATCACCTGAAATTACATTTTGACACCCTAGCTCTATCATCACCTTAATTTTTCATCCACTTGATGATTATGTAAGAAAATTTTAGAAAACTTGCTTTTTAGCTTTTAGGCATTTTGAACATTGTTGATCATCATAAACAAAATAGGTTCTAATTTGGATAGGCCTACATGTGTTTTAGATGTACAAGATATCAGGTTAGATTTTAGCAGTAGGATTCTTCTCACGTATGTACTCGCCTTAGTTCTTTCTCTTTCAAAAACATATTTGAGGAAGAGATCCAAATGGTAAAAGGTGTATTGAAAATCTAAGCCTGCCTTCTTTGATATGTGTAGTTTTGCTCTTTCACACATGCAAAATACTCCCATATAAATAGGAGCTTGTACTCTACATTCCAATGTGAAAGCATGATGAAGGATAAGATGTTTTATTGCTGCTTCTTGCAGCATATGTAGGATTCACATTATTAGAAGGGAATAAAAAAGTTAAAGAGGAGGGAAAAATCATGCATGGAAATATCTTGCTTGCATTTATTTTTATAGCTAGGATTTATGAAGTAAAAGCTGTGCATATTTCTATGTGTACACTACTAGTCAATGATGTTGGTGGAGAAATAGTTATATTCTTAATCCATCCATCATCAATCTGCCTTTATGTGACACTAGAAGATATGCTAGTTGGAAAATGTAGAGAAATTGCATCTGCAGCCTAGAAGGGATATATACTCTCATGTTGTGAAAACTGGTAAAGATGGTAGATATCCTTGTTGAAAAAATATTGGTTTAGAATCAGTTCTCCCTCTGTTGCTACTTCATCCAGCATATGAAGAGCTTACATCAAACAAAAAGAGAAGAAAAACTCGTCCATTCTAATTGGTTGGATCTCTTTTTTGTTGCCATGGTTTATCAAATGAAAACTGTGCATTTTTATTGTATATTAGTTAATGATGTTGGTGGACAAATAATATTAGTGATATTTCCGTCATTAATCTGCCTTTGATGTAATATTTAAGATCTTCTAGGAGGAAAGAAAATAGCAAAACTGAATCTGGTGTCCAAGTCTAAGAATATTGCTAAAGAAATGGCAGATAACCTTGTTGAAAAAAATTGTTCTGGAATCAGTTCTCCCTCCATTTCGTAGTGCTCCCTGAGACATAATATTCAATAGTGGATTTTTTATATACTAAATATAAAAATATTGCTACATTATTATTTATTGTTCATTGGAAATTCATGCCTACCTTGACTAAATAAGATTAGCGATTCTTTAGTTTTATTACTACACATTCATGGTTTTGAAAATGATGAGTTTCTATTGGTTTAAAACTTTAAATATTTAGGCTATTGAGTTTTCTTAACATCTTATTATTTGATTATTTTGGAGCTCCAAAGTGCTTTTTTTCCTTGGGATTTTTTTACATGCATACCCTTAAAAACATCTGAAATTGCGTTCAGATTTACTATTTGCATGTATACCTTTATTATTTCTTATGTGTATCTCCTTATAAAAATATAAAATCATGTATATACACTTGGAAATTTACTATTGCATTTGTACCCTTATAAATTACTTCCTATTGTGCGTATACCTTTGCAAATTTACTATTTATGGGTAATACACATAAATATTAATTTTGTGAGGATATACATGTAATTTTAGAAATTTATAATGATATACATGTAAAAGAATAACTATAAGGGTATATGCATAAATAGAAAATTTGCTAGCGTATACACATAATTTTGTATATTTATAAATGTATACACACAAAATCATGTTTTTCTTTCTGTTAGATATATTATACAATTTAGTGAGCCTATTGCTATAGAAAGTGGTCATTCCTCTCCAACCTCAAGATGAGGATATTCTGGCTGCAAATTTATAACTTAAATTGAAATTGTTGCTGGGTGAATGAACCTGACTTTCAAAAGGAAAAGACTAGGGCTAGAACTAGATGCGTTTTAATGGTTTATAACTTCAAAGTTGAAGTACCATGTATAGAGTATAACAATGTGGGCTTGCATGTTATTGGTTCCTTTGCTGAAATTCGGTACTTGATGACACTTGAAGATGCAACATTACCCAAAGCTACAGAATTGGTTTACTATTTTCTAACATAAACCGGGGATATTTTTCCCATCCAACAGCTTTTTTTTTTTTTTTTTTTTTTTGCTGTTAAGAAGTAGATGCATCATGAATATTCAACCATGATTCTTGTCCTACTTCAATAAATCTAGTGTTCTATGTTATCACATAAATATTCGCTGATTTTTAGCAATTTGGTCTTGTATATACATTGCGTATTATTACTAAAGAAATCTAATGCATAAACTAACATGGGTTAACGTTACATTAGAATAAATAAACAAGGAAGACCTATGTTTTAAGAGTTTAGAGAGGTTAAGAAAAGGAGAAAGTAATAATTGAATTCACTCAAATGAAATAATTGATTTGGTTGATCGTGTGACAGATAATTCCTATTATTTTGTATTATAGCATGATGCTTCTTTCTTATGGTGTGATCTGATATGGTAAATACATTTAGTACTGGTAGGATGCCTAAGTTTGTTTTGAGTCTCCATAAGTCAAGCTAAGGCTAGTCAATTACATCTTTTTTAGCCAGATTTTATTTAAGATGGCTGTAGTTCCTTTGGCTTGATCAAAGCTTTGCCCATAGCTTCATTGTCCATGATAATTATATAACAGAAAATACCCACATATATAAATATATGTTATATGCATTATATACACAAACATATTTAACCTTTACCTATATTACCTCTTCTTAGCTCCCTTGTCTTTTGCTCCCTGCTTTTTCATCTTCTCCCACCTGCCATGGTGTTCCTAGCATTTTAGATCTCACATTGATTGTGCAGCTTGTGCTCCTACTAGCTGCAGCTTGACCATCATGTCATAGATCCTGCCTTTCCTTCGAGGCTTACCATGCATCAGCTTTGACATGCTTGTTGTGGTGCCTTGACTTCTCTTCCTTCTTTTTCTATTGAATCAGCCAAGCCTGAGTTAGGCTGAATTCAGTGTGGACTCTGTTGGTGAAACCTGAACTAGGGTGGGTCTACACTTAAAATTATATATATACCCAAGGTACTTTTGGCTTTGCCAAGCAATATTGGTCAGGCTTAGCTGAGGGTTGATCTAACCTAGATTCAACCTATTATCACTAGGATTTTTAATTTTGGTACTGAATTTTTAACCTAAACCCAATCTATCTCCTTTATCACTTCTACTCGGACTTATTTTTAACCTAAACCCAATCCCTCCCTTTCTCATCTTTCCTTTACGCTTTTGCCCCATTCTTTTGTGGGAAAGTTGGTCAACTTTTTATGTTCCCTTTTTCCTAAAAAGAAGAAGGAAAAAGTTTTTTCTAGTGAAAATATTTTTCATAAATGGCGGGAATTTTTTTTCCCACATTAAAGATGGGAAAATAATTTTCCAATAATAGGAGGAAAGTGATCCATAATTTTAAGACGTATATATCCTAATGTAATTTTATGATATCAAAAATACCCTCATAATAATAATGAATAATATTTTTTGCTCTTCCATCTTCGTAAAGCTCTCGTGATGCCCTTCTATCTTTGTAAAGTTCTCCATACTGCCACCAACACTATTGCTAGAGCTCTTTGGACCTCAGCCATCACCAATTGCTGCTCTTTCCCACCTAAGACCTTAAGAGGATAAATGAAAATTTGTTATTTTTTTCAGGAAATTGAATTGCAAAAGAACATGGGAAAATTGCCCTTGTTACTTTTCTACTCAACTTTCCTAAATACAAGATCATGAAAACTTAAATTTCCCATCAAACATTTCCTAAGGATTTTTTTTTTTCCTAAGAAACTGAATTTTCCCATGTAAATATGATTCCCACAAGAGAACGGGACTTCCGGCTCTTTTTGTCTCTTCGTTTTCCTTTTCACAACTCCTCTTCTACATTGCACGTCCCTACACCCCTCCTACCTGCCACCTAGCTACTGTAGTCTTGGAGTGGTGCAACTCCATGGTGTCTTCCTTGCTCTCCTCCTCATCTCATTTCTCCCTTTCCTCTAGCCAAAATGGGTTGGCTATGTATCAGTATGGTAACTTGCTAGTGGCCTTGGATGAGGCATTCCTGACCTATTAGAGGTTAGGTTGGGGCAGGTTTGTGCTAGGCCTGTTCATTTTAAACCTTTAGTTGTTAAATATTGATTTGATTCATCTTGATTTATTGCTAATTTGCCACCCCTAAATTATTCGACCCATCTTGATTTATTGCTAATTGCCACCCCTAAATTATTCGACCCATCTTGATTTATTGCTAATTTGCCACCCCTAAATTTGTTATTGATGTACGCCCTGATTCATTATCAACATACACCCTTGTACTATGTTGGCAACTGGAGGACATGCTATGTATTCTCTGGCACAACATGACATGGAGTTTTACCTAAATCCTAGAAATACATGCTTGTGGCATGCCGCATACTGGCTCTTGTGTGAACTCTACCTATTATCTTAGTGTGGGAAGAATGAATATTGCGTAGTGTTATGCATGTCGATGTTTTCCACCTATATGATTACATGAGTGTGCGGACACTTAAGCACTGTAATTTTACATGGAAGTTCTTCTTGATACTACCATTTTCAACATTGTATAAACAGTGGATATCTCGCCTATTGCTGCAGATAATCCTATCTCAAGAAAAGAATATTCAGAGGTTGAATGAACTCGTTCAGAGCCTTCAGCAACAGCTGCTGCAATGCCGCAGCAGTAACAATACAGTAAATGGCACCAGAAATTCTTTTGCAGCAGATGTTAATGAGATTGAGAGACAGCAAATGGTAGAAGATTAGGAAATCTGGAACTAATTGAAATTACTTGTTATGTCAGTAGTGAAACAGTTCAGGCAGATCGGAACCAGCACAATACCTGAATCCATGCCTGTTCAATAAAGATGTGGTGCCTTTGCTAGGGAACAAAAGAGAAGCTGGTTGCCGAGCTGTATAACTCTGTGCAGCATGTTTGTACATTAAATGATTGCCTTGTATCAGTATGCTCAGTTACTTAAGATTGATTATCTCAGATGATGTACTTATCTCCAGATACCAGACCTTTAAATGCTTCACCTAGTCTTTGACTTCCCTGGAGGAACTCTGTGCTATTGATCGTACTGATCTATCGTTTATTATTTTGATATATTGAGCAA
Source organism: Metroxylon sagu (assembly GCA_017589505.3). Classification (NCBI taxonomy): domain Eukaryota; kingdom Viridiplantae; phylum Streptophyta; class Magnoliopsida; order Arecales; family Arecaceae; genus Metroxylon; species Metroxylon sagu. The sequence goes on along the minus strand of JACVBY030000483.1, from coordinate 903,929 downwards.
CAATAATGATGGCAATGACAGTGATAGCAATGCTAGCAATTACAGTGTTGTAGTCTTTGACAGTGATGGTAACAACGGCAATGAGGAACACTCATAGGTTGCTATAATTCATACCAACAGCAAAAATCTGAAGTTGCAGATTGCTAGGACAACATCACTGGTGACCTAGCTCCTGTTTAGGTATGATTGTGCATAATGTTGCATCATACATTTCCTCTGAATGTTCTGCGATATGTTCCCTTTTTTCTATCCATCACTTGTATTTTTGGATATTAAATTCTGTAAGTTAAGTCACTTGCATTCTTGCATCTGCTATGTGTGATAATCATCTGTTATATTTTGATGTTGACTTTAAGAACTTGAAATCTTGTTGTGATGCCAATAACTTGGTCATGCTAGATGTCTATATGAGAGAAGGATTATTCACCTCCTCTTTTTAAATGCAATGCCAACAACAGAAATTTTGAAAAATCTACCTTCCTTTTTTTTGTGTGACATGAACGGTTTCACTTAATTGTGGTGACTCTTGAGTGCTCACTTGCTGAAGTGATCACCTTTTACCCATCTTGTCCAATTATATGACAGTTCTGGCATGAAAAGTGTTCAATGGTTTTACATTCTCTTGGAAGATGATCTGTTTTACTTCTGACTGTACCAGCTTAGTTATTTAAGTGCTTATGCAATGATTCTTTGTACAAATTCTTGTTAGGGATTCTGTCTTATTAATCTTACATGTATGTTGATCTTTTACACTTCATTCAGTTTTACATGTTAGTTACTAGCATGAAAAATGTTAAATGATTTTACATTGTGTTGGAAGACAATTTTTTTACTAAAATCTTTACTATGTTAAGTTGCTTTGGATTGTATAAAAAATTTGCATGGCTGCGCTTGTGTAATTGCTACTGCGGGTTGTCAGTTCTGTTAAGCACTGTAAATATGAGGTTATTATCTTTACATATTCAGCTGTGTACTGGTCAACTTGTTTTAATGGTCTTGAATCTGCCAGTTGTTCTACTTCACCTCGACAGGGAAATTTCTGTCTTTACGTACTGTAGTTCTTCTCCTATAACTTGGCTTCTTATAAAAAGATTTGATATTTTGATATTATAAGTTATGTTACAATGGAAGGCATTAGCTCGTGGCTAGGCTGTTTGCAGCAAGATAATGCTTGGTCTCCAATATCAGACTTCCTTTAAGTTAGTGCATCATTCTACGTTCCCTCTTCTAGACTCATGTTTGGAAATGGTGGATGGGTCACAAGGGCTTGCTTTTGTGTATATGGGCAGAAGTTTGGAAAACTAGGATTCAAACAAGAAATCGCTTTGGTGACCTGATAAAGAAATCAGAGCAAAAAATGTTTAAAGAGGGTCAAAAGTTCTCCATTTAAGGTTTTTCGATGCGATATGGGTCTGAAGAACAAGCTTTCAAAGCAAACTAATCAGTTGGTGGTGGCCTATAATAGTTTCATAACGAAAATTGAGATCATGGATTTTGCATGTCTGTAGAAAACAAGAGCAAAGTGTGGTTTAGAAGAGTAAAACAAGGAATGCTTGAGATCAAAGATCATAGGAAAAGAAGAGGGGTGCCGGGGAGTTTCTTTGTTCTTTCAAAACAAAACCTCAAGTTGTTCCCATCCAGTCTTAAATTCTACGTTTTATAGACTCTTTATGACTTCTCTTACAGGTAACTGGAAAGTAATTTTCTAGATATCAAAACTGTATGATTTAAACTATAACCTACCAAACATTTATTTACGAGACTTTGGGTACCGCTTGATGTTTACGTTTCCATAGCATAAACAGTGCTGTGTACAGTAGTTTCATTAAAAAAGGATATCAAACTTCGAAGTAAAACTCCTAACAATATGACTAATTCATTAAACAGCCATAGGACTCAAAATGGGGGACTTCCATTGATGATCCGGCCTCCAAGTTGGATCTGATGACAGCCTTATGTCATGGAAATCAGCCCAAATAATGTTCTGAATCAACAAGCGCACAGGTCTTGCGGTCTTCTGTTTCATCAACCAAGTCTGGAAATTGTGGATATACAGCAACTTATATAAAGCACACCAATTTGTTTCATGTTCACCTTTTTTGATTGTTGGATGATCCAGGGGCAAGGGCAGCATGCACCGACATCCAAAACAAATACTGAAGAAACAGGACTGCAACATTCCTTGAATACCAAGTTGCTCGTCTCTTCAGCACAATATTCAAATATGACCCTTGGATAGCCTTTCTAAAGATCGTTTAACTACTTGCTCAAGAGGTTAGATTGTGATTTGTGTGCATGCATGAGTCATTTGCCCAATCCTGATTTGATAGACCAGGTTAGCTGTCCATGCTCTTCCCATTGGTGCCAACTAACGTGTGTTCATCTCCCATCTTATATATGTTCTGTGTAGCTAGGACAGCTTCTTAAACTGTTTTTAACTCCCACAGACAGAGGATCCAGCAAACAGATTATGGTATCATACCACATTGCTTGTTGGGGTGGTTAATGCAAGCACACTTTTTATAAAGAAGCAGTGCAGATCATCAAGTCTTGCTGTGGACTCATGTCGTGATTGGCTGCTCTGTTCTTGTGAGCATAAATGGAAGGACGCCTATGTCCTGTGGGTATGGGGCGCACATTGATGGGCCTTCCAGATTTTTGTGGTCACTGATTTTCCTAATTTAGGGCTCCACAGTGTCTTCAGGTAGCACATGCATGGGTTACTTGTAAATGGTAACCAAATGGTTTGGGTGTTCCAGTGATCAACAGCCCAAGCGATGAGGACTGCAGATGAATGTTATCATGGATGAGGGGTATTGCTCAAAACAGACATACATGTGGACGCATACAAGAAATTGTTTGAAATCGGCATAAGTGAGCAGGAACTTCCACTGGATGAATTCTTTGCATGCTTGTCATGGTGATGCTAAGTGCACCACCACCATATCCAAGTTCCTGTTTGATTAGTTGTGAAGTGCTACTGGTGGGTTGGTTCAATGTAGGAAGGGTGAAAGGTAAATTACAGTAGTGTAGCCTGACAGGTGATGTATGATGGATCAAAGGTAAATTAGAAAAGTGTAGCGTGACAGCTGATGTATGATGTATGGTGCAGCATGTTGGGAGTACAAATTTAAATTTTAAATGTAGGGAAGATGATGTCAATAAGGTTCATGGTATGAAGAAGGATGAGGATGATAGGATTGATGTGTGGTTTGCAATGCTTAGCTGGTGGAAGTAGTTTGGAAGGTTCAAGGAAGCCAATTTTAGACTTGTTTTGATGGACATGATGACAAGGAAGAAATCAGTGACCTAATTCAAAAATAATTTGGTACTATATTACTATGACTATTGGGAGTATAAATACGCTATCGAGATTTATGTCAATAACATAGGTGGTATGTATGAAGAAGGATAAGGATATAAAAACGGTATGGTTTGTTAGTATATATTTTTTGGATGGACATGAAAAGGTGACCTAATTCAAGATTTTAAAAAAGAGGCGGGGGTAGAATCAATATTCTAGGGTAAATCTAGTGCATGGATCTTTAGACTTATTTATAGGGATGTACTGAGATGGTTTTTTTTTTTTTTTAAAAAAAAAAAAATTTAAAATTTTTATTTAGTGTCTCGTTATAAATAAATCTTGTTGTCCTATCCCATGTGGCTTGTTGGGACAAGCGGTCGATGTGAACGATGCGTCCCAGAGCTATTGTTATGTAGGGTGCCCCAAGCTTTAATATTCGAACTTCTGCTGTACATAATGGGTTTTTTTTTTTTGTACTTTAGGGAATCAATGCGCATTGAAAGAGTTCATGGGAAACCGGGGCGAGATTTACTGATGGGGATACTGATCATAAAAGGGAGAGAGAGAGAGAGAGAGAGAGAGAGAGAGAGAGGGGCACACCTTGCTTCGAAGAGCATGGCGAGAGAGAGAGAGAGAGAGAGAGAGAGAGGGGCACACCTTGCTTCGAAGAGCATGGCGTTCTCATCCTTAAAGATTGAAATGAAAGAAGCCCTTCAATGTTCTTTAATGGGCGTTCATTTCTCAGGACGTAGGGCTATGGAAGCTTGGTTGGCATCCATCCATCAGCCCCAACCCCAACCCTAACCCCAACCCTAGGAGGCATCAATGCCTGCACTTGTAGAGCTGCAGCACACCCTTTATATCACCGCCTCTCTGGGCCCCAAGTGTGTTGGCTCGAGCTTGACCCAAATGTGATCACAATTGGCTGTGTCCGGGAAATCTAGGTTCAACCCAAATGCGATTAGGTCTTCTTTTAGATTGATCTAAGGTTAATTTTCTTGTACTCTTTTTAATTAAGCGCATGTTTAGTATAGCTATTGAAGGTCAGCTAGGAGGTAGGCATGAGCTGGATGCTCGAAAAATTGTCTAAGTCAGACCACGATTTTTAGCTTAGAGGGCTAGATCAGTTAGAAACTTTAAGCCGTTGAAATTTTGGACTGAACCTGAGCTTATGAAAAACAAGCCAAACCTGGTCCGATAATTTATATTTTATATCATATATATTATATTTTTTAAAGATATAATGTGTGTGTGTATATATATATATATATATATATATTTGATATATTTTTTTAATATAAAATGTAATTTCAAAACTTATAACAAGGGTCGGGCTGGTCCGGCCTGGGCCCTTGAATATTGTTATCAAGTTGGGCTAGGGCTGGGTAGTCTTAGCCCAAGGTCAGTAGATCCAAGCTCGGTTCGATCTAGTCCATGCCCACCCCTAAGGCTAGTTGATAGTTGTTGACCCTCCAACAACAACTATTGTAGATCAACTATCTATACTAGCTATTGACTTTTAACAGCTATCAATCCATTTTGTCAGTTTTGTAGACCGAAATCTTACCTTGAGAGGTCTTATCTTGACCTTGGGTTTGGGTCAAACCGAGTTAATCGATGGTTTGGACCATCACTTGGTGGTGCTAGGCATTGGGTTTAAAAGGGTAAACCTAAATCTCTCTGATTAAATACCGTCCAGCTGAACCAGGTTACAATAATGCTGGGCTCAATCCTAGCAAGCAATCCTTTGTTCTCACTGCCACCAATAAGGTGTTAATGTAGTGATTGTGATTGTTTTTGACATGCACTGGTCTTTGACCCACTTGGGTCCATTAACCTGACCAACATAAATATACATAGATGGTGGGTACTTCGGCTGGTCCCGGCCTGAGTACGATGAGAATATGGGTTAGAATTAGGGACCATAGCCCATACCTAACTATGACTGGCTTTGTTTGGAGTTTTCCAGTCCTGGCCTGACTAAACCCATAAGTGCCACGTGGCTGGATGGAGATCCCCTCTTAAGGACTGGTCTCATTTTGGCCCCTTGATAGCCTTAACAGGAGCTTTGTTCTCATCTGTAAGCAATTAAACCCATACAAACCTTGGCACGTTTACATCAGATATCTTTTATTCTTTTCCAACAGTTGGTGAGAATCTCTTAGATGATTACAAACGTGTAGCCAAGTTTTAAGCACGATTTAAAGGAGATTGTTTGTGCTTCATTTCAAGAGAGACTTAGTTGTTACCTTATGATGGCATGATTGTATCCTTAGTTAGCTAGTCGAATGTATTCATCGACATATTAATTATAAGCAAAAGTATACTTTTGGTCTCCAATCTTTCACTCAAAATTCATTTTGGTTCTTGAACTTTTAGTCGTTACAGTTAGCTCCTCGTGTTTTAAGAACGTAAGATTTCTAGCATCCCCTTATATGGGCATGTGTTTACATTAGGATGACATATCGATTATTTCATTAATTTTAATTGGCTTTAACTTTTAGGAATAAAATATTCTTGAAACTTAGAGGACAACGGCGAAAAAGTATATTTGAACCTTAATTATATTGATGATGAGTGAGAGCTTGTTTTTCCTACATCTTAATAGCTAGCTTTCATTCGGTAGTGGATTGTCAACCTTTTGACCAAAAGTTCTCGCACATGACTTAGGTGGGAAGATCCTTTTCACTGAAGGGTGGAAATCATTCTATATTTGTTCCTTCAAAATGAAAAGTTGTGAGATGACTGCTTAACTGCAATAGGCAGGAAAGAGTCTGCTATCTAAAGTTTGAATTTAACAACCATAATCTCTTTCAACTCATTGAAGCTGTGTTTTTGTTGCATTGAACCCATTGAATTAAATTTGTTTTTGTACTCTTCGCAGCAGTTTCTTGTGCTGTGAGAATTATTATGTTGGATTTCATGGGAGGTGGATCTGCCATTTATTTTGGCTTCTTGATGGCTGTGTGCATTGCACCTTGCTCTGTTTCACATTCATGCCTCTCCTCTTTGGATTCCCTTTACCTCAAATCTATTCGGCTTGTAGTCTTAAGTCACTGGCTTGTCCTTAATTTGTTCAGACTCCTCTGGGGCTAAACCAATGCAATTTCTTGGGCTAAGTGACGCACAAATTAGCCATAGCAATCTAAGGAAGTCAATGATCACATCTTTTTCAGGTGGATTTTGGCCTAAAGGCAGTCGACCAATACGCTTGGGTGCTGCCTCCAGATGTGCCCATAAAGTTGACTCTGGCCTCCAGAGGTGCATCCATCCTAAGATTTGGTTTTGTCCAACAACGCCTTGACCCAAACGCAAAGTTCCTTGATAACCATAATCTAGCATTCAACTCTAGAATTTTTCATTAGATGCTCCCAAGCCAAACCGTAGACCTTGAGAAGGCTTATATATTTATCCATTGGGAGAGATGAAGTAGTAAACCTTTCCCTCTACCAAAAGTTGGGCACTCGCTATTCAATGCTCATATAAATACATCCCTTTCAAAGTTCATGATGAATGAGGCACTTAGTCTTCTACAATTAATGCCTTTAAGACATTTTCTATTCCCTTCCACCATTAATCCTTCTCTGCCTAATTAAATTCCTGAGATCCTTCGATGTGAGCACATGGGCTTGCCCCCAATACCAACTAAATCCAAGCATATAAAATAACCCATTAGTTAACCATATCCTTCATTAACTTGCCTAGTGCTTGAGTAATGAGGACAGCTGAGAGTCAAATGTGGTTGGATGAATCACCCATGAGGTTGCCTTCTTTATCCTTGCCTCAAAATGTTATCAATGAAATCGTGATGGATGATGGGAAACTTTAAAAAGAAAACAACGCATATAAAGTCTCGAGATGAATACATTGACTCTAGATTGTGTTGCAAAACATTATTGCTTTGGCTAGAAAAGAACAGGGGCTTTAATGGCTCTACATTATTGTAAATATAGAGTACTAGTTTTTAAATTGCTTACAATGGCATCCTCAATGGCATTACTCTTCTCTGTGAACTATTTACTCGGCCAATTCTAGTTTTACTAATTACTCATTAGCTGTGCAAGTATAAATTGGTAAACATATTGGAAAAGCATTTTAATACACTCTCTTTGCATGATTAGTATCTGGTGGGAGATAAGAGAAAGATTATTATTATTATTATTATTATTATTATTATTATTATTATTATTATTATTATTATTATTTTGGGATGGAAAAGTGCTGAGAGGCCATTCTTAGATTTATTTAAAATTAAGATTATTTATAAGGAGAAGCAATCAATTAAAAAAAGTAAATTACAAAAATTTACTATGAGATTCTTTTCATCCGTAAAGATTGCCTCACATGAAGAAATTAAAAATGATCTTGTTGAGAATGAAGGATGTGAAAGAAGTCTTTCAAAGGAAAATTATCAAGTTTCTTTCATTTTATATATGTCACATTAATGATATGGTCAATTGATCCCGATATTTTCATTTATTTACGGATACTTTCCTGCTTCGCCACTTTGTCCAAAGTTTGTTAATGTCTCTTAGCAAACTAATGGATCTAAAGAAGCAAGACAAGGCATTCAATGAACAAGTAATTCAATGAGCTCGGCATGATATAGCATCCGAAGCTTATTCATTGGCCGCCTTTTCTTAGTTAGAATGGAGATAAAAGAAAGAATCAAGTTGGAATAAAAGCTACTCTTTAAATAGCTTTAAATCCCGAGTCGGATTGTTAGTGCTGTAAGAGTAGCTCCATGCCATAACAAAATTTTACCACCGTTCCATGCGGGTCGGTTTTGATACCATTTATAACGTTCCAAATTCATCTGTTGGTCCAATTAATCTGTTAGTAAGTCGAAAGTATGTAGTTCTAAAAGCTTGAATCGAAGTTAATTGATGGCAAATGAACTTAAGTTATAAGCACTTCAAACTTTTCTTTTTCATTCAATGCGGGATTATTTTTTAGAGGTTGTGTTTATACCAAATAAAAATAAATTTAGCCCTTTATTTTGGTAAGCTCACATCAACTCAACCTTATAAGGGGGGGAATAAATCAGATCCAATGGATGTGTTTTTTGAGGAAGGACTCATATGACTGCATTGCCTTTTCATGCATCAAACAAGTGATATTAATGTGTGTTCGTCACACCAGCGACCAGTCATCAAGGAAGATGGATGAGTTACAAAACTGCAAGTCTGGTATCTCTCGTTAAATTGGAAATAAAGACCCATCAGCTTATTAAAGTAGTGCATGTTTAAGATACCCATTTATTAAGATAACCAGAGATGCATTCAATTCCATTTACTTTGTTAGCTATGATGCCATGGAGCCATTGCAACAATAAATCTCGCTATAGGTCATTGAATTGTAAAGTATTGAAAAGTTTTGAAATGACACTCATAATAAGAGAAAATGTCTAATACAAGTAATCCAACAAATCATTTTCTCATTATGAAGGAAATTATTTTTTGTAGCAAAAAAAATAAATGACAACAATATAAAGTGAAATGTGGATGAAATTTTGATTTTTAGTATACCTTTTAATTGGGTTAATCAAATCTAAACTAAATATTATAGCATGAAAGAAATAGAATTTGTTGCCCATTGATGCACAAATACCGATATAAGATTTTTATTAAATAAGTTACTTTTATAGATAAGAATACATATGTATGTACATACATGTATATGCGCGTGTGACATATATATATATATATAAAGATAGATTTTGCTACATTCGAATATAGTTAAGCTTAAATCTGGTCATCTTTCACTCTTGGATTTATAGAGCTCACGGATCCTAAAACAAAAAAAGTGAATAAAATGGGATGACTCTAGGATTCATGTGGATCCTAGATGGAAAAGGTAATCGAATCCTAAACTTAGCTCTATTCAAATGTAGCCAAGTATGTGTGAATTGAAGGATGATGAAAGTGATTGGATGTAAGCTTGGTTACATTCGAATGTAACCAACTCTACTCCCATCTCTCTTTATATATATATATATATACACACACACATGTATATGCATACATGCGTGCGTTCGTGCACACACACATTTGTGTATATATGCATGTGCATATGTTTGTGTATACAAACACACATATATATACTTCCTCCATTCTTGAATCTACGCAGTTCTCGTAAAAATGAAAAAAATGAGTAAGATGGGGTGACTTCGGAATCTTCATTCTTGAATCTACGCAGTTCTCGTAAAAATGAAAAAAATGAGTAAGATGGAGTGACTTCGGAATCTGTATAGATTGAAAGATGAGAAAGATAATTAAATTTTGAATTTAACTACATTCGAATACAATCAAATCTATCATTCGCTATATATATATATATATATATATATATCTAAAGGTAAGAATACACTTATAGAAAGAGGGGGATTTCTTTGTGGACATGAAATTAATAAAAATTTTTGTATGAATCCAAATTCTTTGGCTGCTTGCTGAACTTGCAATGAATGAAAGGTGTGTTGCGCTCTGCAGTCGCAATAAGCTTTCTTTCAATCCTCGCCCCCTCCGCAAACCCCCTTTTCTTTCTAACCATCAATTCATTTCCAGACCCCAATATCACACTCGTGTCCCACCCAGCCCTTCAATCCTATTCAATCCCACACTCCTCTCCCTTCCCTCCTCGTCCTTGATGCAAACTAAGAAATAAATTTTTTAAAAAATAATAATAAGAATAACGAAATAAAACAAAAGAGCGTGCCAGAGAGAGAGAGAGAGAGAGTCGAATTAAAGTATTTGTTCTGTTGTATTAAAGAAAACCATTGACCACTCCTTTCAAGCTTCTTATATAATGGCATCGGAGGCTCCCCTTCACCATCCCCACAGCAGAAACCAACGCCGTGCTTGCAGTGGCGGAGGTTCTCCTTTTGTCCACAACCCCTGCGTAGAAGGTGCCCTGCTCCGACTCCGAGTTTCTCCGGTGACCCCCGAGCTCATCAGCTCACCCCTCGCGTCCACTCCGGTCGACCTCAAGGTTCCTCCCCCTCCCCTCCCCTTACAGCTCTACTCTTCAAGAAGCTATTCGATGCCAGATGGCCTTGTGATGCTAATATCTATTGTTTTCGGATTCAGACAGGGGAGATCTTCTATAACAAGGCAGCAGCGATGAGCCGCAACAATGGCAAGAGCCCGAAGCTGGACCTGAAGCTGAATTTGTCCCTGCCGACGAGGGGGAACACTTCAACAAGGGTGACACCCGAGGAAGAGTCCCCGAATGGGTCCTCGGCGTCTTCTCCACTGAGCTCGTGCGTGTCGTCGTGCTCCAACAGCCCAGAGGCGACGCCCATGGTGCTCGCCGGCTGCCCCCGGTGCCTCATCTATGTCATGCTCTCCGAGCAGGATCCCAGGTGCCCCAAGTGCAAGAATGCCGTCCTCCTCGACTTCCTCCATGGCAGCAACAGCAACAATAATAACAACAATAACAACAACATCAACAACAACATCAACAACAACATCAACAATAACAACAGCAGCAGCAAGAAAACCAGAAGGATCTGAAGACATTTGTTATTAGCACTAGCATACCCCCCTGTCTTAAATCGTAGGTTTTCGTTCTTTCTTCTTCTAGTCTACTTTTCCGTATGGCTCTATAGACATAGGTTGTCTTTCTGTTTATCCTTTAGTTGTTCCTCTCTGTTTCTGAAGACAATGTAAACCGGCTCTAATCAGTTGATGCAGCTCTTTTATTCATATTGATGCTCGGACGGATTTAATATATATATATATATATAAAGTTTCGGCAATTGGAGGAGGAGGGAAGGTGGTTTTAGGATGAAGACGAGCAATCCTTAATCCATGGTTAAGGGCGTTTTCATCTATTTTGAAGTCGTTTGCAACTGCGCAAGTTCCTGGTGAGATGGAGAGCTCAGAAGAGATGGGCAGAGAGACATTGAGTTAGAAGGTTATTTTGGATTGAAATATCATAAAAATCTATTTAATATAGGAGTAATTGAGACGGTTGAGAATAATGGTAAGATTGCGTCAGTGATAAATAAACCAATTTATTCCCACCCCCTGTCACTTCGCTCTCTTCCCTCATACGTCATGGCACCATTAGAAGATGCAAGGCCACTCCATCCCGGCGTCAATGCCTCCAGTTTCCTCTCTGCCTCCTGTAATAATTTTGAAGTGGTTGGCGGCGAACGTAGAGAGCATGCTTACGTGCTCTGTTTCTGGTCTCTTTGTATTCATTATTCTCGATTAGAGATGCTAGATGGTATTCCTTCACGTGGGCGGAGGCAAATTACTGGTGCCCCAATTCGATGCTTCAAGTGCGGAAACATATCAGAGAGAAGAAAATAACGAGTTATTTATGATTGTAATCCCTCTGCTTAGATGTTATCCAGAAAGCACAACATCATTGTCGCATAGCAGTCACGTTTCTTTCCGCTGGAAACGCCCCCCCCCCCCCCCTGTAACCCTTGGGAACAACCTTTGTCACCATCGCCAACATTTCTGCTCTCCTCTCTTCTTCCTTTCCTTCTTCTCCCAGCCACCATTTCTCAGAGCACCACTTGGTTTACCGACCACATCATGATACATTGGAACATCTGACAGACCTACCTAGCAAAGCAGATTGATATATTACATGAATAAAAGAGAGAAACTAATCAAACAACAAAGATTGAGGCGTGAGTTGTTGCACCGAGGCGAGTGATGTGGATTCTTAAGTGTCCCCTTTCTAAGAGACAAATGAAAACACCAACGAACTTCCTGTAAATCGTTGTCCAGGCCAAGCTGGAACATTATCTCATCAGAAATTGTTTTGCCAAACAAGGGAAATTCATATAACATGAGCTTGAGTTTGCATCAAATATCAGCATTCAATTGACGTACAGGCAGACAAAGCTCCACGGGTGACCAATGTGGATGAGTGCCATGTTCCTCTTAGGAAGCTTACATTTGTAAGAACAGCATATTTGCATCTGGCTGACAAAAAGATGGGAGATAGAAGCTGAGAACAATTTTTTTTATTATTTTTTATTTGCCCCTCAAACATCTCCCTTCAACGAAGAAATGGGAGCAAATTAAATGGCAAACATCTCGGAGAACCTCATAAAAGAACTCAAACATAACAACAGAACATGACATCAACGTTTCAACAAAATTCTGACTTGTCTTGATAAGAATTAAACAAAACAGCAATACTAGAAAGCCAGGTGTCAGATGCCTTTCAGGACATTCCCAGAGAATTTGAATACATCTTATCTACAGTTAGATCCATGTGACAAGCGTTTGAGATGGATATAATCTGATATACAACTAGTTGACATTGATCCTGTTTATACATTGTGACACCTTTCGCAAAAAACACACCACCAGATCTGATGTCCTGGTTTTCCAGTCATCTTTGAAGATTTCTTTACAACATCTTCACACATAAATGGATCTTATGCAGATGCTTGCTCTCATAGGACACCTGTCTAATAGCAGATTTACCACATAATTCTGAGGCCCCAAGGCCATAAAATGCATCATCCGGTTAATTTCAACTGTGGTAGCTCAGCAATCACATGGTGGCTTACCTGGTTCTTTTATACACTTTGCATGAGGCATATGGATAATGACAACACAGGTATATGAGGCAAGTAGTCTGGACCACAGCCCATTAATATTATAATAAAAAGCAAAATGATAGAACAGAAGGATCAAATAAGTTCGCTGCCCCGATGTATCGCAAATGATAGAACAGAAGGATCAAATAAGTTCGCTGCCCCGATGTATCGCACAGGTTCCATGAATTGCACTCAGAAATTGGTGTAATTCTTTAAAGAGGCTGAATCTTGTCCAGCAAATCTCATCCACAATCTGCTTCTCATTACATTCGCCATGGTTGTAGTCTAAACATGTATGCATGCGCACAGACACACAGGTAAACTGAAAGCACATGCATAGCAGGAGTAAAGTCATGAATGAATCCCAGAACAGGGAATTGACAAATTGTATTAGACTGAGTACAGTGTAACCGTGGCATGATCTGTCTTCATTACAAGCACTAACATATCATATGACACAAGAATTTTTTATTTTTAAAAAAAATGGTGTCCATGCTTAGTGATAAATATCTGATGCACAGAATATCTGAAAGTTTCAAGCAATAACATGGATTACAAAAGCCTCTGATATTTAACACGAGCTCTAAAATGCTTATATTATCCTTCATAACTACATGCGAAACAAATATCAGAAGTTTGTGAACCGCTCAGACAATGTTTCCATTAATTTGGTAGTCAAGTAATGATATAGAATCCACATTCTGAATGCACGGATAATTACAATATCACATATCATAAAACTAAAAATATATAGTAACAGAGCAATCGGGATAACCAGAGAGAATAAATAATGTAAAATAAACATCTATTGTGCTTGTGAAACATGTGCCTTAGACAGTTTTCATACACCCTGATTACCATACAAGAAAAACCAGTTACCAGCATAATCCCCATAATTTTGATTTCCCATATTTCACATGTAAGTCTTCACCTCTGTCCTTTGAGGAATCCCTTATGCTGATTTTTTATGCCGTTCTCAAAATTAGTTCCTTTGAACACTGTTGACAACCTATTAATAATTTGAAACAAGCGAAGAACCCCGACAAATTAATTGGATTTAGGTACCACAAATTAGCTACTTCACATGACCAACATGTCAGTATGTCACCTATCTAACCAGATTTTTTACTTCAATCAGAATGAAGATGGCACGCTCGTTGAAGATAAAAGCAAAGAAAACAAAGATGGTGCAAACCAGATTTTTTACTTCAATCAGAATGGCAATGGCATGCTCATTGAAGATAAAAGAAAAGAAAACAAAGATGGTGCTGCAAGCTAGGTCCTGGCAGCACAGGAAGTAGAATCCACAAGCAAGAATCATAAATATTGAATCTCTGGATAATGCTCAAGAACCCATCACAGCTGAGGAAAGACATGACATTATACATAGTATTAGTTTCCCAAAAGAGAAAGTTCCCAAATTGCAAAGAAGTTTCTTAGAACAGTAATTACAATCATATCCACAATGCATGGTTTTAACAAATATTCCCTAGTGTTACAAGAAATTCTTTAGATTATAAGCATCAAAATAAAGCATTCTAAATCCTTTTACCTGATCATGGGAGAACACAGCAAATTCTAAAAGAAAATTAGCATGAAAACATTGCCATCATCAAAAATGTCAATCAGTATGCATCTCAAAAATAATGACAGCATCAGAGAGTTTCATCATGTATCATCCTGACTGCATTCCCCCCAGCCACTACTGCTTCTGATGTACTTATCCACGACGCCAAATTCCTTGTTTTGCTCCAGTCGCCTTGCATAGTTTTCAGTAGAAATGGGACCCTTCTTCAGTCGCCGGTAGTAGATCATTTCCCATGGCCACAAGCGAGCAGCACCGAAGTATTCCTCTACAGAAATATCTGGAAGACCCTCCTCTGGTGTTGCCAGTCCATAGTGTTGCAGGGCCAAGAACATTTCCTGAGTTGTTATTCTTGTAGACTTGATTGGCTCACATTTAGAGGGAACATCCCTACCCAGCTTTGCCAACGGAGCTTCCTGTGAGTCATTGTTCTGTCTGTGATTCTCAAAAGTAAGACCAGTATCTTTATGCCGATCTGTGCATGTATAGCTTTCACTGTAATCAGCCCCAAATGTAGAATACCGTACATCATCACCATCATGTCCAACATGTTCCCCATTAATTTCATTATCTGCCTTAAATGGAGTGACTGCATTTTCATCATCAACTCTTAAGCATGTAACTTTTGGTTTGGCATTCTCCAAATGGTTGTGCTCCGGGCTTGTCACAGTCTCCACATTGCCCTTTAGGGAGGTATCCATGCAATCATCCATTTGCTTGTTCTTTGGGGAATGAGTAGTCTTCCGTTCCAATGAGACAGATAAAGAAACTGATCTAGCGAAGCTTGACCTTGACCTTGACCTTGATCTGGAACTTACAGATTTAGAATAGGATGACAACGAAGCAGACCTTGAACTAGAAGATACTGCTCGAGACCGGGAAGATGCAGACCTTGAGCGTGAATGAGAGCCAGTATTAGATATCGATCTTGGGGACCGTGAATGTGATTGTGAGCTAGTTGTAGAAGAATCAGAAGAAAGTGATGATGTACGAGATCTCCTGTGTCTTCTACTTCTTGCAGATTTTTTTGGGGCTTCATGTTCCAACTTGCTTCTTTTCTTCGCCTGAGAATCACCTCTGAGCCTAGAATGCCGTTTTTCCCTAATTTCTGGAGAAGTCTCACTTCTCTTGGATACTCCTCTAGCTTTTTCAGAGTGAGGTTCCTTTATAAGACCTGTACGGTGCCTTGATATCAGAGGATCTCTACTAGCATCTGGCCCTCCCCATGAATTTGGTCTGAACCGCTTCAGCCTTCCCTCTCCTTTACCTCGGAAACTTATTTCATCTCTCCTGTGGTTAAACTTGCCAAACTTCTCCCATCGAGCATCCCTTTGTGGGCAGTTACGCATTATGTGACCAACTAGTCCGCAGTTATAGCAGGTCAGCTTGGGTGTTGATTTATCAGGGTTCCACTCAGTATCATCAAAGGAGTGCTCTCTGCGCCTTTTTTCCTGAGAACTTCCTTGTTTTGGAGAGCCATAAGAGCTAGTCATCTGAATGTTTTCATGTTCATTGCCTCTACTGTAACCATGGTAAGGTTCATAGCGGTCAAACTCATCACCATTCTCAATTCCATTACCTTCACCCCATCGACCATTCTCCGTGAGATCAAGACCACCTGTACCATCTTCATCTATTACTCCCTCCTTTGAATTTACACCTTTATGCCCTCTGATATCATTAATATCTTCATGTATATGACCAGCCTCTTTATCAGTTGCATTATCCAATTGACGCCCTCCATGATTATACATCACACGAGCTGCACCAGTAGAAAAATCCCTCTGGTCTTGAGAACCCCTGATCCCAACTCTACCATTGTCTTCCCTGAAGTTCTTTTCACGATAGGGTTCATAAAATCTGGTGCTCCTTGCAGGTCTTTGAAGAGGCCTAGGCTGTCTGTTTGACCAATTGAGAGATATCTGCTCCCCACAAATGTTCTTGCCTCGCAATGCCCGCAAAGCTCTCTCTGCATTTGCAGTAACTTCATAGACCGCAAATCCATATCCATCTTTCAGTTGTACACTACATCGTCCAAACCTCTGGAAAACCCGTTCAAGTTCTTCTTGTCGAACATGAGGAGAGAGATGGCCCACATACAGAGACATCTGTAAATTGTTAAAAGAAAGTCACATTTAATATATGACCATTTCGTTGGTAGATATGTCGGACTGCAAATTGTTCCTTGACAGCAGAGAACACAAAGAAGATGGTATCGCCACATAATAATAGAACTGTCATTACTTAAATCTACTTAATCTACTTGATTTGAGTGGGAAATGTGATAATCTGTACATTCACCATAAAGACACAAGAAGCCTTGCCGTGCACTTTAGTTTTATTTTTCAGTAGAAAGTGCAACTTTCTATTCATTCAAGAAGACAAAGTTTTTTTTTTTTTTTTTTTGAAAAAAAAAACTTGAATGCCATATGCTACAATGCTAATGGTAGAAGTCAAATGTGCAATATCTGCAAGTAGTTATGTATGACAGCAAAATGATAGGATATTTCTACAAATATTTTATGCATGAACATGGCTCTAAGGAATCATGGCATCTACAAGCTGCCCTTTAAATTGTGTGCTGTGGAAGCATTATATTCATACAACAATCACATCAGCATTTGCAGTGTAAATATGAATTCATGTAGTGATATTATCACATTTTCATGTTGAGTCTTCCATCCTTGCTTCTACCTGAATATTCTTTGTTCTTTGTGGTATTAGATCTTCATATCTGGCCCTTAAAGAGTCAAGCTTAACATGGAAAATCGCTATCAAGTGCTTCCTTTTAAATCACCCATTTCCACATTTCACTATTCATTTGGGTCTTTATGGAAACTTAGTAGGAGTTTATTGATTAACAGCACAAGTTCTTTGACAGCTAATAATTCATTCACAAACAAGTTCTTTATCAATCCATTCCTGCTTGATCTTTGGCTCATGAGATAAGGCTGGCATGCTGCCCTTTCAAGCTAAGGACATGAATACTGTGCTTATTCAAAGCATGAACTATTCTATTGTACTCCTAAATTAAACAATGAATAACCTAGCAAAATCGCAATATCACTAAAAAACAATTTCTGAAATATAAATTTTCAAAAAACAGGATTCTGTACTCAGTTAAAAGGTAGATCAATACATATAGATATGTAATCCTCTCAAAAACATGAGTCAGTATTGCATATCATATTGGTCCTTCATAATCAGCCCTCCTCTGACTGCCTATTAAGCTATCACAGAAGTTTAATTTCAAATTCTTAACCACTTAAAATTTAAAAGTGAGTTTAACTACGACCTCCTCACAGTTTTTTTTAACTTAAAAGTTCATTTACAACAAATACTAAACTATTAGATCTGAATAGCCTAGCTTTTTTATTGTCTACAACAAGCAATACCACCACATTCCTCTTGACATTATCGCTGATTGGCCTAATAAATGTTCTCTCTAAATGAAACCACTTGTTTCTTCGAAAAATAGCAAATCATCACCTGCTATCCACCACATGAACTGCCACTTCATCAGAACAAATTTATTCTAATTAAAATCACTGAGTGTATATATCCAGGTGATGGCACATACACCTTGCTGCACTAGAGTGCAAGTAGTGACCAGTGGTTCCTTCACTATGTAATACTAGCCTACAAGCATAATGCAATTCATAATCCATTTAACTCACCTATATGTTTCAGCTTCAGAAGCCAGCTTTTCAAACGCAACACTTAAACTAGTATATTTCTCATGCAGCCCCATCTAACATCAATCCACCAATATTTTCACCCAAATTTGGGACTTCTCACTTAATCTTCTCAGTGATCAACTTATCTTACAAGCAACCTCTTGGAAACTATATAAGGTCCTGCTCTACTTAAATCCATCATGTGTTATGATATAAGCAAACGCTGACAAATAAATTTTCTTCTAATACATAAAAAACATAAAGCAAAATAAAATTTAAATTTATGAAGCACTAATTTCTGCATAAACTTAGAAGGTATCTCAATACTCTATATGTTTCCCCTTCTAAACTCTAACTAACATGGATGTCAACCAATTTTCTCCTGTAATTTATATTCACTGATATAGGTGCATGCAACCTAAACATATAGCATCAAAACGAAATTCTGTGTCAATGAGGGAAAAATTCAGCATGGCTCAAGTTTTCTTCAATAGCACTGGAAACATATAATGTCAATCACATTTTCAGTTGACATAGTTTCCGATCAGCTTCATATAAATTTGCCAAAAGTAAGGATGAGAAGATTGAATCTAAAAAAGAAAAAAGAAAAAAAAAGAAAGAGAAGAAGGTAAACAGTCAAATGAACCACGAATGCTTCTCAACTAAGTAAAAACCCTAATGTGCATTACCTTCTACTTCTTTGACTTCAGGTTACAGTAGAAAAAACTGAAAGCCAATTTGCAATCGCAATAAAAGCCAAATCAAGAGCAGCTCATCAACAATCAGCAAGCAAAAAAAAATCAAAGCGCCCTTCTCGTTCTATCTGCATCCACATTTCTCCAACAAAAAAAATCACCAAAAAAAGCACCTGGAGCAAGAATCAGAGAAGAAAGTCATTCGAAGCTCACCAAATCAAGAGTAGCTCATCAACAATCAGCAAGCAAAAAAATCAAAGCGCCCTTCTCGTTCTATCTGCATCCACATTTCTCCAACAAAAAAATCACCAAAAAAAGCACCTGGAGCAAGAATCAGAGAAGAAAGTCATTCGAAGCTCACAAGGAACAACTCCTATCCGCTTCCTAGGAGACGCCAACACCGGCCAAAGCCCTTCACAGCATTCCTTCTTTCACTTCCCGCAAGCTCCCCAACACAACTGGCCCCCTGAAATCGCACTCGACGGAATCAAAATCAATCTCTCTCGAACACCCCAAAAAAAAGCCCTAATCTACTGTAAAACAACGAAAAGAAATGCCTAGAAACAAGGGCCGATCAAAGAGAGCAGTTACTGCAATACCCGGGACAACGAAAAACGATCAGCAAAACCCTTCAAAACCCTAGACTTTCAGATCGAATCATCGCGACGCCATCCTTCGGCCCTCGAAGTCTCTCTCTCTCTCTCTCGGCGCTTCTATGTCTTTTGCTACAATGCCATCAAGGGAGGGGAGAAATTTATTGGCCAAGTTCTTACGGAAGTGTGTGATTTTTATACAATTCACATTTTTGTATATACCCCCGCTTCATATAGATTGGATGATCTTGACCGTTTGATCTGAAGATCTAAGGAGGCTGAAAAGCTAGTAGGACAATACAATCATTTTCATTGTACAGGACTCACACCAAACGTCCGCCCCTTTATTCGCTGCGGCCCTTTGAACCCCACCATTTCCTCGATTCGGCCTTTCCTCTTTTGATCTTTCTCCCGTTTTCGTCCCTCGATCTCTTCGATTTCTTCTCGATCTCGGCGATTGGGAGCCGCAATCTTACTCGGCGATGACAATCGGATCAGGAGGATCGGGTGTTGTGGGTATGACTTTGGAAACCTGGATCGGCTGATGTTATTTTCTTTAGGGATCAGCTTGCGGATTCTCTCTTCGATGTTGGTTCTTTGTGGATTATTTAAAGATTTTTTCTATGGCTAGTCTGAGAGGAATTCTGAATTTTATTTCTCTTCGATTCGTTGATAGCTTTCTATCCCAAGTTTGGAAATTTAATGTCTGGTTCTTCTTTTTTTTTTTTGGAATCTCTAGTTTTTGGCGCAAGCTTGGATTTCTTGTTGTATCTAACCTTGAATTTTAGAGGGATCGAATTATTTGCAAAAAGCTGATATGTCTAATCTTGCATTTAGGCGTATTATATATTGGCTGAACCTTTCGTTTTAATTATATAAAATTTTATTTGTGCTCTAGCCTGATTGATCTAGAGGATTGTTTATTGCAACTATTTCTGTTTAAATTCTTGCTGCTTCTCTTATACGTGAATTTTTATTCTCTTGCATCACATTAATGATAGAGTTTTGATGAATTTTTGATGTGTACTAGTGAATTGGCTGCTTTTCAAAAAAAAAAAAAAAACTTTAGGGGTTCCTGATGGAAAATTTATCATGCATTCAGATAGTATTTTTTATATTAAAACTGATCGAATAAGATTATTGAGTTACAATAGCCAAATTTTGGTATTTTCAAATGTATTTATATGATACTGTAGTTCAATGCATAGTAGCAAAGGAGCATGGATGTGTTATGTGCATTGAACAAAGTGTTGAAAAGGGGACAATCAGAACCTTATCTTGTCCTTTCCAAAGACCTTTGTCTAGTCATTGCTGGTGGTTGGCATTTCCCAGATATTTTCCTTATGTCCACAAAACCATTTTACACTCATTGTAGATCATGCTCAGGAGTTGAATTTCCACTTTAACTTCCTGTGTCATTGTTCTTAACACATTTTGTGTCCTATAGGTCCTTCCTCATTTCATACTCAATGTTCAGTTGAGCTTTTTAAACTCTTTTTGATTCTTTGCTTTATATTAGTTTAAGGATGTGTTTAGATGGTCAGAAAATTGCAGCTATAGTTTAAGATTAGATTACTGCAGATGTAATGTGTTACCACAAGAAAAAAAAAAAAAAAAATTATGATATTACCTATCATGGTGTTCGGTTCACATGTAACTTTCTTTTCCGTAAGAAAACAGAGCCCTCCTCTGTCCATGTGATATCATAGGTATTATCATATGATAGCAGGTAAATAAATAGCCGTTGTTAAATCCGAATCCCGGATATTTGCACCTAAACATCTTGGGGCCCCGCAGGTGATATGACAGCCGCTGTAATGCTACGTAGGCCTCACGAAGAAACGTTGTAATTTGAGGCCAGGTAGGTGGGTGGGCGTGTTTGGTGGGCCAGGGGGTTGTGAATTTGGTTGGGAGAAAATCAGACGGACAAGTTCTTGAAATTGCCTCTATTATCAAAATCAAACAACAACATATGAGAGAGGAAACGAAAGGCTATGAACAACATCCAGCGGAGGCCTTGGTTGAAGGATATCTAATGGAGATTGGTGGATGCCATTATTGGAGGATGTGCATGGCGGCTGACATGGAGGGAGAGTGGCTGGAGGACAGAAGTTGTAGTCAAAAGTCAGCAAATGGAGGGAGGAGAGGGGAAGTTACAGATAGCAGCTCCTAGAGACTCTGGTTGAAGACTGTCAGAAGGGGGCCAGTCAAGGTTGTCATCAGCAGATAGAGGATTACCACTCAAAGGACAAGGGTAAGGTTTAAGGCCAGGGGATGGAGGGAGAGGAGGGAGCCAGGTCAATAAAGTTCCTTGATGTGGGGAAATTGGTGAAGGGAAGGATGGTGGATGCAAGCCATGGGTTTGGATGATGGGCAAAGGAGATGTTAAAGAGACATGCAAGTTTTTCAAAATGAATTTATTTCAGATATAATTGGATGATGAATATATCAAGAAGTTGCTCATTATAACATAGGTTTATAGCATTTCAGGATCCACAAAGCCAATCACTACATGACGAGACTTCTTAATTTTGATTTATGGCATCTTGTACAAGAACTTATCCACTGATAAACTCTAGTGGGTTTCTTTATGAAATTCCAATTATTTTGTCTAATACAGCTGGTAATTGGGAATATGTTAGGCAGTTTGATTATGAAGGTTAGTGGTCGGCAATTTCTTAAATAGAAGGTTTTGGTTTTCTATTTATTTACTTTTTGTAACCAAACTATGAATGCTTGAGATTGAGTAATGAGTTATGGTAATCTTGACTTTTCTAGTGAACTTGTAATAAAGCTATCCATGGATGGTTATTTCAGTATATCTTGATTGTATTGGCCAGTCAATATAATAAGTGGATCTAGATTGATTCTTCATATGATCCTTTTTTAGTGCTATTTGTTGACCATAGCATGGATGAAATTCTATTATATGTTTTGACAGGGTTTGAAAAAATAGGATTAGTAAAGTCATTTGCTGACCAGGACTGCAAGGTATAGTAGGCTAGCTTGAGCAAGATCCTTTTTTATTGGAATGATGACAGTATCAGCATTGCAGATGCTGGAAATTTACTATAGATTTTTTATTTACATTATTTGTGTCTGGAAATGAGTTGGAATTGATGTTAAAGATAATGATTAATGAAAGCGTGTTACCTTCCATTCTCTTGTTCATGTACAGCTTCAAGAAGATTTATTAAAGAAGTTAGAAGTTATGTGATGAACCTAAGACCTCTATTATTATAAAGGTATCATGGAGCAGAGGTTTTTTTAATTCACCAAACTTTTTAAGGATAGCTTTTGTGCATGTTTATAGGTTCTTTGTGTCTCAGTATGGTTGAACTGGTAAACTGCTCGCCAATCTTAAGTGCACTTAGAGACCATCCCCACTACCGAAGATATATCTAACTAGTAAGGTTACGTAATTTTGTTAAGATACCCTTGCCCCTTGGCTCTTACAATGATGGTAAAGCTGGTTCTTTGTTGCCTCAAATTATGATGGTATTGATATGTACTCAATTCTTTTCTTTGTTAACTATTATTGAGGTGTTGCGACATGCGTTTTCTCTAGAACATGCATAAATTTATCATGAGCAATGACATTTATTGAAGCAGCATTCAGTAAAGCTCATAATTGCACTATATGAATGCACCCGTCTGCATACTCTAAGAAAGTAATAAATTTCTCTACATTATCTTGCTACACAGTACCTCGGAACTTTAGACTGCTAGAGGAACTTGAACGTGGAGAGAAGGGCATTGGAGATGGCACAGTTAGCTATGGAATGGATGATGGAGATGACATTTACATGCGTTCTTGGACGGGTACCATAATTGGTCCACATAATGTATGTCTTTTTTTCTGAGACCACTGGCCTTTTCTTCAAGAACGTCAGATTGGCATTTTTATGTCTATGACACAGCTCATTCCATACAAGTATTAGAGATATAAGACTGTTAATTGACTTTATTTGGTACAATTTACTAAAAGAATAAAAAAAAAAACTCTTCATACAGTAGTGTTATCTATCTGCTTTCGCTAGAGGTTATCGAGTAGTCAGCATTTCTGATTATCACTTTGACACATTTTTGGTTCATTGGTTGCTATGTGTAGTGTGTAGATGGAATAAAATAGAAGCTGTACTTGGTGATCCAATTTGTGATAGTCGATACCACGTGTGGTTACCTTCCTCTGAACCTATCAGGAGTTATAGATGCATTCACAAACGTACCCGTGCAAGAAAATTCACACCTGCATTATTTTGTTTATTTTAGACTTAAGTCAAATTATTATTTGCTGAGGCACCAGTCATTAGAGAACCTGAATGAGTTAAACCAGGTTCAGCTAGTCGAGTCTTGAGAATAATACATTTATGTAGCAAAAATGCTACTCCGAATTACCTGTTTTATTGTTCTCCTCTTATGTCTTTTCTTTTGCAGTCAGTGCATGAAGGTCGGATTTATCAGTTGAAACTCTTCTGTGATAAAGATTACCCTGAGAAACCTCCAAGCGTTCGCTTCCACTCACGGATCAATATGACATGTGTTAACCATGAAACTGGACTGGTAATAATCTCTCCTTTTCT
This sequence comes from Metroxylon sagu, assembly GCA_017589505.3. Lineage (NCBI taxonomy): Eukaryota > Viridiplantae > Streptophyta > Magnoliopsida > Arecales > Arecaceae > Metroxylon > Metroxylon sagu. The sequence goes on along the minus strand of JACVBY030000483.1, from coordinate 879,924 downwards.
GTAGCTGCTTTGATTTCAAAAATCTGTCTTGTCACAATGATGGTTGAATCATATGATCCATTTCTTTGTGATCATGAATCTTGTGCAAATATGGTTACAAATGCAGGATTGAAGTAGTAATTAACATGTCAGTAGCAATTATAAAAAGCTTTTTTTTCTGTTTCTTTTTTTTTTTGTGTGTGGATAGAATGTGTCAATAGGCAGTGGGCTACATAATAAGGGGTAGCTTTCTCCTAAAAATCCCTGGACCCTTAAATCCTGGCGAAGGTAGGATTTGAACTCAGATTTTTGTGGCAACCCAACGAGACTAGCAGCTTAGTAAGCTGGTACCAGAATTCAGTGTATTATCTTGGTAAGCTGGTTCTATGATTAATTTCATATTTACTGTTAAAAGACTTGCTAAACCATTGATCTGTTTCAAGCTTAATGATTATGATAACCAGCCTGGTTGAAAAGTACTCAAATGCCACCTTAATGCTGTATAATCTAATGAAGGAACAGTTACTAAACTTTGGTTGCTAGGCATGAATTTCCTTTTCTTTGATAAATGATCAAACTTTCTAATCTCTCGAGGAGTTATATATTCACTGATTCATGTCTCTTTAGGTACTGAGGAGCCAGTGCAGAAACCATCACAAAAACCAATCAATCTGAGTCTCATTTACAATTTCTAAGAATAAGATCTGAAAATAGTAGTAATATTATATGCACAAGTTATATGTTTTTAAACCATGCACCAGGAAGATGACAGGGCATGTGTGATAGCACCTATTTTACCCAGATATTATCCAACCCAGCCAGGCCTGGCCCTGGCCCTGGCCCGGCCCGGTCTCAGGCCTGGATTCTGGAGCCTGAGCCGGGGCCAGGGCCGGGGCCGGTAGGAAATGTTAGGGCCTGGGCTTGGCCCGATTGGCCTGGGACCCAATCAGATCGGACCCAACTATCGGACTGGAAAAGGGGGGAGTGGTGGAAGAAGGCAGCTGACAGTGTGCTGGGAGAGAGGAAATGGGGATGAGGATGGAGGGGAGAAGAGGCTTGCACGGGCTAAGTGAGGAGGGGAACTAGGGTTTTCTCCCATACCGGCCAAGAACCTGAGCCCAAGCCCAACAAAAATCAGGGCAGGCCAGGTCGATTTTCTGCAGGTCTTGTTGCTCTGGTAGTAGGAAAGAATCATCATTACCACTTATGATTCTACACTAACGGTTGTGACTCCTAAATGATGTTTGGGATTTAGGTTGAACCTAAGAAGTTTGGGATTCTGGCAAATTGGCAGCGAGAGTACACCATGGAAGACATATTGGTGCAGTTAAAGAAGGAGATGGCCGCGCCACACAACCGGAAGCTTGTTCAGCCCCCGGAAGGTACCTTCTTCTAGTGGATGAGTATAATCACAGCTTGTCCCACAAGTTGAGGACCCAAGGAATGCCTGGATCCCTGTATTCAACTTTGTGCCATTTTCATCTTATGTTCAATTGCATTACAGTCATGATGTTTTAAATAGTATTGCTCTGTGTCGTTGGAAAACACGATCAAATTTATACCTAACATATTTATAACCTTTCCAGAGTGTGTTTTTATGTCATGGTCTTCATTTTGATTGAACCAAGTTGCTGTTGGAAGAAAGAGACCATGTTAATTTGGTGATGTTCCTTCACAGGTAGAATTCATGCCTTGAGCTGTGCCTTGGATGTATACCCACCAAATTGCTTGAATGGACTTCCATCTCCATTGCCAGATGGAAGATCTATGATCAGCTTTGTCCATGCATGCCGGGAGGTTAATTAAATTTCTCGTAGATTTGTTCTGCATCCCCCAGTCTCAAGGTGACAGGCGTTTTTGCATGGGAGGCGTTTTTGCATGAAGTGGTGACGGGTATTGCTGGAACTTGTTGGTGGTTTTGTCCTCATGATTGGATTACAGCAGTCCTTCAGTGATGGATGGCTTATGGATCTCGTATCCATTGCCAGATTTCTCCGAACCTAAAAGGGGTTTGAAAACTCTGCAGGTATTGTGAAACGGATCATATAGATCTCAGCCCCGAAGCAACAGATGGGGTGCAGCAAAGACTCCTCAGCTCTTCTCCCAAGTCCCTTCCCTCTCTTCGCCAGAGGTTACTCATTGACCAAGGTCCAGGTGGCATCACTGGTACTTGTGCACCGAAAAATTCGCATTTCGTTTATCGATTGCATAACCTACTCAACTTTGTCTTTGAACAGAAATTAGAGTGAATATAACGATAAAAGCATACAAAGTCGTTGTTGGGAAAGTAGATGAGCAAAATAAAATCACCATATTTACCCAAAAAAAAAAAAATTAAAATCACCATGTTTATAATTAGAAATTTTCAGGATCAAATCAAGAAAGAATGGAGGAAAGTAGTTAAGTGTTCTCATCAAAGTCATGGATATTACCAAAATTAACTAGTTCACACCTCTAAAATAATAAGAGAAGGGAGAAAAATATTGTCTAAATTATACTTTTGGTTCACAAACTTTCACTCAAATTTTTTTAGTCCCCAAACTTTCAATTGTTATTTTATACTTCTAACATGGAATAGCTGAAGTATCATTTGAACACATCAAATATTCTATCGGTTTTAACTGAGAGCGTTCTTAAAATATTAAAAATTAAATTATAATAACTAAAAATTTAGGAATTAAAATGAATTTTGAATCAAAAATATAATAAATGCATAAAAAAGCATAGGCTTTTAACATAAACCCCTGCTAAAAACCACATGCTTTCTACATTTTCCGTCAATGCATGGCAAAAGAACATCCTTCAAATCAACAGAATCCCCAACTAAATTGAACAAAGATGAGATTTTTTTTTCACTCACCTGGCTGAAAATCATCTTCATTGATGACCATGAAACTCGTGTCGGTTCCAAGAGCCTAACACGCGCCGCCAATCCGTATCCAAGACCCACTGCGACCGATCAAAACCCTCCACCCTCTCTCCACTCCCGCCGTGCCTGACGGAGGCTCGGCCCGCTCATGGTGGCAATGGTGGCCGGCAGTTGGAGCAGTGGGAGAAGTTGGGATGTGAGGAGAAAAAGACGAGAACCGCCAAGGGGGTTGCACCCTGTTTATTCTTTAATGAATATGCTTTAAGATTTGAAACAGAGACTGAGATGGTGTATTCTGAACACCTTGTTACATGATCTGTTATACAATTCTTACAAAGATTTTTGTGCTGATATAAAAAATCTGGGTTTAATTCCTCTCAGCATAAAATGTGAAGCTAAAAATGAAAATGGATGCTTCTAACATGCAAAAGTTTACGTAATTATATCGAGGGGGTAAAAAGTATGCAAGGTTTCGCAAATTATTTATAACATAACTATATTTATTACCTTTGGCTGGAATTATCCTCTCTTGTTTTTTTTCCCAGTTAACTGGCCAGTTAATTTGTCCAGTTGCATTCTTGAATCATGCTAAGAATTAAATTAGAAGAAAATTTAAATAATGTTTCAAAATAAATGAGAGAGAAAATAGGGCATTTTGCTGAAGAAAAAACAAATTATTTTCACTTGCTCAACTTTTTTTTAAAAAAATGAAATCCATTTGAAACCTCATTGAATCATTATGCTTCCATTCTCTATCCACACACTCATTAAATACTGTAACAGTCAACGAGATTTTGGATAATTTTTCTTACCCGAAGAAAAATTTTGAAGAATCCAGTCTTCTTCCTGCACTATACTCTTGAAGATGCCATGTTGGATTGCACATTGCATCCAAAATCAGCACAAAGATGGATCAGATTTATTTCATAGCCAAAAAGAAAGAACAAACTGCAGTGAGTAAAAAAAAAAAAAAAAAAATCTCAATCTGGCCAAAAGGGGCTGACATTGTCTTTCTTTTCATGAGCTTTAGATTCATGTGAACAACTTTATCCTTTTCCAGGGCCTTCAACTTGTAGCCTCTTAACTAGATGCACTAATTTTTGTTGTTATTAACATCATCATCATTGTGCTAGACTAGGTCGAGATCCTCTGCGAGGCATTGCTCTGGCGAGGTACACTCAATCTAACTGATTTTTTTTTTTTTTTTTGACTCGATTGTGAGGTCCATCATGGATGAAAAACAACAACTTAACCGTGAATAAAAGGTTGGGATATGCACTGCAATTCATAATGGATGTAAATAGATCTCGATTCTTTCAGACTAGTTTGTAGATTAACAGCTATATATATATATATATATATATATATATATATATATATCTTGGCTGCGTACTGGCTGAGCTTTGGTAGCCATCCGGCTTCATGGATGCTTGAACATTAAATCAATTAAAGAAAAAGGACCCTTGAGCCTCAGATAATAAAGATCAGTAAAATAAAAAAAAGAAGGTATAAACTTGACAAACATATGATGAGAGGCTCTCAAGGCAAAGTCCACCCGTCCCAACTAAACGCCTCAACGAACCAAGCTGGCTAGCTGTCGGGATGCTACCATATCTTCTAAATGTTTCCTACCCTCCAAACAAACGACAACCACACTGTAACATCCCAAGCTCATTTTCTGATCTAATTAACCTGCTGGCCAAATTAAACTTATGTCTCGAGTCATTTGAGGATGCCATCTATTTTGCAATAGGTGGATTAAAAGACATCCTTTTTGAGATACGAAGTTATTCCAAGATAATTGAAATCATCTTTATCTTGGACCAGATTTAAGAAATAGCCTAGCATTCCTCTCCTTCTAGCAGGCTCAACTAATGGCAGCTATCAACATGAGGGTAATCAAGTGAGTGTCTTTTGTGAAGTTTTCTTTTCTCCAAGATAGACAGAGGCCGGAGAATCTAAATGGAGTCTTTTGAACATCCAACCGAAGACATATGACATCGCAGACTGCTTCCCAAGTACATATAAGGGCTTGAAACCAACTCATGAGTTTAGTCCAAATAGTTTCAGGTTTAGCCTTTCCCTTTTTGATTGATTTCTAAGAAGTAATAAGAGCTCATCCAGTGCATATTAAAAAAAATGAATGCTATACAAATGACCTGAGGAATCTTATACGTTGAAAAGAGGAAACATAGAGTGGTATCCAGCCCTATTAAAACACAATTGTCAACTTTGCATGTGATTGGTTGAAGTATTTGAGCTGCACCTTCGCCATCTTAAGACCATACTGGCCACTTCTATGTCGACAATGTCAAACATGTAACAACTTCCATATGAGAGGGAGGCACCTCAAATTATTTGCTCCGTCCTCTTTCTTTTAAAGAAAGCAAAATGGCTAGCAAACAGCGAATACTAGTTCTCTGCTGAGGATTATGCTCCAATGCTAGCTTCAGTCTTAACAAGCTTGTTGTCAACTGTCTAGCTAATAGCTCCAAAATTCTTGTATTTTTGTGAAAATTAACTATATGAATTCACGGAGCAATCGTAGAAGCCCTATCATGCTGCAAGTTTATCTATTGAGAGAGAATGAAGGGAAAAGTGTAGAGTTAGTCATCTCATTCTTTGTTTACATATCCTAACAAATTTAAAATTATCCTATTGCTTCCTAGTTATGGTATGCATTGAAATACACTAATTTTAATTTTTTTCAAAGCCATGATCTCACCTAGTGGTGGTCGGACAAAATATAGAAGTATTATTGAAATATTATATGATCGTAGAATATCAATTAAGTTAAAGAAAAAAATTTTATAAAACAGTTATAAGATTGGTTATACTCTATAATATAGAATAATGAACAACTAAAAAATTGAATGTACACAATATGTGGCTAAAATGAGAATACTAAGATAAATATGTGGTAATATAAGAAAATTAAAATAAAAAATAAAATTATTTATAAAAAGGTAGAGGTAATACCAATTGAGAATAAATTGAAAGAAGAACAACTTACATGGTTTGGACATTTATGATGTAAACGCAGAGATGTTTCGATACAAAGTAGTTATTTGATATATGTAAAAGATAAAAAAGGTAAAGATTGATGAAAAATTATATTAAAAAAAGTAATAAAGAAAAATTTAATAATATTATCTTATATCTTATAAAAATATGACTCTAAATCAAATAGAAAGGAAAAAAAAAGATTTATATGGTCAATCAACTAGTTTAAGTTTAAGAATGTGTTGTTATTGTTGTACAGTTATATGTAGTGATAAATAAGACCCATATGCCAATAAGTATATGAAAGATGCCTTCTGATAATTACCATAAGATGGCACAATCTACAGGAGATGCATACTTTGGAGATTGGTTCGAATCATTTGGTTTATCATATCTTTTTTTTTTAGCTCTATATTAAGCAACTATAGATAAATGAAAACATGTTGTCTAAATAATCAGTTTAGATGTTTTAAAGTATAATTGATTTGCAGCTAATATACATAATGTGTGCATGTATAGGCCAAGTTCAAATTATACCTAATGTAATTCTATAGTAGAAATAGGAGAACCTTGGAAGGGGCAATTGATCATTTGATGGATGCTTTGCTCCTTTAGACTCCATATCAACTAACGAAACAAACAGCAACAGCAGAGGCATTGGCAGCAAATGTAATAGATCTTTTTGTTGCTTTATTTTATTTTATTATTTTTTTGGCATAAGTGGCAATATTAGAAAGTCAACAATATTTATCTGACCAAGCTTAAAATGACCTTGGCTTGAGATTGTTATGCCTTCCAAAACAAACCGAGTTTGAGCCTCAGCAAGACATTTAAATGATGATGAGCGTGGGGAGCCACATAGGCTTTATGAGTACAAAGGACTCAGAATATTTAGCCATCCGAGGCCATTGCTCAGTTGTTCCATCTCATGTTCCTGAGCGGAGCAAATATCAGACTTGCATGCAAAAGTTTTCGCCATCTTTTCACGTAGATAACTTCTCTGCAGAGGATTGCCCGATCTTTTGCTTGAATTCCGTGAGAAGAAGGATATTGTGGCAAATACCATTGAACACTAGTGCTAGACCATGCCCACTTTCTCATAAGATTGAGTGTGATTTTTTTTCAAGGAAATAAAGAACTAGTACAATAGGTGAAGCAATAAATCTACTCTCGTGACTCATCAATCTCCCTTGAATGAATGCATGAGAAATTGCGTGCCCAACAGTCCTCACTTAATACCTCAATCTTTCTTCCTACCAAAGACCGCATATATATCTGCTTTATGTTATCACTATGGTTTTATAAAGTTTATTCTTTTCCTCCCATCAAAAAACAACATTTGTCTTACTCTAGTAGAAGATACTAGACATCATTGAATCAAAAAATTAGATACCAAGATATTTTCTCATCTGCCTTTATTTTTTAAAAATGTTTACACTGGGGAGAAACTTGTTCGGTTACAAGGATGTGTAAAAGGTCATGAAAAAAAAAAAAAAAAAAGTAGAAATTAACTTTAAAATAAGGGGACAAACATACACACACACCCACCAGTGAAATATGAAGAGTTTTAAGAGGTGGTGTGCTCGAACATGATGAGGAAAACATAGGTAGCATCAATGCATGCTCTTACAAGACACATGGACTAAGTAAACAACACTAAATAGTTTGAAAAAAAATAGAATATTCATTGCTTTGAACCCCTTTCTCCTGGCAAGCATTATTGAATGTGCATTGAATACCATTCAAGTCTGCCACCGCATAGTTAATGGCCGTATGAGTGACCCACCACCCTTCCCTCCCTCTCATGTTCCCTTCCCCCATCTATGCTTTTTTTTTTAAAAAAAAAAGCAACTCTAAGCTAATCCCACCCTCCATTAATGCCACACCTAAAAGCCACACAACTCCAGAAGAATTTAAACCCACCTCTCTTCTATTCCCGTTCCCAAACACTACCTGCAAAGGAAACCAAATGGGAAGAAAGCAAGGCCTCACCTCTCTCTTCTTCAAGGCCAGAGACACCTCGAAGTCTTCTTCTTATTTTTCCTCCTCTCCTTCTTATTCATGGCCCTGGCCTTCTTGCAAGCGTCCAAAGACTCTCTCCTTCCGAGAGGTGGGTGGTGAGGACGTCTACAAGACCATGAACTCGGTCTACTTCTACTCGACCGAATCATGCTTCACCCACACATCGGAGGAGTCGGAAAGCTTCTCGACGGCGTCGGAGGAGGACTCAGGGGGTGACTCCCTGGAGAGAGTCATAAGGGGGCTCCGGTCAGACCGGCTGTTCTTCAAGCCAGGGTACACGAGCTCGATAATGGAGGAGGCCAAGGCCGGTGCACTTCCGTTCAAAGAGAGCACGGCGATAGCGATGGAGTCGGAGGACCCGTACCGCGACTTCCGGGTGTCCATGGAGGAGATGGTGGTGGCTCATGGGCTCAAGGACTGGGAGTGCCTTGAGGAGCTCTTGGTGTGGCATCTAAGGGCCAATAGTAAGAAGACTCATGGGTTTATAGTTGGGGCCTTTGTGGATTTGCTTCTAGGCCTCGCTTCTCCTCCTTCCTCTTCTTCGTCATCTTTTATGTCTTTTGAGATTGAGGAGGTCGAAGAGGAGGGAAGTGGGTCATGCTGAGTTCTCTTAGATCCAAAAGAAGACATGGCTCTTTTCTTCTACTTGTTGGCTAAAATACAATCATCTCATGTATTACACTTGTAGACTTACATGTTAATATAACTACATGGTTAGAGTTCTAAACTCGTCCCTTCTCTCTCTCTCTCTCTCTCTCTCTCTCTCTCTCTCTCTCACACACACACACACACACACACGCACACACTTTTGGGTCATGCTCACACATCAGAGGGAAAGTGGGAATATGGCTAATGTTGATAAAATTTGAACATGGTTTTAGTTGGAAGTATATGAATTTTCTTTTGGTAGATGCTTGAATGATATGATGAGTTCTTTGGAAGAATCTGAAACGTGATGTTAATAACCGGATTGAAAGTAATCACTATCAAGTTTCTCTATCATTTCTTCAACGGCTTTTTATCGGTGTAAGGACCAGTAGTGCCCCTTTCTAAGAATTTTTTAATTAAAATTAAAAACAGCACCCGTTTCTAATAACTTTGAGGCCCAGAGGTCATAACAGTTGTGGCTAATCTTCCTTCAAAAAAACGGCTGTGGCTAATCATGTCAATTCCCTGCCAAATAATTTAATTTGTACAACCACAAGACAAACTGTTACCATAAATTGGGTAATTTTCTCAGTTCAACTCTTGGTGACCACAATTTATGCAGTTTGGTAGCCGAAGGTTGCATTTAGATGGATGATTTTATGAGAGATTTTATTTAAAGCAAAGATTTTAAAATTTTAAAGCTAAAATTCTCTATTTAGTTACTTTTAAAAGAAAATTTATAGATTTTAAATAGGATTTTGAAAACCCATATTCCTCATTTTAAAAACTGTCTATAGAGGTGTAATTTATAAATTCCACCAAATAGTCATTTACAAAAATACAATGGTATTTTTTATAAATAAAAAAAGTTATTTATTTTTAGATTTATTTATAAATAAAAAAATTATTTATAAATAAAAATTTTTTTATTTATAAAAAATTATACCTACAAAAATTATTAATAAATATATATTAACCTCTAGAGGTGCTATTTATTTGTTAATAACATAACATATGTACATAAAATTTATTAATTACTTACAAAATTTATATATTTACAAATAAATTATATTAGTTATATTTTTAAAATAAATATTTATATAAATTTATTAAGAAATTTAATGTATAAATTTATATATAAATTATATTATTTAGATAGATTTATAATTTATAAATTCACATATGTTAATTATATATAAATTTCTATATATAAGTTATATTTAAATCATAATATATATTTATAATGTAAATTATATACTATATATAAATATAATATATATATATATATATATTATTTATATAAATAAATTAATATAAGAAAAATAATAAGAAGTATTAGTTTTATTTTTAGACCTTCAAATTCTTCTTTTGTAATTATACAAACAAAGTGATGTATCCAAAGTCCAAGTAGCAAATTTTATAATTCTTAGACAAAATTTTATTTTTAGAAATAACTATTCAAATATAAAATTTATAAAATTCTAAAATTCTAAAATTTTAAAATATTATATTTTAAAACATAAATTTTTAAAATGCTTTGTTCAAACACAGCCTAATGCTCTCCTTAAATTCCTATCCATCCAAATGAATTATTTCATCATTTCCTAGAGTATCTTTTACCTTAATTGAGCACATTGTTTTGTTCCATCCATGTCATCAATTAGCTAAGAGAAGAACAATTTCTTGACTCTTTAATTATTATCTATTATTTAATCAGTCATTCAAAAAATTGTCCATCATATGAGCAAATAATTCAACATAGCACATGAATGCCCTCTAGAATCTAACCAGGCTCAATGTAAAGTAGACTCAACGCCAAAATTCAGGGTTGATGTGACCTCGTTAGAGTACTCCACTTGGCCATGTAAATGAAACAAGTATATTCTAGTCTACCATCGCATAGTTAGCCAGTTGGCCAAGGTCTCAGCTTGCGAGTTCACCAACTTCTTTTATTATGCACCTTGTCATTTACGTTACACCATCGTTAATGGGGAGCCCATCCTTTAGCTGCTGCTAGAAAACGGCACATTTACTGCAGTATTTGCCATACGTCGCATGTTGCCATGAAGCCCACACCACCGCACAGTTTTGAGATGCTTTTGCCCTTTTTGGTGATCAAACCGAAGATGTTTGAAAGGAGAAAGTTGCCAATCACCGCTGCTTCTGCAATAACCAAAAAAAAAAAAAAAAAAAAAATTCTAAAATACTTATAACTAAGTTCACACGCTATTTATTAATTTCTACTCAAATTTTTAGAATCATATAATTTTAACCTACTAACAAATTAATGATTAATTAGATCAGCAAATGAAGTCAATCTGCAGATGTTGATAGATAGAAGAAAAGAATTATTCATAAGACGATGGTAAAATTTCATTATGATATGGAGCCTTCTTGTAGCATGTTTCATTATAAAGGAAAAGCTGAAAAATCTTTCAAAAAAAAAAAAAAAAAATAGTCAAATAGAGTTTTTAGGGCTATGTGGTTTTGGCTTAGGCTAGCAAGTGGGCTTGAGGGTTACAGATTCTATTTACATAACTTAAGTTTAAAAAAAAATTTTAAAAAAAATCTATAATGCTCTATGTCCGTTGTATGACATTATGGAAGGATAATGTTAATACGATGGAACGATTATGATTTGAACTTTATTCTTTTAAAAAGTTCTAAAAAATAGCATAGCAAAGCCTATAATAATTATTGACGAATATTACGATTCTTGCAACTTAAAAGTTACCAAAAAGTCTCATATCAATTGGCTTGAATTACTTGTGTCAACATAGATATAGTTGATGATAGAATAGGTTCCTAAAGAGAGAACATAGGTTAAAATATATTTTAATGTTTAAGCTTTCATTCAAAATTCATAGGTTTTTAAAAAATTAAATATTATGATTTAATTCTTTATATTTTAAAAATATTATATTTCTAATATCTTACCCGATATGATCAATTAAAATTAACGGAATAGTCAATATGTCATAACGTATACGTGTAGCATAACCTAATTGATAGGGTAATACGTCTATTATTTCATTAATTTTAACTGATCTCATATAATAAGATATTAAGAATACGACAGTCTTAAATATAAGAGACTAAACTATCATAATTAAAAATTTTAGAAGTAAAATATATTTTGAGCAGAAAGTTTGAAAACTAAAAGAAAATATAGTTTTGCCGAAAAGTGTAATACTAAAATATTATCCTTTGTATAACCTTTTTTTTTTTTTTTTTTCTTTTTGTCCCTTTCAAGTCATATAATATTTGAATTTTCTTTTTGCTTCCTCACTCTGCCTCCTTCTAAGCAAGATGGTTCTCCCATGTTCTTGCCATGATCAAGAAATCCTCCAATAGAAATGTCAAACTACGTTTAGAAACGATCTAAACGTAGTATTAGACAAGGGGTTAAATTTCCTCAACAATGGGCGACTCACCGGACATCACCAATGGTGGGTGGGTTCGTTGAACTGAGCTTGAAGCTTATCCACCAACATACATTCATTGGAAAAGGACCAAAGCGTCAACCCAAGCTCTCTTGGTGCCGGAGCCGGTCTCTTGTGTGAAGCTTCTAAACCTGGCGCCCTCGGTGTCTGTGAGGCATGGGTGGCACACCTAGCAAGGCATTCACCACCTGTTTCATCCCTAGTTTATACTCCTCGAGTTAACCTCTTCTTGACGCATTTTTCAGTGCCCGAGATAGCTGGCTTTCAAGTGTTCCCACCCGTTGGCAGCCATTTGGGCGCACTTGAATCGGTGGCTGGATTGCGTTAGGATTAGATTTTCATTTCAATTCAACATTTGAGAGTGATAGAAAAGATAGATTGATATACCATGGATCTCATCATATTTTTGATTTTCTATATCTAAAAGGTTTGGATTAGCAAATCCAAGATCAAACACATCATTGATGGATCATCTTATTATCTTAACCATCAGGCTATTATGGTGAGCTGTGCACGAAACAACTGCTCCTGTAAAATATGAGATCCGATCCATCACATTAGATTATGAAGGATGGTTTGATCCCTAAGCTTGAGAGAATCCAACACCGTATTCCATCAATCATGCAAGAAATGAGCTCCAAGGTATCAGGGTTGCAAGGGTCTTTACAGATGGAATTGTTTATAGAAGACTTGCTCTTGAGACTCTCATGTAATCACAGGAGTGTGGTTATATGGGATTTTAACTCTGACTTACTCTTAACATGCTTGAATATTCGAAGATTTGGTTAGGTATGGCAATAGATCGGATCCAATCGAAAATAGATCGGATTGAATATATGTTAGATTAAAATTTTATCAGATTAAATTTTATTTATTTACTTAGTAGTTAAAATTTAAATTTAAATTTAAATATAATTATTTTATTAAGATTTTATATGGAGTAGGGATTGATTCTAACTATTGGAAAACAATTATTCCATACTGCTGATGATGAATGTTATTGTTGGTATTCTTTCGGCAGCTGTCGATCTGATTTATAATAAATTAAACCAAGTGGAGCAACTGCCGCCTTCATATTTGATGCTATTGATTGCTTACGTTTTAGAACGTAAGTGCTGTCGGCTTGCGAAGGAGGAGAAAAAAATTCTCATAACTTTTTCTTGCAGTAAATTTATGCAAGCATCGGTGCTTGTGACCACCACCATTATTGCTTGCTCCCGAAACCCTAGATTTTTCTCTCTTATCCGTTCTTTCCGATAAGCTGGAAACTGAAATGTGTTAGTGAGAGCCATAATGTGACTAAAGGGAAATAATTGTTCACGGTATCTGACGTTTCTGGGATCTCAGTGCGTTGGATTTTCGACAACAAAACATAATGCCCATGAGATTTTAACTAAGATTACCAATGAGAAACATCCACTGTGAACTTGGCTTAAGTTCTTTATTCTACACCGCCACGCTGGTTTAGACGTGCGTGTATAATCCTCCAGGTTGGCCTGATGGGCAAAAGGATGAGCCTTCTTGTTGGCGTCTGAACTGAAAACTCCCCAGGCCCCAAGGTTTCTTCTGCATTAAACTCCCACCAGCCATGGGGTGTCTGTCACGAGATAGGGACGGCACAAAGCACCTGCACAAAAAAAAAAAAAAAAAAAAAAAAAAAACTAGGTCTGTTGCTCCTCAGTTTGGCCCACCAAGGGCCATTCATGCCTTGAACGATATGTTAACATGACAAGCTCCAAGGTTGAATGATGAACCCTTTGGTTAGCTTTCCGTAGAATGGCTGCAATTGATTGAGGCACAGGCCCATTGCTTGCATATTGTCAGAAAGTTGAGCGAGGCTAACTTCTGAAGGTAACTGGGAAAAATCTTTAAATTTCTACAGGCTTTGCTGTCCATATTTCCCTCCTGAAGTTAATCCTTCTCGCTGGCACATCGCGTCACGCCGAAGAAAAATAAAGTAATCACGTCACCCTTGCATGGGAAAGACGTTGGCGGCTTTCTACGTGAAGAAACAAGCCTTCACTTTAAATTGAATTGCTCACTTAAAGTCCATTTTTATCCTCAAACTTTTGTTTTTTGTAGTTTATCTTCTCATATTTTAAGTATTTGAACTAATTGGTAAAATGATATGTCAGCATTCATCAATTTTAATTATAATGCAATATTTTTAGAATATAAAAAATTAAATTATAATAATTTAAAGTTTAAGAATTAAAATAAATTTTGAATGAAAGTTTGAGAACCAAAGTATAATTTTGCCAAATGTAAACTATCAGAGTCAAACAATGCTTTCAAAGAATGGTTTTTGAATTCATAGCTAGTTTAACTAATGCAATAAATGCAGTGGATCCAACGAGGAGTTAAATGGCCATTGACTATTAGCAGTAGGGCTTTCAATGCAACGCAGTAGTTGATACATCGAGTTCAGCTTCACTGTTTCTCACGAGGGTCTTGAGTTCAATGGTAAAATAAATAGGCTAGCACCATGGCAAGCTAATTTGAGGAACCGTATACGCCAACAGGAAAACGTTGCTAGTGAACATTGCGAGCAAAAGTTCTAATTAAATACTGAGGTATAAAACAAGTGAGTCGACATGGCCTGAGTATCTTGGCCTTCATGCTGATGCCAAAAGGCCAAAGCGTTTTAGCTTGCCTGCTTGTTTAAGCTTACCTCGTCGACTACTGCAAAAGGAATACAGATGTTCTCTAATTGATCAATCTTGTGCAAACCTAAAATGCTGCCCGCCTTCTCCTCAATCCGAATAAAAATCAAAAGGGTGCGTCCTAGCTAACTTGAGCATGTTAGGTAGACATATATATATATTGCCGTTGCGTGATATTTGCATGTGGAAGCACTGTGCTTTTACTTAGCTTCTCAGAGTTCTCCCATCTTCACTTGCCGCCCGGCGCTGATAGTTGATAAGCTATTCTGAGCTACCCCTGGATATCCTCTTCAGCATCCTCAATGAAGCTTCATCTGTGCTCTGCTCATTACCTGAAACTACTATTTAGCTCTGTTTCCTTTTAGTGATACAATATCAAAAGTCTACGCTTCTATGCCTTGTTGTCTACTTACAGCTCTAGTGTATCACTCTCAAGATTATTAAAAGACGTGTCTTCTTAGATCTATAGATAGTTCCATAAGGTGATCGGCAAACACCTTGTAATACTTTTGTATCTTCCCTTCTTCATCAATAAATCCGGATGGTCTAATCAGCTCCATACTTTCAAATTGAAAAAAAAAAAAAAAAAAAAAAAAGAGACATGGCCTGAGTATAATGCATGATAACATGATCCAAATGGCGTAAATCATAACTAATCTTGGTCAGCATTTGATGCAAGCAAAAACATCAAGTATGAATCTCAGAAGTCGAACGCACCCCACTCTCCAACCCAATCAAAACACTTGGTTTTCGTTGTCCGGAGGATCTAAACAAAGTTCTGACGTTCTCCCTGCCACACACACCGAAAGTCTTGTGGTCCCACGACCATTGAAAGTGAGGTGGAGTGCTCTCAGTCCACTGCGGTGTGTCCAAACTTCAGAAGATAAATTAAAGACCTTTGACCATCAAGTTAAATTAAAGACCTTTGACCATCAAGTTAATGGACTGTGAACCACATCGTGAGCTGACCATATCGAGTCTAGGCCCATCTACAGTTAAACTGATCCGAATCGTACTTCCAGAGAGAGAGATGTTCTTCTTGAGTGCTCTTCCTTATCTTTTTTCTAACAAGAGAGAGAGAGAGAGAGAGAGAGTGAGAGAGAGACTTGTGTTTTACTTTTTGGGTGAATATAAACAAATGGTACTCGAGGCATAAGCTATTATAAATCATTGTGATGGCTGCGATATTTGAATGTGTGATTTTATAATCTTAATTACTTTTAAACTATATATCAGTTGTCATTTAAAAAAATTAGTGTCTTAAAATGATGGTTAATATTGGTTTTACAACACTGGCAGATATTCTGACATCCCAGCTATTATAGATAGGGTGAGATGAATTGTTGAAGTCTTGGTTTACTTTGATATTGATGGCTGGGAGATCAAATCTTGGCCACGAACAAATAGCATGAACGTATAGGTCTAATTCTTGTCCCAAAAAAATATAAATACACCAAGTTTAATTTTGAGAGATAAGACTTGAAGGGTTGGCCTGGAACCATTGAAGGAACTGAGTGAGTTAGAGAGGATCAGGTTGGTCTGGCTCCAGCTTTCAGACCATTAAAAGTGAGGACTCAGGTTATAAATTCCTATAAAGGCACTATGAATTCAAAACTGAAATGTGCACGGATTCAATCAGAACGGTTTAGAGGTTTATTTAGAATCAAACCAGTTCCAATCCATTTCTTAAAATTAAAATCAAAGCCAAATCAATTGTTTCAATAAATCAACCCGACCCAAAGCAAAAAATTCGGTTTAGTCTCAATATTTTTTATTAATTTACTGTACCTATTTTAAATAATCATAAAACTGATTTTCATAATAAATTTTATAAAATCATATAATAACTCAGTTATTTATAATAAAAAAAATATAATTCTTATATAGTCCATTTATTCACACATACCGGTAGCATCTCAATTTAGTTTATATTAATTTTTTAAAAATTAAAATTAAAATTCAACTGATTTTTTTTATTTTAAAAATTGTTAAGCTGAAATCAAACTAAAAGATTAAAACAAAAACAAAAACAAAAAAAATCAATTCACATCAAACCGTTCGGATCAATTTTAGGGTTTAACCACCCATAAACTAACCAAACAAAGCTACTGATCATGTGATTCTAGTGGGAGAAACTTAAACTTGTGAGAATGACACCAAATCGGAGGACAAAGTGACATGCAATGCGACACGGAGGAAGTTGGCACAGCGTGAAGGTGGAATTAGGTAGCAGGTTTTTGGTGGTTTATCGACTTTGATAATCTTTACAACCTAACTCAATTAAAACTAATCCAATCTTTTCTTATAATAATGGAATAAAGATTACAATCACACGAATGGACAATGATGATTACGTTTCAGACAAAATGGGTGCTTGGATTACGTTAGAGTTCACCAAAATTATTGGCAAACTTGTTCTTACTTAATTCAGAGGCCTATAGCAATCTTAATCAATGATTAATAAAATGCTAAAGAAGATTAGCCCATTCTTGAGGGTATAAAGTGGATCTATTGAGATATAGACAAGGAGATTTAACCAAATATTTCTCAAACCAAATTCTATTGTCACTATTTTGCTTGGCAAACCATCGGCTGTGTTATTATCTTCTCATAATACGTAAGAGAGGCGACCTCGCTGCCAAACGGTTGCAAGTTAAATGCAAAATTCATGGCAATTTCAAGCAAAAGGTGATAACCATTTGAACAACCATCCATGAAAAATAAAAGCAACAATGTTGTTGCTATATTCCAATAGCATTCATATTGAATGTTGACTCAATGTCTCCATGTATATAATCACTTTAAAAGTTGTTTCATAATGATACAACAATTTTAGAATTATGGGCCTAAATTGTTTTATTTGGTGGCCTCTTGAGACAGGTAGAGGCTCAAAGCTGGTGGTGCCACACGCACCATATAACTCTTCACCATTGAGATTAATTGCATTATTGGCATCTCCCATCATCCATTTTGCAAAGGATTCAAGGGTTCCATGACATGCTTTCGTCTGTATATGGATATAGATATGATATAAATATATGACATAATATATTTAATTAAATTTTTTAAAAATATTTTTTTGGAAGTAATTAATGGAGACTATAACTATATAAAAAATTGAGTTTGTCATTATGGAGGACCATGATCATGATTCTTTTTTACTACAAATTATTAAACATTCAGATCGACATGAGTGCAAAATGAAAAGCAAGTTTTAGCAAATTTTTAAATTTATAGAATGGATATGTCTTGATCCCTCTATGAAACAAAATATCTACTATTCTGATCTATCTTAATAGGTATTCTTCATCTTTATTTATCTTTTTTTATATTTTTTAATTCTTTTCTTTCTTCTTTTTCTCTATTTTCATTTTTTTTTGAATTTTTTTTCGTACTTGTATCCTTGTTTATGGTATTTTTTTCCTCCCTTTCTTTATTTCTTTCTTCTTATTTTTTGTTTCTTTTCTTCTGTCTTATTTTTTTATTTCCTTTTGTTTTAATGTGATGTTAGGACTTAAAACCTTGATTTTTAATATTATAATAACATTATTATTATTATAATAATTTTTTATGCATGGTTGAACAACTTCATTGTTACACCAATATTTTTGATAAACACGTAAAGGTTGCAATATTAGAACTTATCCATTTATCTAATCCATATTCAACCTACAATAAATGGGTTTGGATTATGATTAAACAAGTTTGGATTGTCAATAGGCTAACTCATCTTAACCCATATATTAAATAGGTCAAATTTAGATTTCATATTTTTAATCCGTTTAAATAACTAGTTAAAATAACTAGTTAAGTTATGTTGGTTCAAATTGATCCATTTATCTAACCCATTTATATTACTGATTAACAAGATAAATATGTTAAACAAATTAAATAAGTTGATATCAAATCTTTTTATTACTGATTAACAGATTAAGCTGATTACCTACTTATTAAACAGGTGATATTAAAGTTTAAAATTCTAACTTGTTTAATAAATGAATCAGTTGATGATTTTTAGAATTGATCTGCATTAGATCCGGCCGCTCATGATCCAAACCCACTCTACAAGCACGCTACCCTACTTAGTTCACTTTCTAATTCAAGACAAAAAAAAGATAAAATATATATTTTTAAATATATAGTAAATGTCTAATATAACCCCAACAATGGATCTTTGACCCATTTAATATATGTATCTTTGATCAAACAAGGGGCACAGCTGTCCATGTCTCTCATTTCACGCATTAGCTGGTACCTATGATCATGTAACCACTGTCCATGCCACAGACACCGCAGTAAAGACATTGTAGAGGGCCATGACATTGCAGACATCCAGAGAAAATAGATCCACTGAAAGAAACTTATAATAACAATAGTAATAATAATAATAATAAACCATAGTTCAGTCTTTAAAACCCCAACCATGGATAGCTTGTCATAGAGAAGGTAAAGGACGGTAGTAAATGTCAATGCTGGAAGTTGAACAGATAGGGGAAGAAAACTCATCCACCCTCCCAACCCTACAACATCTCACAGAAACACCCCCATCAAAACATTGCACAACACGCTCATACCTCACAGAGTCACAGTACTCACCTTCGAAAAACTAGCACCCGATAATAACTTCTACCACCAGCAACGCCTGAGCTCAAAAATATCCACCATATATATATATATATATATATATATATATCCTCGCTGATTCGAGATCCTAAAACCACCTGGTGAGATTACCCCACAGGCCATGTCCCGGGCCACTCGGCTCCAGCATTGCACGTGGCACCAGGTGGTGGCAGGATCCCACCGGGTTTTTTTTTTTTTTTTCTTTAAGAAAAACTCTGTTATATCCTCACGCGATCGAGTCACGTGCCGAGGGGCGCGGGCGGGAGTGGGGTGACCGGCGCTGGCGGTTCGGGCGGGAACGGGAGGCGGAGGCGTCGGTGGAGGTGGAAGAAGGGGCCGAGAAGACGCTGGTCCAGATCTCGGCGAAGGCTTGGAAAATGAGGTGGTGGTGGGAGGGGGAGTTGAGGGAGAGGAAGCGGTGGATGAGGTCGCGGAGGTCGTCCCACTCGTAGATCTCCATCTCCATGATCATCAGGAGCATCGAGTCCCTGAAGTCGATATACGGGTCCGACGACTCCTTCACCACCGCCACGCTTTCCTCTACAGCCCCTTTCTTCTTCGCCTTTGCCGTCTTCTTCTCCGTCCGCCACTTCGGTCTCTCGGCGGCGGAGTACGGTGGCAGCGACGGCGACGACGTCAGGGGGGGAGAGGTGGTGGTGGCGGTGAGGCTGGTGTCCCAGAGGGAGCTGGTAGAGATGGTGGTGGAAGGGGACAAGGGGCGGTGGGATTTGGTGGATCGAAATTTTGGTCGCGAGGAGGAGAAGAAAGACGAGAGTTTTGGGCGCCGGCAGCTGCAGCCGATGTCGACGACCGCCGGGCACCGCGCCACGAATCTTCTCCGATTGGAAGACATCAATTTGGACGCAAAAAGGTGGGATTTTTATGGGCCGGGGAGACGGGAGGGGTCGGAGAGAGGCAAGGGAAGAGAAGGTGATGGATTTTGGTTGGAAGAAGGAAATATGGGTCTCTATGGTCTCTTTGAGGAGAGAAAGATAGGATTTGGTAGGGAAAACAGAGGTTTTGGCGATGGAGGGAACGAGAACAGGGGTTTTGGTAGAACAAAGGTGGCAAGTTGGTGCAGGGGTTAATGGGGAAAGAGGGTGGGGGAGAGCGAGGAGGAAGAGTTAAAAGGCCTGAGAGAGAGAGAGAGAAGGGTATGGTGAAGGGTATGGTGGGGTGGCTTCAGATATGGGTTGAGACCAGAGAGGCTGCGGCTTTATTGGGATACGAGCAATGGAGCCATTCGTGTCAGGTAGTTCGTAACAGACTAATATATATCTGAAATATTGGCAGATCAGAAAAAATTAAAAAAAAAAAATTAAAAAAAATTATGATAAAAAATAAAATAAAAATTTAGATAGAATAGTTATGTTTTTTTTTTTAAAAAAATAATTATGATTAATAATAAAAAAATAAAAAAGTAATTAAATAGGATAAAAATAAAAATATTTATTTTAATGAAATAAATATTTTTTAAGATTAATTTTTTATGAAACAAAATTTTATTTTATACTTTTAAAAAATAAACGTAAAATAGAATTAAAAAATTATTCTTTTAATTTTATGTACGAAACGCATCCAAAGTCTATCAAGAATGACTCGGATGACTCCTAATTTTTTTTTTTTTTTTTAAAAAAAAAGAATGACTCCAATGACCAAAAAGGGAGTGAAGAGGGTTTGAAATTTATTGGCCACATGCGAACTCAAGTGACCTCCATGCTCTGCTTATTTGACCCAACAGGGATACCATGGGCACCAAAGTTTTGGCTATTTGAGGAATGGATGCGACATGTGATATGAAAATGACAATTAAATGCATGATTTCAATTTTTGGTCCTCCTCGATCTTGTTTGTGATGGTACACCATATACATTTACGTGCATTGCATATGTTAGTAATGTTTTGAGAATTTAGTATATTTTATATTGGTGTATTTGGGAAGAAATAATAGTATATATATAATATATATAGAATATATTGCATATAGCATATTGTGTATATAGAAGTAATTCTCTCCATGTATAAAAGTAAGAGCAGATAGAGATCTCTTTCAAATATCAAATTAAATGAGTCCAGTCATATCTCCGGTCATGTACAGATGGACTAACTCAAAAAAAACAAAAAAAAAAAAATTCCAGTTTCACAACCGGCAAAGCTACGTGAAGGATAGAAAGCTGCATGCGAATTCTAGTTCCAAGTCTTGGCTTATGTAGCCTGTGAGAATTATGACTCATTAAGATGCTGGTGAATACACGCCATTACACAGCACACCTCATGCCAGTCACAGATTTGAAGGATAAATATCTGAGTCCATGAGTTCTAGAATTCTTATATATATATATATTCAATGCTTTCATCCTTTTATATCATCCTATTATACTTTTGAACATTCATTTATTTATGGTACCATTCAATATGCATCAAAAACATTATAAAATTTATCATCGGTTCAAAGCCACCTAAGATGCATATATCACACATGCAAGTCATATGCAGCAGTATTTTCTAAGGCAGTCCTCTGTGAGCAAAAAGTAGCCCCACAGCCCATGCATGATGGAAGCTTCCTTGCAACCCTGTTACACATCATCTTTAGCAGACATTATATTAAGACTATGTCGATAATTTAACAGATACGTTATCTGTTTCAAAGATTATTTTATAGAATAAAGCATTAGTCCACGCGTCCATCAGATAGAAGTTAGGTATATATGGTGCAATGCATGTGATTGACAACTGCAAGTGTGATGCATGTGATACCATAAGAAGTACATTGGATATTCTAGGAAAGGCTGGTTATTTTGATTCATGGACTTCATGGGAGGAAGGGATTAAATCCTCTGGTGCTTATCCAGTAAAATGATAACTTTGGATGGTGGAATAAAAGCATTAACGATTTGATTGGAGCAGGGGTTATTCACGAGGGGAAGCATGACGAGAGGTGGTCACTCGGTAGGCCCCTTGAGGCAAGACCCAGGCACTCTTCCACGGGTTCCACCAGCCTTCTGACCTTCCAACGGCTTGTTGCACATTGTTGGGGTTGTGCCCAAGATCCGACCAATTAGGATCCAACAGTGTCAGGATCCAATGGACCTATAGGATCTAATGGGATCATATGATTTGTTGCTGACCTTTTTTTTATTAAAAAAAAAAAAAGGTGAGAGAGAATGAAGATTTATCCACAATATAATTATTAAATATAGACTTCTTAGAATCCGCTATCCAAGTATTGAACCTATAATCTTTAATTCACAAGATTTTTTTTTATATAGTTTTAAGACCTGAGCCTGGTCTGGCTCGAACGATGTGCAACTCATCAACTGAAGGCAGACGTTAGGCATCATCATAGGTTGAGTATGATTTGAAATTTTGAACAGGAGAGGACTCGCTCCAGGAATAATGATAGCTGTCTAATAGATGATTGGCAGCAGGAGCAAAGGAGACAATCAAATGGTTAGCGTTAGACACCCATAATTACGCTGATACTTCCCATAATCCTGCTCACCAGAGGAGAGCCAAGTCCACCGGTTTCGGGGCCAAATTCAAATTCAAGGCAGGATTGGGTTCACTTTTGTTAGGAGGAGGGGCTAACTTAACGTCTCGAATTACCAGCACTGATCGAGCTCGTCGTTGGAGACAAAGGAAGAACAAACGGGAGGGAAGTGAATGAGATCCTCCTTTCTTTGTCCCTCTTTTTTCAGCCATCCTTCTATTTCTTTCATGCTACAACAATGATGATGGTAGGTCAAGCTATGAATGCCACAAGGAGCCTTCACTTGATTTTAAGAAGAATATTCCCCTGGAGAGGAGATTGACCAACCTGGAATATAATATCTTCCCCACCTATCTCACCCCAAATGGGTGCTAGCAAGTAGCCCTACAGCTTCCTTTGCTAGAAGATTATGATCAGCCCAAACTGTGAGAGGAGCCTGACAATAAACTTGTATATTTCATCAGAGCCTGCTAAAATTAGGATGCATGTAATATCAATTGTAAGGGTGATTAGCATGATCTTGATTACTGAAGTAAAACAGCAATTAAGCGACACTTAAATATAGAATCTTATTCATACTCGATTCTTTGGATGAAAATCTGAACTGCTTAGCAAAAGCAAGGTATGATTTGAATTGCCTTAGTTTTTATAACTACCAAGCCATAACTAGGCAGAAATCATCAGTGGCCTGATAGATCAAATTTTATACAGAATCAAACCAATTTCTTGTAGAATGCATGGTTGAAAATAAACTAATGAAACACAAATTAGATGCAAAAATGAACTATGATCGTAGCAACACCACTAACAGTGTCAGATAGGTAAGTAATACTCCAAAAATTATGATGTTATCAACCATATCCTTCTTCATAGTTCTCAAAAAAAAAAGGGCAATATTCTGTGCTCGAGTTGAAAGCTATATTTGTTGTCCCAGCCACACAGCCCTGGTTGAAACCAATGTTTTCCATGAAACAAAGTCCATTTCCATGCAATGCTGGACTGTCATAATACAATGGGAGCTACTGTTGTGAAATTTAAGACAAGACTGCAAACTTGGGGGAATATCATCAAAATACTAGCTCGAAATGTTGATCCAACACCATCATGAGCATTTTGTACTATATATATAATTAACCGTTAAAAAAAATACTTTGTGAAGTAGACTTAGTACTATATATTTGAAAGCTCAATAAGACTTGCACATGCTGTTGGTTGCAAGTTCTTTTGAGACAACATAATGACCAAAACCATCAGATACGAGTATCTAAAACCACAAGTGAAACATTTTGAAGACCAAAGTTTCATTCAAAGTGGTAAGACTCCTGAACGAGTTTGTTATTAAACATGTCTCAGGCAGCATCATTTCATTAACTAAGGAGCAGACCATTGACCATAACCCATCAAATAAGCTAGCAACCTTTCCAAGAAAAGTGTAGTGATAAGCCAAAATATTTAATGTATCCTTTGGCTGTCTAACCATAACATCCTGCAAGCTTCAGTTCCTATTTTGTAAAGACTAGCAGATTTCAGAATTTATCACCACTCCCATCAACTGAGTATTATATGTTCCACCCAAAGATTTTGTGTCATGATCAGTCTAAAATAACCTGTTTCAGTTGAAAAATTCACATAAGAGTTCCACCATCTGTATTGTTGCTTGCCAAAGAACTGTCTACTAATGCCAGAATCAGTTAACCAGAAATTGTGCTACTTTCAAGTCATAAACAGTCTCACCTGAATCAAGCAAAGGCAGAGAGTAGCAACAAAGCACTGTGCACCAAAGTATTGCAACACTTATTGTCACGAAGCAAGTTGTGGTAGCAGAAAAACAAAGCCAGATTTAAGAAACGAACCTAACCCGCCTCATTTAATTTGAAATTTGATTTTTGATCAAGTCTGCTACATGGCGGGCAACCCATGCTGATCCAGCCTCAGTGCAGCAAAAGCCATGTGTGTGACCCTCTCTTTCAATTGACAAAGCAATACCCGACACTTGCCTCGAAACCTGCAATCCACCATCCAAGTATCTTTAATTGTTTGAAAAAACCAGCATCTGGGGTACTTCACTAAAATCTTCAAGAATCTTAACCCCACACACAACCCCCCCCCAACCACCAAAAAAAAAAAAAAATCTTAAGGAGAAACAATTAATTTCATGATCTCCATCCTTTGCTCTCAAGAGATCAAAGGCGTGATATCTAGGTTAATTTGTGTAAAGAAGGCAGATTACTATATAGTTTGTTTCACTTGTTTGGTTATTTACCATGTTGTTATCTCAAGTTGAAGGAATAGTGCTACTAATCTCACTGCTTCTGCAGCATTCTGTTTTACCTGTTTTGACATATTGCATTAGTTTAATTAATTTCTGAGTTCTAGCCTAAAGAAATAACTAGCTTGGTAAAGCCAGGCCACGAGATCAGGTCCAAATTTCAACCCCTTAATGGTGATTAACTCTGCTAATTTTCAGTGCAATGGACGTACAAGTGAGCCCATTCTGCCAGTCAACAGTCAACTTGGAGTTAACTGTTTGCTGTATTAGATGCACTTACATCAAAAAAATCGCATTATATCAACAGACAGAGATATTTAACAAACGAAGAAATGTTGGGAGGATATAAGTTTATTCATGTCACTATGGTTGAACAAGCTAAATTTAAGCATGCTAATATGAAGCAGAAATTTACCCTACACTTCGTTGAAAATTAAGTCTAATATGTAATGCCCAGAATTCCAAGTTTTTGAGTTAATGATTCTTTCTGGTAATAAAAAATTGCAAGCGATATTCACCTCTTCAAAGAGTGATAATGGACCCCAGTGGTCATCAATGCCAAATAAAAGTGCAATTTGGCTTTTCTTTCTTTTCATGAATGCCCAGTCTGGCTCTTCTGAAAGCTAAAGTTGAAGAGTGTAGTTAGCATGACAAAACAATATGCCAAGAATCTTTGCAACAAATAGATAACGTTCCATATGAAGCATACTGTACATGATAAAATACATTTGACCCCGAGCTGATGCTTAGTTTTCGACAAAGGAAAAACTCAAAACAAAAGCTTTCTTGAGTTGATAAACTACATATTTAATTCAGCAAAAGAAATTGGAAAAAGAAAAGGAGAAATGAGATGGGAAAGTCAAACTCTTCACTAACTAAATTCATATATGGCACAATTGGCAAATAGAAACAGAGCTACGAAAATGTGTAAGAGTTTAATGATATCACTATATTCATGAGGTTTCCCAAGCCTATTGTGCTTTCTATGATTCAATTAGCAAATTTTTAAGCCACAATACCTTCTAGGATTTGTTTGGCCTCACAAATGGTTTGAAGATCGGGCTAAAATAGATCAGTTTTGGCTGGAACCAAAACTGAAATTGACCCCAAACTCAGTTTCAGTCAGTTGCAGGAGAAACTAACCAAAATTGAACATTGATGCTATACTTAGTATATTGGTATCAAGTGTCATTTTATAGTCATTTCTCTATTCTTTAAGTATATCTCGCCTAACTGTGCCAATTCCTGGACCATTTTTCAACTTTCTAAGTAAAATGGAGAGGATAATTGAGTGAGTGGATTGCAGAAAATAAGAGAAAGGCAGCCTTTCCTGAAGATAAAAGACCTCTTTGGACTTTAAGATGTTTAAGGGGCAATGGGAGAAAAGGGACTTGTGCAGTTGGTACGTGATAGAATCCATGAAATGGTAGATTTGTAAGATTTGAGCTCTAGCAAAGCTAGATCTGAGTTTAGATTTTATAGGAATCTAGATAAACTATGATTAATTAAGGTCTCTTACATACCTTTTTAGTTTATAAAATATATTTATTGATATTTGATGTAATGGTAATCGAAATATTGCTTATATGAACATTTTTAATGATTAGGTTGCTTTAAAATAATTGAATGTAAAATATAGTTCTTTAACACTTTTTCAATGGTTTCTAAAACATTTTAATTTTTCCTATATTCAGGCTTTCAGCCCAACAACACCAAAACCATAAATTCAAAATATATAAATGATACAAGATGCTATAAACTTATGCAATATATGCATCATTAATTTTTTATTATGTTTCTAAAGCTTTAATATTGAGCAGAAATTGCTGACTGCAGATATTAGCAATAGTGAAACTTGACAGATCTGATCAAAGCCAAGTTTTTGAACATTGGTTCCATTGAATTATGCCAGTTCGTTCTGGACGTGAGTTTGAAGCAAGTGAGCTCTAGTACTAGTATTTGCATGATACATAATCAAGCATATTAAAAGATGATCAGCCATGGTCAACCAAGCATAATCCTAATTGACTCCATTTGACTATGGTCAAATTTGCTAAAAGATCTAAACATTGTCATATCTAACTTCTTCAAGATGATCTCATAAACTTTTAGGGTCACCTCATGGATGTGGCAAGTTTGTAGATGCAACAAAGTGCATCGAGGGGGCTCCTCTCCACCCACTTTCATGCAACCAAACATACACGTTGGGCCAGTTAGCTAGCAGCTATTCAATGCACATGCCATACCATACAACAATTATGAGTTATGAAAGTTTAGACTAAAGAAGTTCACTTACAATTTTATGTGATTATAAAAGATAAATAGACAGAAAGGCCTCCCAAAAGAAGCACATGAAATCATCTTTTGTTAAAGAGACATCTAGCTTGGTTTAATTTCAAAGTATAAATGAACATCCAATGAAACATCTACACCCTAGTCAGAATTCAGAATACATAACTTAGTCGTTTGAGCTATTCTAGTCTCTCATAATAGTTGTGATACCTTTTTGAACTCTGTCATAGCCATGAAGAGGACATTGCGCATTGTATGGTACTGCATATTTGATAAAAGAAATCAGTATCTTTTATTTTCAATTCCTAATATTACATCATAGTGCAAAAGATGCTGCATAGAATGTTTTTTAACGCAAAGAGTTGTGCAAGCTAATATGCTTAGCATCAAGGACCATACATATTTTTGGAGATGAAGTTGCATTATAGGAGTACAAGTAGTTTATAGATTATCATATCACCTAAATATAACACAAGCTCTGATATGGTCACAAAATTGAATCCTCGAAGCCCTGCCCAATTGGGGAGGAAAATAAAAACAATGCCAATCCTTACATGGACTAAATCCAGGTCCTAAAAGTTCTCTAAGAAAGGAACAGTTTAGATTTACAGGTTTGACTCAAGGTCTAAAAATATTGCTTGTCACTTCGAGCATCTGGTTCAATGATAAGATAACTTCCGCATTGGAATCAAGATGCCGTTCATGTACTAATAAAAATCGTATAGTGAAATGAAAAATAATTATTAACCTACATTGCTGCATTGGTGCACACAGAAAGAAAGAATAGAGAAAATGGTAACAAAAAATGCCCATGATTCAGGAAAGAAGTGACTTCTTTTGAAAGAATACATGAGCACTTTAGAGAACATTGACCATTTCTTTCTCAGTTTTTTTGCACATACAACACCTTCTAACTATGTATTCCTCATGATTTCTCATAAGCTTTTCATGATGTTTCTTTCATACATTTCTCATACATCTCTTGGTTCTGGAATTACTGAATTGGATTAGTTAACCAAACTTCTTCGCTAGTAAACATATGGATGGTGTAACAAATATCTGATAGTTATGATTTCAATGGAAATATAAGTACGCTTCAAAAGGAGAAAGAAGGATACCATTGAATGACCCAGTTCAAAAAGGAGAAAGGAAAAAGTAATTTAGAAGATGACTTATAACAAATCCAGGTCCACTTCAAGAGGGAAAAGAAAAGAAAAAAAGGAACATGACTTTGTTTGCTAGACTAGATGTAAAATTTTTCTTCTCTAATAAAATATCTGAAAGGGTACTTTTGTGCCGCTTCATGTAACCTGTATAAGGTGACTGCAAGTAACATCAACTGCTGTAGCAGACCATGACTGCCCAAGTGATCTTCTCACAATAGCGCTTGTAACCCTTGTTGGAAATGACTCCAGCAACCTTATAAAAGAAGTTATTACGGCACTTAGAATGGAAGACCTGAAATTTGGAAGATACGACAGTATTTAGAATGCTAAATCTTATAGTCAGCGCATTACAATTTTGTATTCGAATGTTTTCCTATGCATGAAGCTAATTTATAAACCATGTAGCTGCCAATATAGCCACTGTTTACATGATTCTTAAAAATTCTGCTAAGGGTACATTGGTTGCATATAAAAGGAGATTTGGAAGTCAGATGAGGTAATGGTCTTTGGCTACTAAAGTGCCAAACAACCCATGAATTTGCGTCCCACTTCCTAGAGAAGGTTGACCAGAATATACCGAAACACTTGGAATTGGAACTTGCTTCCTTATAACTCATGACCATGAAAATTAATGCAATATGCAGTTCTTTTAAATAGGATTTGACTTCAGTAATCTAAGATTCAGGATTACATGTGTCCTATTACAAGCATAGACAGCAAGAATCAAATGAAATATTGCAAAAAGAATAATGCATATAGAAGAGAGTTCAGCATCGAAATTTATTCTTCACTATCTGACTAATTTTACCCTTTAAGGATCAAGGATTCAATGATTAAATTAATTATCTCCTCCATAGAGCAGTTTGTTTGCTGGCACTTACTCTACTGTTTACAAGTTCTGTAAGGAGGACAAAAAACTTCATAATGTGGCACATGCTCAGAAACAACCAATATAACCTCTCATAGGACTACAGACTAAAACTCCTATGCTGCCTCCGAATATGCAGATGTAATACAACACCACTATAAGATATTACACCTTCAGAAATCAACCTTCAAGAATCAATTGAGTCCCTTTATCAGGAAAGAAAGAAACCAAATGAAACAATTCTATATTTTCAAGAGATTTGCAGAATCTGCAAACTGAAGCTTCAACTAGTAACAACACTATCCCTTTTTAAGTAGCTCTAAGTAGAGAATATATTGAATTTCCAGAGGTAGTAGCTGCTCGGTCCTGTGCATAAAAGACCATAGAGAAAACAAAAGACGAGACACAAAAGGAAAGCTAAACTAGTGGGTTTATTTTCCTTCCAATTATGCTTAGAGAACACAAGTTGGGCATAATACGGAACACTCAAGCACCATGGAGGAGAAGACCCATGCTTATGGCTACCAGATAAACCACTAGAAGCATTTTAGACTCATTTGAAAGTCATGAAATTCATTAGTGAAGACAGATTAAAAGCATTACAAGAACATAAAAATTTACAAACTCATAACCCTATAAAGCTCCAAGCCCCTCCACTTAAATCCTTTGCCTTTCCAGATAAGTTGACACACATTAAAAAAAGTCACCTGCCTACAGAGGATGCAGACCAAATCAACAACTAAACAATTGTAAGATTTTAAAGCTATGAGATTACGGACTGATTAAAATCAAAAACAAAAAGCATCAAGTTCATGCAATAGAAAAATTGCTGAGTAACAACCAACAATAAAAATAACAGTGACTGAGAGCAACCAATGGAAACCATACCCTGCAACCATCCCAATCATGGACTGCTTTGTAGAATTCCTGTTTAAAGTCAAAAATGGATAAAGTCCGATGACATATTTCACCTGCAACTACAAGAAAATATGTACAGAATTAATATTGAGTTTTAGAGAAAATGTAAAACAAACAGGATAGATGCACGAAAATATCTTGCAGGCTCTTAGTCGCACTACCCACCTGCTGTGGAAGCCTCTTGAAGATTTCCAGGCTTATATATGAACCAATAGAATGCCCAACCTTCAGCATGACAAGAATACAAGTCATCTATTGTAAACTTGAAATATACAGGAAAGTAAATCTATCAGACTAGCAATATAATAATATATTGGTAGAAAAACTAATAATGGCACCACATTACATCTTTTAATAAGAACATTATATATTTATAGCTACGTATCCATTTCACATTACATCTTTTAATAAACTTAAGCATTCAGGTGTGATCTTCTTTATGAATTATAACAAAGTAATATGCTGTTTCCCCACTGCTGATGTATTCAAAGTGTAGAAACAACATTGTCAGACATCATTATTTGAATAAAGGCACAATTACAAACAGCCAGTGAAACTAAAATTATAAATCTGACCATTAAATACAGTTGAAGATACTACCAGTATGATTGGAACTTCACTATTCTGGAGCTCTTGTTCAATAAAATCTATCTGCAAAAGTAGATCAATGGCCATTAGAATTTGAAATAAGAAAACCAATACTTGAAGGGGAAAGGAGAAGACAGAAGTTATACATTAAGGAAAGAAAAATTAAGCTCCATATAGCTACTAATATAAGAAGTCATGATATTAGTAACTCAGGTAACCAATAGAGCTACTAATGTAAAACTAAAACA
Source organism: Metroxylon sagu (assembly GCA_017589505.3). Classification (NCBI taxonomy): domain Eukaryota; kingdom Viridiplantae; phylum Streptophyta; class Magnoliopsida; order Arecales; family Arecaceae; genus Metroxylon; species Metroxylon sagu. The sequence continues at coordinate 848,835 of JACVBY030000483.1, read as the reverse complement.
AAATTAGTTACTTTCTTCAAGGGAAACATAAAACACTGTAGCTCTGGAGTTACAGTAATACTAGGAGCACAAGCTTTCCAGGACAAAAATGACCATGCCACTATGATTCTGCTATTGACTAGGAGAAAGATTATAAAATCACACAATATCATAATCTAAGAATAAAAGGACAAGATATAGATGCTAAGCATGATGGGTTGAAGTGTTGAACAATCTTTGCACCATGACCAAGATGTGAGAAAATGAAAACCTTTGTTACTGAACAAAACAAAAGCATCAGCAAACCTTATGGTTAATTTGTTCTTGCAATGAGAACACCTTTCCACGCTCCCAATCCTAGCAGAAAATAAATTAGACATGTCATTTTTATCTGTTGAAAAAGTATGCATCTATAAATTGGTAAGATATTGGGTTAAGTGGCCTGAATAATACTTTATTAAAAGACCGGATGCTCTTATCTCTTGCTCTCTATACATGTACTATTTAACTATCAAAAGTCTCAGGACCATATAAATAACAACTCAGAATCTTAGTATGGATTCAGTCATATTTGAAGTTCTGTTTGACCACTACATGGGTTATTTAAGAGTCATGATTCATACAACGATTCTAATGGCAATGTTTCTAGAATGACCGCATTAGACACCGTCCTCAATTTTAAAAAATTAGGATTGCTGCCATACTAATTTTAGTAGTCATATTGTACCTTTCTAGAATGGGAAATGTGCCCGATTGCTGAATCAAGAATGTGGACATTACATGAAAACAATTAGCAAACCATCAGGATCACAAAGAACATTGAGTAGCCAAAGTCCATTTCCCTTGCCTGTTATGGATGCCTGCCCTTCAAGCAGTTCGTACAGTGCTTCAACAAAGTCTTTGTAATATGAAACAATACCTGTGATAAGCATTCAGACCTCAAAATTCTCATGCTTGATCATTCCATGACCAACAATAAGGAGGAAAAACTGAACACTGTTGCAAGATTTACCATAGAACACTAACAATTTTTATGAGAGTTAGAGGGTGGAAAAGCGACCTGGATTCCCGGGGATCAAAAGAATATGCAATGAGGGTTCTTCAGAATGCATCTCAAGCAGCTCAGTTGAGGAACTACAATAAAGAAACTGTACTGCATTTGATCTTGTTGTAGTATAAGCTTGTCATCTTGTCACAAAGCATGAGAAGTAATAAAGGCATAACCTAATGCATGGATAACAATAAAGTGCTTTGTTATTGACCGTTTTCAGAACAGTAGAAACAGGGTCAGCACCTGGAGACAATGCAAATGCGGTCTGTCGCTTGCTTTCTCCCAAAAGATGACGATAACACTACCTTCTCCATCGACCTGGTGCACCTAGGAGTGAAGAGAGCCCTAAGCAAGCTCAAGCACCTGGGCAACTAGAGTTTTGATGACAAAATCAATATCATCAAGAAAGAATGGCAAATAAGGATTTACATATCCCTCAAGGAAGTGAAGAATGCCAGCAAACTTGACACACAAGTCCCAATACATTGGTGTTTGTTTGCATTCAAGAGCAGCATTCACTTGTTGAGATGATATCAAACCCATAAGCATTACTGAATAAGTTGTTTAAATCTACCAGAAGAAGAAACAGATTTTGAAAGCAGAGTCAAAACATCTCATTGATAAAATTTCTAAACACTGCTTTATCTATTCTATTTATATATTAAAAAAAAGGGAAAAAAAACACTAATTTATCAAGAAGCAGGGGAAGCAAATATGCGGAGTTGTGACAGAAGAGATAGCATTTCTAGGGTTGCTAATTGATTTCAGTGCCACATCACGGAATTCAAGTAAATTACCAGATCCAATTCGACTCAAAGATCAATCTAAAAACTTAGAAACATAGAAAAGGTAAGTGCGAAATAACAAAATCAACCATTAGAAAAGGAGACATCCGAATTCCAGCTTCTGAGCTTCTCCTCTCTCCTCCATTGATCTGTACTGCCGTCTAATTAAATGCCAACGCGCCCAAAATTCGTTAGCCGATCGCAGTCGAACTAATATCGTTAGATTTTATGAATTATTCGCACCAACTCAAAATTTAGATCGCGATTTTTTTTCAAAAAAAAACAAGAAATTAGCAAACTTAGTTTCGGACCGTTCGGAAAACATAAGCGTTTATAGTAAAATAAAAGAAGACGAGGAGGCGGAAGAGTATTTCAAATCCTTGCGATTTCGGAAAAAAAAAAAAAGCGGGAAGGCGGAAAGAAAACCTCGAGTCTTGGTTGTTTCCGAAGGAGAGTCCTCTCCGGCGAGAGGCAGAGCGAACGACGGGGAAGAAGGAGAAGGGAACGGCGACGGGGGGAGAGCAAGTAGGCGGCATCAGCGGTCTCCCACGTGTTCCGAAGCGCGACCAATCACAGCACCCAGCTTGAGCTGGGAGGGCTCCGTGACATCACCGCTTTCGATTTTTTGTGGAGGATGGCTGGTGATGAACGGGTCCATCGGTAGGCCATGGACTCCAATTTAAATGGCATTAGTTGGCCATCAGCGTTCATGAATTAATTATTCCTCTGAAATAGGCTAATATTGTGATTGATCTAATTCAATATTTGAGTTTGGTAGCTAAGTTGGTCATGAGGCCCTGCTTGTCCCTAACAAAAATAATTTAAGAAAAGACCTCCACGCAAGTTATGTGCATCACACCATGATTAAGTCATACAAGTTATGTGCATTGCACCATGATTAGTTCCAACAAGACTTGGCCACAATAACAAAACATCTTGAAATATCTCAATAAAATTTGAGCAAGTGACCTCGAGGTCAAGAGAAAGGTACCAAGTAGCCATTGATGCTTACCATCAATCAAAAAAGTATGCATTCATAGTTATTAGACCCAAACTGCACAGACTAAACTAACCAATGAAACATTGAACCATGCTCCTAAATACGATTCTTTAATTATACCAATAGTATGATTGATCCAATCAAAGTCGAATAAATTGATAGATTTTTTTATTGACCTCATGATCCGGTGTGAAGTGATAAAATTGAATCAATTTCTACATGCTCTTTAAAATTATTTTTTAATCAATATAATTTAAATATTCATATTACTTTCTAGGAATTGTTTTCATCTTTTAGATCTAAATTATTCTTTTCGTCTACTTTAAGTGATTTGGCTCTTTTTCATTTATCTCTTTCTCTGCTCCATATAAAAAATTTCAAGTATTATTATTTGTTTAGAAATCTGAGATTAATTATAAATATTAATATGGATATCATATTCTATTGTAGTTTACGTAACTTAATTTTAAGAATTTAAAATTTAAACTTATTAAATTAGTTATTATTTTAAAAAAATATATTTATTTATTATTATGGATTTTTTAATTTTAATTATATTTTTATTACTTATGTGCTTAGAACATTGATTCATCGGACGGATTGTTAAATTATTGATGCAGTCTTTTGGTCATGTCGATATCTGATCTGATCGTGATAACCATGACTATACCTTTAAAAGTGACGCATATGTTATTATTAAATTATTTCAACCAATCTTCTCAAAGTAGTTGGAAAAAGATCAAATGCAAATCTTGCTTAATTATAAAATTAGTTTTATCTACTTGCAGTTGAAGCTATGAGGAAATTTGGAAGAGGCATCCATGGCAAAGTCCTGCGTCCATCTCAGAAAACCTAATAGCACAGTAACGATACTAGCGTCTGACAGTATAATAAGGAGAGCAAGTGAACACTTGGGTCTGAAATGATGAGCAAGAGATGACCAACTCAAAGTGTTGTTAACTTGAGATTCTCACTGATATATTGTCAATACATAGGAATATTTATTGCATGATGACATGTTAAATGCACTTGAATAATGAAAAGGATGGATTATGGAGTACATAATGAAAGATTATGTAATGAGAGAAAGGAGTAATGAATGGATGGCTGGATCACATTGTTAGGTAAATTGTTAGGGGGATGACATCATGTCATTAGATTATTTCATTCATGCAAATTTGATGATATTACTTGTGCTGATATTTGTGCATTTGGTGTACATCTCTCTCACTAAAATGTAATTTTGAAAGAGAACTAAGAGAGGTAGCACATTTTTTTATGGACAATTTCCACAGGCCATTTCAAGACCTCTGCATCATGAACTGGAATAGGTAAGGTAGCTTTTTCATAGCAAATGAATCTATTATTTTTCTTTGAACTCCCAGGGTGGCTGATCTAAAACATAAATTGTCTTCATCTCTCTCGCAGTTAATATGATCTTCAATGGGACTCATAATCACATCTACAAGTTTGAGGCCTTTAAAGATCATATTCATCACCAGACCAGATGCAAAGCATTAGATGTCTGCTAATAATCTCATATCCTTTGCTTGCTTTCAGTTGTGGTAGGCTGGCCACCCTCAACGTCAACTGATGTTTCTATTCATTTGGTACACTGGTTTGTCGATAAGCTAGCGGCAACTTCCTCCTTTCCTTCATACTTGTTGCTGCAATATTAGCCAAGTCTACTTTCTATAATATTTGCCGGTCAACGATCCATGGTCTGATAGGTTAAGGGCCACAAACTTTCCTTCTTGACCATGTCTTAAGAACACGCCATGCTTGATGTCATGACCAAGTCAATGGTGAGATCCTTTCAAGCATAAAGGAAATGTTCTAACTCATAAGCTAGTAGATCAAGAAAATCATTGAGCACAGAATTTAAATACTAAGTAAAGGCTTGTGAAGAAGGCTAAGCTTTCACGCTAGAAGGGCAAGCACTTAATGAGTTAAATGAAGTTTAATGGTGCAAAATGTGCAAAATATAAATGAAAAATAGTAGCTACATAAACATTTTACCTGCTTTAATGTTGGTTATAAAAAAGAATTTGCTTTGCTTTCGATAATGTAATATGTGAAAGCTTATACTAATAACTGTTTAGTTCCATATCAATTATATATTAAAAGGTTCTAATACTTATATATAATTAAAAACTAGTCTTCTTCGGTGACCTCAAAAGTTATTGCAATCAAATTATTTTCAAGCAAGTTCAAGTACTCAAAAACTTTCAATATAGAAAAACCCTAGCAGTGCATTCGGAATCAAATCCATGACCTAGACCACCAAGACTCAAGTCACCGTATGCCAGCAATGTCCACCTCCCTTGGCCTAGCCAACGCGTGAAGATAACTACTTCTCTTTATTCTTGTGTATGTTGGAAGAAGTTTAACTAACTTGCCCCACTCAACAACCTTCGCTATCCTCTCCCGCTCCGGGGCCCAGGCAAAGCCAGGCGCTTGCTTTATCCCGAGCGCTTGTACCCATGGGACCTGGATATCACCCAATCGGTGTCTGTTATCCCTCCCAACCAGAATAGGGATATCCGGATTCCAACGGTAACGTGACAAAATGACCAAACAAACCCTCACGGCCTTTTTATACTCGCATCGAGATGTAGTAAATTAATAAAAAAAAGAACATGGGCAAGAAGGTAATTTCGGATTCCTTCTTTGGGTTCCAAGGCGACGCGTGCGATAAATTTCGCGGGAGGTCGTCGCTCGGAAGCAACCGCCCCTTCTCTCCTCCTCCGTGACGCGATCCCCAGGTTTTATAGATCATTATAAATTATTGCGAGGGGAAGAATAAACAGAGAAGGGGTTTCGAATTGGATCATCTCCGTGGGAACCAAGTCTTGGAGACATTCTCTTCGTTCCCTCTCTTCTCGTTTTCTAGGACGCGAAGCAAGAGATACTCTGGATTCCAAGCGGCCAAGTTCTCCCGAACCTAAGAGTACAAGGTTCTTTCTAGTTTAATCAAAGGTTGGTTCTTTTGCACTTGTTTGGGTTGCTTAACGCTTTGCTCTGTTTTGGGAATAGCAGGGCTTCGTGGGAATTGGAAACATGCTGGGAGATCTCGCAACCAGAGTTCTTGTGTAAGCCATCTGCTCTCTTTGATGATTTTTTTTTTTTTTTTTTTTTTTGTGGAAAAACTTTTTCTGAGTCATTTAAATGGAGATACTTTGATCTGAGATGTTTATATCTTGCTTCGAATTTATGGCAGGATGTTGTTTGGATACGCCTATCCGGCATTTGAATGCTTCAAGACGTTGGAACAGAGGGGGTGGCCCGGAGAGGTCGAGCAGCTAAGGTTCTGGTGCCAATACTGGTGAGTTTTTTCTTCATGGGAGGAAAAAAATAATAATAATAAGTAAAATCAAATCTTGATCTTTGTATATGGCTGTATGCATTGGATTCTTTGCTATGTTTTTAGTTGACCGAATGGAATGGAAACTTGAGTTCAAAATTAAGCCATCAGAATCCTTGAGTTTTGAACAGAGTAGCAAGAAGAGAAGTTTTGAGTTCTGGTCATTGTTTTGTTTGTAGATGATGATGGATTCTCATCGGGAACTTCAATTATTTCAATTTAGTTGGTTCCAATGATCAAATTTCTTCTCTTTTCTTTTCTTTTCTTCTTTTTCTTTTTTTTTTTTTTTTTTGTGCTGACACAACTAATGACATCAAAAGTAACAAGAAATCAAGAGTTTTGCATCCCAATATCCGTTAGGAATTGGACCGAATCTACTTCCATGTGCACTACCATAGGATGTATTGCTCCAGAAGCAAGTCCAGAATGTTTTTTTCTCAAGGGATTACTCAATTCCTTCTATGGTTGACATGATATTAGAAGTTAGGCATGTTTCCATCACTCATAAGACCAATTCAAATAAACATTAGAGGATTTTGTAAGATTCTAGGTGTTTTACCGAGTCTACAGTGTTGTGCTATAAATGCTAAAATTCTCTTCAACTCAATGTTTTGACCAGCTAAGTTTCTGGTACTAACTGTAGAAAATATGACACTGTTTTTCTTTGGAAAGAACTGTGAGGTTGTAGATGGTTTGCCACAGAAGTTGGTTGGCAGCAAGGAACCCCCTCTTAATCATAGTTATGTTCAGTTCTTTATCTATGCCATTGCTCTTGGACAGAACCCCAATTACTCAGATAGGTTGTTCCCCTAATGATATTAATTCCTTCAATTATTGGTGTGTCATTAAAAATTGAGCTTTTTTTTTAAGTACCATGGTGGTAATATATCATCACCCAATGTTTGAATCCTGGACATTCCACAAGGACTAGAAAAAGGGTTCCTATTGAAAATTATTGGCTAAACGTAAAAGCTAAGCCTGTTTCTATCACCCAAGCTCCAAGTACCAACTTCAGAAAATATGGTAGAATGTTCTCCTTTGGAAAGTGCCCTTGGGGTGGAAGAGATTTACAAAAAAATAAAAAAATAAAAAATGTTAGCTAGTAGCAAGGAATCCCTAAGCTTGATCGAGTTTTATTGTACTGTTTTGTTGTGAATTTAGACCATGCTTCTGCTTTATTCTCTTTGTGCATAAGGTATCAATATTATGTAGGGCTACAACTCGAATGGGTTGGATTAGGTTAAGGGTATATCCTAACTTAACCAATTTTTAAATTTCTCAACCTCTAAAGCCGGATTTAGATTTTTTGTAACCCAACCTACGAAACCCCATCCTAAGCTTAATTTAAGTTGAATTAAAGAGATTGAATTAGGTTATGCCATATTAAATGGATCAATTAGGTTAACTCAGAAATTTAAGATAAGAAAACAAGGAGATATTTTTATTAGATTAATACATGTTGAAATAAGACATCAGTAATGCATCAATTTCAATGATACATTTATACATAAATTTTTAGTATTAAAAAATAATTATGTAAGCTAATAAATAATCTCTATAGAATATAAATATAATTTATTTATTTATAGTTTAGTTTAGGTTGGGCAAAGTTGGGTTGGTTTAGATCAGGTTGAATTCAAGTTAGGTTAAGATCAAATTCAAGTTAGTTTGAAAATCAACTCAAACCCAATTTTACTTAAGATCAAATTATAATTTTTGAGTACAATCTAATCCAAATTTATGAAAGCTTAACACAACCCTACTTGGTAAGCAGGTTATATAGAGGGTTATGACTAAGTCCAACTCAAGTTTTGACCCTAATACTATTAACATTTACTGATTCAAGAGTATTAAATTAAATATGATAGATTTTATATATAAATTATTTAAAATTTTGTCATTCATTTGTTTTCATTTTATCTTATATGAATTATTTCACCAGTAACTACTATATTTTTCTTTCCCTACTCGATTGCAATTTTTCTCACATACCATATATATAGTTTTGTCAATATATGATTTCTTCAAATCATCAATCTTTTTCCTTCTAATTCCAACATTTAAGCTGCCATAATTGTCTTGAGGTTTGATCAATTAAATTAGTATACAGAATCATCTTGATAAAATGAATCATGCTTATTATGACATGAATTTGTAGGGTCATAGTTGCAATTCTGACAATCATTGAGAGATTTGGCGATCCTCTGGTTTCATGGTAATGATAATTTTAATTGGTTAAATGTTTTGCTTTCTCATTTGAATTATTCTTATATTACTTGTTACCAATTTATGAAGGTTACCAATGTACGGAGAAGCTAAGCTAGCATTCTTCGTCTACTTGTGGTATCCAAAAACAAAGGTATTTAAAAAAACTACATTAATTTATCATATTTGATGATAGGACATTTTTATGATGCTCATATCATAATTTTAACTCTATTCAGGGATCTGATCTTCTCTATGAGACCTTCCTACGTCCACTTGTCATGCAATATGAACATGATATTGAACAAAGACTAAAGCATTTGAGGGCTAAAGCTGGAGAATTGCTTGTATTCTATATGAAGAACTTTACGGATAAAGGGACTACTTTGCTTTTAGAAGTTCTGAACTATGTGGTCTCCGGGATATCTAGAAGAGAGGTAATTATTAATTCGACCCAAACTTACAAAAAAAAAAAAAAAAAAGGGTTCTTTTAAGATACTTAAGGCCTAGTTAGGCAATAGCTCTAATTATATATCATTAATAAATTAATCCTAATGTTTTCAATATTTTAGAAACTCTCAATTGACTAAGTGGTTAAAACATGTTTTATTTGATTTTACTATGTGATTTCTTTTAGCTGAAGCTAGAATACTACAATAACAATAATAAAACTTTAATTCTAAATTAGTTAGGATTAGTTACATAAATATCTTTTTCTTTATTCTATTTAGTTAAAAGATATATTTTTTATAAAATACTAAGATATTAAATCTTTCATGTATTTGAGATAGACAAAATATGATATAAGCTTTGGCACTCTATTAATTAGGGTTAAAAAAATGATTCGATACAAATTGGATGTTATGTATTGATATCTGTATACATCTTTGTTCAATAAATATAAATGCCCAATTAGCTAAATATAAAACTCATATATATATATATATATATATGTGTGTATGTATGTGTGTGTGTATATACATAATAAAATCATTTATTCTCATTAAAAGTTCATGAGCCGTATATAAGATTAAATAGTATTATAAGAAAATTAGATATTTGGATGTAGATTAACTAATTTTTTTATCCATATCTATATTTATTTGTCTTTGATGGATATGAATATGTATATAGATAAAGTTGGATGCTAAAATAAGGTATCCATATCCAAATAAATTTGCATACATTAGATCCAAATGAATATCATCCAATTCATTACCATCCTTACTTTAGGCCAACTAACTTAGAAAAGTCTTGCCATTAAATAATAGTAATAATAATAAGTTTATAATAAACATTTGAAAATATAATAGATATTATAAAAGTTGAAAGAGAAGTATGATGGAGTGCCACACCAATCCACTTGCGCTACATGGCATGAGAATTTTTTTTATGTGATCAAGGGTTAGGATAGACTGAAAACTCTGGTTCGGTCGTCTCTCTTTGGATCCATTGATTGATAAGTACATGTTTTAATTTATTTTTATTACAGATTGCTATCACTTGAAAAGTTGAAAAGAAAATATCTTACTTGCAATCAAGCTTAAGTTAGACCGTCACACTTCAAGAATCCTATGGAAGACCTGGTAGTATCATCAGAGTTTCTGTGTCACTATCCCTTGTTATATTTAAAACTAAAATAAAAAACTTAAACAACCAAACTGAAATAATTTGCTTGATTGTTTTTTTAGTTATTCTCCTGCCACAAGCTCCATGCCCTTGATGTTTTTTTAATTTACTTATTATATATATATATATATATTTATTTATTTATTTATATTTTAATGGACATAAAACTGTGCCAATTCTTAGCCGTGCACAAGGGTCTAGAGTGTGGAACTTATTCTATGAAAACAATCTGGACGCTGACTTGTTACACCGGAGCCAGCTGCCAAGCCAAAGATGGGACCTTCTCTTTTCCGGACCACCAAACGTCCAACACTAAGATAGACTGAAAGTCTTCTACTAACTCTACAATTTCGATCATGCAGAGCGACCGACGGTCAGGATCGTCCGGCCCAACGAACCCCATTGCAATCCTACGGTCGGCCAGGCAGGCACCGGCAACGGAAGTAGGCATCCACGGCGAGCCGAACGCCGTCGAGATCACCGCCGAGGAATTGGAAGAAGACGCCGCCGTCGGCGCGTCCCTCCGCGACGCGCGTGTCACACCTCGCCGATCGCGGCGCCACCAATAAAATTTAAATGAAAAAAATATATTGAGGTAGAAATAGAATAGTGGTTGGTGGGATCAGCACTCGTTTTTTTTATTATTTTTTTAATCCATAAAAAATTCAAATCCCAATCACTTAGCATTCTCTCTGTCGCCATCCTTTTTATGTACAAAAAGTTAATTCAAAAGGAGAGAAGGAAAAAAAGAAAAAAGAAGAAAGAAAAAAAAAAAAAAAAAAAGAAATGCGGTGCTCGCGCCGCCGTCGCCGTCGCCGTCGCCGTCAACGGTAACGACGCGATCGCCGGATGGATTGGAGGAAGCGGCCGACGAAGTGGAAGCAGGAGCCGGCGAGACCGCAGGAGAGGACGGCGAGGAGACGCAGGAGGGGACCGCCGCGGCTTTGGCGGCGGCCGCTGGACTCCGAGGAGGGAGTGGGCTGGAGGTAGGCGTAGGCGGCCTGTTTGACCAGCCGGTTCCTGATCTGGATCTCGCCGGCGCCGGGGGCGGCGGAGGGGGTGGGGGAGAGGAGGCCGCAGGCGGCGGTGGAGGAGGGAGAGGGGCCGAGGATGTCGCGGAGGCTGATGTAGCGGGTGTCCGCTTCCCCCCAGCGGTGGAGCTCGAAGTCGCCGCCGCCGTTGATGCCGGGCGCCGCCGGGATCGCGATGGTCGGCCGCCGGGGGGAGGACCTGGCCACCACCCGCCAGTGGCGGATCTCGTAGTCGCCGCTCGCCGGCGGTCTAGGCATGAGAAGCGTGGTAGAAGAGAACGAAAGGCGGAGAAGGGAGTCAAGGAGAGGAGAAGATGGGCGGAGCTCAGGAGGGAAGTAATAAGTCTACAAAATCGATCGAGGAAAGGAATCAGAGATGGATTTGGAAACGGTAGAAATTTTAAACTCTATTAGTCAATCATACGCTCCGATTAAGATTTGGGGAGCCTTGTAGATTAGAGGTTGCAGCCAATCAAGACCGTTCGATGGGTTTGGAAATATTAGATGATGATCTGGCGCTCATATCCGCAACTATAATACGTTGTTAATTTCATTAATAAACAAAGTATTATAATAAGAATTGATGAATATTAGATTCCTGATTGGGACTAATGAGGAGTATTATTGCGGTGGGGTTAATATTAACGGCCATGATGGCGGGGTTTGACTAATGGAATGGAGATTGGAGGAAGTTTTCCCGCGGGTATTTTCTTGGAAGCAGAACTGGAGGCATGGTGGAGACCACCTTTTGGAGCGTGTGGAGCCGGACCGGCCTGATGCTTTTGAAATTTGTTTGCTGCCATAAATATTATTTGATCCGAAGATTTTCTGTATAAAAACTTGTATACTGTTTACACGACGGCGTTTAGTCCAGTGTTTTAATTTTAATGTCCGTCTTGTTAATTAAACTTAGTTGAACGGCCATAATGTCAATCTTAAAAATGATTTTAATAATTAAATTATGTATGCTCGGAACATCAATTATTAGGATGTGGATGTATCATGAAACCCCAGATGTTATTATGATAAAATAATATAAAAATAGTTATTTTATTTATTTTAATTAATTTTACATAATAGAAAATCAAAAATGCAACATTCTTAATACATAAGAATCAAACAGTAATAATTAAAAATTTAAGAATTAAAAATATATTTTAAGCATAAAAATTGAAAAGAAAACTAATAAAGATGTATGGCATCTATATAATTACTGTTTTGAAACAAAATTTGTTGATTGAGAGCAAATATCACATTACAATAAATTTTAGAAATACAAATTAATTTCTCTTTTTAAATCTAATTAGGTTACTCAGAGCGGAATACTTTCATGGGATCCCAGCCAACGACCAAACATAATTTTCTCTTGATCAGGGACGCGTCTCGCACGTGTCCCGTTTCAATTTGAATGGAATATGGAATCTATGACAGTACTGTCGACAGTTAACAGGTGCCTCTTGGGATTCTTGGACGAGTTGTACCGTGTTTGATTAGATTGATTTTTTTTTTTTTTTTTTCCCCTCAAAATGCACAGAGCAAAGAAGAAAACTGAAGGCAGAGAACGGCGTCGTTTGTCTCGTTGGGCAGCGAAACTCGGCGCGTAGCTAGAAACAGGGGAGCTGCCTTTTCCGTTTATGGTGGAGGCATCCTATCTCTGTCTGATTAGACTCATTGACTGGTAGATTAGGTTTCTGGCTTATAGGAAGTAGTTGGCGTGCTTTGCACTGGACCATGAGTTGAAAAGGCGAGAACCCGGAGGACGAGTTGTTTTAAAGAGAGGTGGGTGAGATGTCGAACAGGACCCCCACCAAGGGCGAGAACCTTGCATGCTTCCTGAACCCAGGGTACCGGAAGGAACATTGATCCAGATGGATGGATGGATAACTGATCCCAAGTATCGAGTGATTCTGAGCATATTGGGACCGTGGACGTAACTGGGCCAAACAGCACCGAAAGATTCTGCCGTGGCTGTATTCTGGCTGTAGTCCTTGGCAAACCCAAACCCTGAAGATGTTTACGCCCTGTGTTGCTCTTCGAAAGGAGACGATTAGTGTTCTCATTGTGTATGGCACAATGCTAGAGCTGGTCTTAAAACTTACAAGCTGAAGAAGAAAAGATTTTATCATATCCAAATAAAATTCTAATCCTAATTCATACAAGCTTGGAATTCAGGAGATAAAAAAAAGAATATATGTTCGTATCCTTGTAGAACTAAGCCCTCCACATAAAATATTATATATTTCTCTATATAAGCACGTATAGCCTTGACTTTCAAAATAATCCCATAAGTAGCTCAAAAAGTTATTGTGAATAATCCCATAAGTAGCTCAAAGAGTTACTGTGAGAGCTCACGAGAGGCTCGGTTGTGTATATATAGAATTAGATATTTAAGAAAGTCTTTGATGAAGAAGATATCATAGTAATTCTAAAGTTTAGTGATAAGCCGTCCTTGTAATCTTTAATTATTTTTTATAATAAAATTTTTTGCTCTCTTTCGCTCCTAGACGTAAGTCAGTGGTATGTTTTCTTTCTTATTTTGATTTTTTACCTTTTTGTCTTCCTCACAATATTTCATCAATTGCATGCCTTTGTCACAACAACAAGTGGTATTAGAGCGGTTTTTTCTACAACAAGTAGTATCAGACCGTCTTCTTTTACAACAAGTGGTATTAGAGCCTAGGGTTCTTAAAACCTATGGTTTCTTAAGTTTAGGATTTCTTAAACCTAGGGTATTTTAAATTTGGGTTTAAACCTTTTGTTCCTAAGGGTGCATTTCGCATACTGGATTAGAACGGGGATAGGATTTTTTAATCCTTTCCCATGTTTATTTTTCTAAGGAACAAGATAAAATTTTATCTCATAAAATAGCTAATTTAGTTGAAATTCAGTTGAAAGGAGATAATTATTCTATCAAAAGATGTATTTTTATTTTTATTCTGTCGAACTATTACTTTATTTTCTCCTTTCTATCCCTACCCTCAGCAATGATTATTATTTTTTCTAAAGGTATAATTATCGTGTCTGATTTATTATCTTATCCCCCACCAACTGTCGTGTTTGATTTATTATCCCATCCTCTATCAATTGTCATGTTTGATTTATTATCCTACCATCCACTAAATATAAGATAGGATAACTTTTATCATATCATGTCCTGTCATTTCTTTTATCATGTCTTGTGTACCAAATGCAGCCTAAGCTTTGTCCTTTCTTTTATCATATCTTGTATACCAAATGCAATCTAAGCTATATTGCATGAGTTCTGAATTTTAAAGTAGTACTGCTGATCTACACAAATCTCTAGGTTACACTGAGTTTGAAGCAGCACAAATCTTAAAGCAAAGCTGTTCTTATATTTTGCACAAATCTCATGCCATGGATGAAGGCTCACTAATCCCTTTCACCTCTTTCGCCATCAACGTGCCTATGCTATCAAGCCCATGTTCGACTTGTTTATCTTTGCAAGAAGATGCTGCTGGGTTTTCTGAGGAGAAAATAGAATTCAGGCTTATTGAGCTATCCTTCACTTACGCTTTGATTACTGTAACTTGTGGTTGTAGCTCTGTTAGTTGTTTCCTATGGCATCCTATTTTCTGTTTTTCTGCAACTTTATGCGATCAGGAACCCGTTCTTCTGTTTCTCTTTGTACCTGCTAACACTTGAACAGGAAAATAGACAGCTCTGCTGCAATCAGATAAAGAATCCAGAAAGCATGCATCCCTAAGTATCACCATATGCAATGTATGATCAACACGTTCAGCACTCAAGTGATTATGGTCAATCAGTCATTCATCATGAAGATTATGCCAGCTTAGAGCTCAGATCAGCAAAACAGATGGGCTGACAAAGCTTTGCCCTTGGGAAGATCTATGTACCAAAAAAATGCCATAGCATTTTGCACCACATGTAAGAAATATAATAAACGACAGAAATGGTAGTAAGTTAAACATAATTGTAATGTCTGCTTCTTGTAAGCCTATTACTATGAGATCGGCTGATATATAAGACGTTATTCCACTGTACATATGGACCGCAGCTGTTTTCGCAAGGCCACTGACAGCTTTCTCTTGCAACCATCTCCCCCATTAAACACTAGGTTGCCCACCCAGAATGATAATTATTCCCATCTCGAAGGTCATTTCAGTGACATTGACTTTAACGAACATGATTGTGTCAGAGGGGAAAAGGTAGCAACCTAAGTTCCTGAATTTCACATCCTTAATCTCTCATTCATCTCTTAGCAGAATTTGTGCTGGAAGGGGCATTGGTAACACCAGATGGTGGACTTTCTGGCCGAGGAGTGCTAACATTGCTTGCAATGAAATCCTCTGGATTGAATCTGCCCATCGCATCCCATTGAACCTCTGCTGTGGTTGGAGTTAAGGTGTCAGATATTTGAATTGTAATGAACAAAGAAAAGAGCATATAGTGATCAGCAAAATCGTGAAAAGGATACGTGCTGTCTTCCACATGTCCGTAATGCTAACCCCAGCATCTGACAGAAGCCAGTAGTCAGCATCAGCCTGCAAAATGAAAGAGTTCTCAGAATTCACACATCCGTTAACATTATCATGAGGTACCATGTCTTTCCAATCACAAGCACTTAAGCTAAGGATACATAAAGGAGATATTGGTGAGTGATGATAATCAGACTGTAAACATAATGTCAAACAGAGCAGCTCCTTGGGTGCTTTTCTTTTGTTTTTTGGACACTTTTGAGGATCTAGAAGATAAGAGGACCAAAGTCAATTCCTCCTATGGACAGCGTCCTGTCCAAGTAAAACATTGGCAAAGCAGCTGCAGCTAATAAATTTTGTATTCTACGGGATCCATGAAATTTTCATTCAAATCATAATGCTCATGGTGGACCTCAATATAAGATAGAGAAATCATTTACAACATTGCAATCAGTCATTAACAGGCTGAACATCCAAAGGCAGAAAAAAGAAAAGAAAAGAATTCACAAACTGACAGCTAATCATTTTGTTTACATTAAGAATTTTTAGTTGTAAGGATATCTCAAATAATGGAGTAGATCATAACTAGATGCATGCTAACAAGGCCAGGTAAGTCTCCATTAGCTCAAACCATGTGCAGTAAGAAATTGCAATATCAGGATTTTGGCCTAAGAACAGATGATAGCATAGGATCCATAAAAAGACAATCCTAAAATGATGGAATAGTTTAGGTTTATCATTCCATCGTATGACATTGATGGATGGTGTTTCTCTTTTCCACCTCTGAATGACTACTAGGCCCATTGCTAAAATCTGTAAGAAGAATGAACTTACATCAACATCTGAAGGAACGATCTTCATCATCCCACCAACAAAATCATGTGAGGCATTTGGATCTGAGCTCATCCTTGGACAGTCTTGAACATTAGGTGCCATTTCCATCACCCTGTTCTCTCTTGTAATTACTTCCACCATGGAGTTCTCAACAGACCCTGAATTTGATGCAGGTGGGAGCCTTGGTGGTGTCTCAATACCACTCATCTCCTCAAACTTCTCCTCAAATTGACTAGGAGCATTGAGAAAGAAAGAATTCAGTTATCAATCGTACAATGTATACCAAGAACATGAATTTTAGGATTCTTTCTTCATTTTTAGGTTGGGTGGCTGGAGACTTTGAATTTTTAGCATAATTTGGAAGGGAGGCATTACCTAACAAGGTAAACATCTATTGGACCCATGGTACTTCTCAGGACAATTCTGTATCTCCTATGAGGATATTCACCAGCCTGCATGAAGAAGGAGCAAAATTTATTGGCTATTCAAAAGCATAAAGAAAGTATGACGTATGTAAATCAAATCAAACTTCCTTCCAGTCCCTGCTTAATCTCACCTCGTCAGGATCTGGAACTTCTAGGGTAGTGCCATGAGGGGCTTTAATTGCTATCAAGGTTTCATTCTGCATTTAAAGAATGAAGGTATGTACTGTTACTTTTGGCCCTATAAGCAGCTAACAGCTAGTGCCAATGTTCAAGTTACTGACTGGCCAAAAAACACCAAAATACTTTCTGCAAGCCAGTTAACAAACCTGAAAACAGGGCAGGCCTTTGATGTCATCTTCAGTCACATAAAGCCACCTAAAGACACATGAAAATAAAAATTAACTAAGAGAGAAATGGAAAACTAACAAGCTTAACATGTGCCATTTGAATATAAGACAGCATTTACTTTTGATTATTTTCATCTTCAGTAAGCTCTCTTAGCCTTTCTCGCATTTCACTGCAAAGAATGCAAAAGCATCAGAGAAATAGGTAAAAACTACCAATAATTATAATGTAACAGTTTACCAACAACCGACTTTATACGATCATCTAGGCAGCGCTCCTGCAAGGTAAGATTTTCAACTTCTGCCTGAAGAAAAGGAAGGAAAGAAGAATTCAGATTAACTTATAAATTTTTGATATTATGCAAATGGCTCAATCGATAAACATGTGCAAATATAGATAATGGTTTTAGTTGTTCGCATGAGAATGCATCTATGCATGACACCTGTAAATTTGAAACATCATCATCAAGCTCTCCTGGCCTCGAGTCATCTAGTCCCCTGTCAAATAGTTTCTTATCAAATTAGCATATTCTGGATTCTTGGACATGTTATCAGTTTATAAGAGAACTACAGAGGAAAATAAACATAAAGATGAAAAAATAAAAATAGTTAATTACTTCCAACGGATTCTGTTCTTAAGTTTCTTTTCTATCAGTCCAATCCCTTCAAGGACATTTGTGATGTCATATATCCTTCTCTTTTGGACCTATATAATCAGAAACATTTCATTAAGTCTAGATAAAAAGGAGAGAGAATTAAATGGGTGTTCATCAGCTCACCTCCAGTGTTTCCGCAGCTTTATTCAGATCAAGGATGCCATCCTGTGCATGCTTAAGTAAATTGATGAACTTTTTTGTTAGGAGTCCTAGAAAAGATGATAAAACACAATTGTCAGCGTTACAAGCTAGTGAAACCCCAAATCATTTTTTCTTCAGTTTTAAAACTGCTTAAATTTTGAAAGTTTATAATTTACAGAGACCTTGTTCATCAAGCTTTATATAACTAAAAAAAAAAATCAGATTAACCACAACTACAATCACCTAGAGAGCTGTCATAACGGCAAGTACCAACTGAAGTGAGGGAATTGCTAGATGGGGAACCTGCAAGAACTCATAATGATACTTGATTAAATCTATGCTCAATTACATTCAAACAAAAGCTCCATAAAACAAAACTTATTATCATAAAGCTCCATAGATTTGGTTGAAGAGTGGCGCGATAAGTAATGCAATCCATTACAACATGCACCTAATTGTACTTACAAGGGAATCAGCAAATATTATTCAAGGGTTAGGAGCAAACATATAATAATTACAACATTGGAAAAAGAAAATTACTTACCAGCATTTGACATGGGGGTCTGAGGTCCAGATTTACTGTACTTTGCAGCCTTGGACCTACCATAGTTCCTACCTCCTTTTCCAGATAGCGGCGTGAGCAGAGGACTGGCAACTGCCTCAGCATATCCAGGGCTGGTTGTCCACTCACTTGATTCAGCAGCTTCATTGTCTTCTTGCTCATGCTTTCTCTTCGACTACATATGGAATACCATTTTCATTGAAATATGGTCAACAACACTATAATAAAGATGTATTATTCAGAGAACAGATTAAAGAACTACATTAATAAGACAGAAATGTGAAGCATCTCTACATATGCTTAGGATTTCTATTTAGAAAAAAAACACACTAAGGACCAACTGCAGCTTAATGATGCTACGCAAAATTAGGGAGTATAAACTTTCCAAGAGTATAACAATTAAAAAGGAAAATTAACATTCCAGAGTATTGGATTACATTCCAGTATTGGATTGGCATTGAATTACATGCTTGCAACATACCTGTACACATTAGATTCAGGTCCCCAGCTCTCAAAAGTTATTTTGCAAACCCTATAAAGAAAGCCAGGTCTCCTTTTCTGGAGTAGGCGCTCTTATTTGCTCCATAAAATAACTCAAAGTTTCATGTTGTGCGAGGCTCAAGCCATCTTTTGTTCAATCACTTTAAATACCAAATATATCAGAACTTTTCTGAAACTAAAAATATACTCATCTAGATTTAAGACAACTTTAAAGTGCCTTTAGGTGGTGACTTCCAACTTGGCCAATCAACCCCATGATATTGTTGAAAGTTAAATGCCTCCGACAAATTTCTTAAAGTTCCAATATCAACTTGAACAGGTACTTCCTTTTGTAAAGACAGCATTCTTTTCAGCTTCCCATATAAATTACACTAAGGCATAGGTCTGTGCGGTTTGAAGATTTTTATGATCTTCCAAGAAGGTGAGATCCACAAAAGCATAGTTGCAAATCCCTCTTTTCTTCATCATATCTATGCATTCATGAGGATTAGATGCTGTGGACACATTCAATGAAGATCTAAGGAGGCACTAGAGAGGAGGGGTGCTATAGTTTGTATTAAAGGTTGTCAGAAGGGTAGATCTAACATAACATGGATGGAGGTTGAGAGGAATGATATGGGAAGGTTGGAATAACATCAGAAATGGTTCTAAATGGAAATATTTTGCCTATGAGAATCCCTAAAGCCAGCCCCAAGTAGTTGGGGATGATTATAATTATGGTATCCATGTATTCATGAGACTCAACAAAAAAGGATTGAATCAAAAGAAAGAAAGGTCTTGGAATATTACAAATGTTGCAGATATGGTGGTATATTATGATGAAATGGTGACATAGCAATGTCACTATTAACAAATCACCATAATAAGTTAAGAACCCAAGGACTGATATGTTGAAAGGAGCCAGATAGGCAATGCCTTGCATCCACATGCCTGTGTTAATAGTTGGATTTGCCTAATGTTATCAAAATAAACAAAATATTTGTCCATGGGGATGAGAACTTATTCACAGTAAAAAGATTTCGCAGCTTAAGGAAATAAAAAAAAAGCTGCACAAAGCACAAATTCCAAAGATGACAAGCATAAACTAGTCGAAAATGACATGGAGCATGTAATATAATGATAAATGTTTTTAAGTGAGAAAATAGTAAAATTATGATGTGGATTGCATCAAAGCAGTATCAATAAAGCACCTTGATGTTTTTAAGAAAAAAATAGTGGACTCTGTATGAAGATTCAAAAGGTGATAAAAGGTCATAAATGCTAATCTTCATTGAATAAAAAAGAATAAATAATGTAAAATGCCTAGAAAGATGTATAGAAAACCAGAGGAGAAAAAGGTTAATTATGGCCATATATGATGGTTATGGTTATGCACTGGTTGGTCTAATATATATAGAAGTCAGCTAATGTGGGTGTGAAAATTAACATTATAAAATAGTTTAGAAGCATCAAAAATATGGATGATAAGGCTCTTCAGAAAGATGGTGAGTTCAAGGAAAGATGGAATTTCTGCAACATTATTGAAATTCATAATAATAGGAAATGAATATAAATAAGGGCAACACCCTAAACAATATAAGTTGAGAAAGTTTTGAAAAAGATGATGATATGAAGGAACTTTGATGAAGTTTGCAGCAGAGTAAGGACATAGTTAACTAGCTTATTCAATAAGATTTAAAGTAAGGAAAATGAGGAATTATTAAAAGCATTACTATAGTAATTTTATAGGAACCAAACTAATACACAGTACTGCACCACTTTCTGCTGCATTAAATTTGTGAACCTTATCATAGAATCATGGAGGGTGGTGGTACTAAGGCCACTAAGTTGTATCTCCAGAAACCATATCAACAAACTTTTGAGAGTTGAGGGTGTTTTCCAATACAGATTCTAGCAGAGAAGATATATGTTAATTTTGATAAAAGATGCAACTCAGACCACAACTTTTCAAATTCTTGGTGGAAGGGTTAAAAATGTCTTTTTCTTATTCTTATTACCAAACCATAGATGGTTGAATACAGAAAGTGCTAAAGAACGCAAAAATCCACTGGAAGCACTTGCAGCAGGCTGAGGCAGTCAGATATGATGGGCTCCCATATCACACAAACAAAGCATGGCATATGCATATGCATATGCATAATAGATGCTATATGATACATATAACTACACATAGCCCAAAACAAAAACAATAAATAGGTAGTTAAAAAAATCATACAACAGCAGTTCAACTAACCACTCTTTGTTACATGATAGAGGATGCGGAAGCAGCAAGCATGACAACAATGCAATCTAGAGTTGCTGATGCACAAGAGTTTTAGGCTATCAACTTCAGCAATCAAACCATAAAAACAGTAAACGACCCAAACAGTGAACACACAGAAAGAATATACATTCAGCTGTTCAACACAAATGAAATCTGTCCATAACTTTAATCAAAATGAGGTCCCTTGGTGCACCAACACATCAACAGAGACACAGAGCAGACTTTTACCCCCCTTTCTCCATAGATTCTTTTCCCAGTCTCCTCCATAACATACAGAAGTCATCACCCTAAGCCTGCTTGGCTACCCACAAGTTTGACAACAATCAGTGATTTCAACTGCCTTAAATCTATTTTTGCACTCTCTTCAATCCCCCCTTTTCTCCACTTCTAGCATGTACCAGTCATCCACAATTTCTTTTGCCCCTCCATTGCACTTTGACAAAGAGATCTGGTATGGCAAATACTTCCATCCATCTTGGCAGCGGCAGAGCCAGGACCCTTAGTAGCGGGGCAACTGCCTACCCTCAAACGTACATGGATCCACCCTTGCATCTTGGTAAGTGATCGTTCTCTCTTGTTCCCTCATTGTCAATCCCCATTTTCCCCTTCTCTATTACGTTTTCTTATCTTTTGTGTCCTAACCTTTTCCTATCTTTCCCATTATCCACATGTTAATCCAGGCTTTTCCTCAATGCCATTTTGATATTTTTGTTTTTCCTGTTCAGAATTACCATTCATGTTAAATCCAACCATCATGCTTCTAGTTTGAACCATCTATAAACTTCTGCATGAAATCAATGGTGCATTGAGTCAGATAAAGCCTCAGCATTAGATAACAAAAAACCACAATATGCAAATACGATAAAATGTACTTTGATGCTCACGTGTTCCACAATGTCAAACATGATTCAGAAGTTGACTTCAGATGCACAGTACAGTGTGCATTGCTATCCAAAAGAGGTAAATAAACAGCCAGAGGGGCATTGAGTTGAGAGCAGAAGCAGGAAGAGATGTTATTGGGAACAATTGCTTCAAAAAGGCATTAAAGAGAAGCAAAGGGAAGAGATGTTGAAGATGATAGGAGAGAGAAGTAGGTGCTTGTCATGATTGAACGTAATATTCACCACAAAAATTCAGGATTAATATAAGCAGATTCATTTGGTGAATTTACCTCACCAGATGTGACCCCACGCTCGGATCATTATCAATGTAGGAAAAGTACATATGTGACCAAAGGGAAATCTGAAAGCAAATTTTGGCAAATTCTGATATGCTAACTGATTGTTGGTGGATAACTACTCACCATAAGTTAAAATTGACAAGGGTATGAGTTAATCTCTTTACAGGCACTCACTGATCATAAAGATAAGAAAAGGATTAAATGCAACAAGTATTTGAGCAACACATCAAATAAAAATGAGTACCACATTGCAAAGGCCATAACGACAACCAGCGAGTTTTGCTCCATCTTATCAAGATCGAGGCACTCATTCTTATCAAGCCATATGCTTAGCAAACATGATATTCATTTTTAATCAAGCCATATGCTTCGTGAATGCAAACGTCCTTGTTCTTTTTCCAAAATTCCCATCCAAAATTAAGCCATACTTGAGATCCTTTGAAATTATCTAAGCTCGTCTTCTTAAAATCAGTCGGAACATATTTTCATTTGACATTAATGTACTACATGTTTAAGTCCATCACTTCATCCTCTATGGGCTGGGCTTACGGCATTGGGCAATTTGCCGGGGAATATTATTGCGGAGCCAACTATCCCAATGATTCCCACTTTGCTTCCTAATGAAGCTATTGTCCAATCTTGAGACACAAACACACTTCTCTCTCTCACTCCAAAAGAGGAAGAAATCTGAACATTCTGCATTTAAGCAATGAATTGTATGCAGCATTGAATCCACAGACATAAATTAAAGCCTTAAAGCTGTTTGAGTTGTATAAAATCAAAAATGTACCAATGCAGCATCCGTGAGATGCAAGAAAGATGTAGACGAGTCTAGGGGGATCTTTAGGCTTTCCCAGGCTCATGCTCCTTGCAAAGCAGTGGACAAAGATGAGATATTGTTGTTTGATTGAGAATATAATCACAACCATTCCTGTCAGCACACACGTACCAGAAGCCCATAGCGACGGCACTTATCCCTTTTCATGCATTCGGCATCCATTCTAAGATATCTTATAAAATTTGCAATTCTTTTAAAAGAGGTAAAAATCATAAATACTAACCACATAATGATAATAAATAGATAACTTGGAAGTGAATTTTGGATCAACCGGAATGCTAACTTTTTATAGAAATCTCCACAAATTCAATGTTGTTAACCTTCAAGTTTTACAACAGCATCTCAAAACAGAAATGGCACAAAGTAATTGCTCCAGCTATCATCCATACTCTCACAAAACTTCAGTTTACCTCTGAACGAAGAAAATAAAAATTATCGAATCAACTATTCTATAGCTAATCTGATGTCATTAGAACGAAAGAATCATTTCAACTCCATCTGGAGCAGAAACAGAAAACAACACGGATCTATAAAAACACGAAACGTCGATGCAGCACAGTACAACACTCTCATACGAATTCGATCACTCTAATTTCCTAAAAAAACAAAAAATATACATGAAAACAATCGATTTTATCATGCGATGAAACCAAAGGGGGATAAATAGTATCAAGAACACTAGAAACACGATCAGAACAGCTAGCCAGTGGATTTATCATTTCTACTTTGAACATAGAACAAAACAGGCAAACCTCAACTTTAAACTCACAGGTGTCTTAAAAACTAAGGCATCGGCGGCCTCGTCGGCGGTGATCCGGCGGCCGTCTGCAGTGGAGAACCGGTGGTACTCATCGGGTGCAACGAACGGCGGCCTTGCCGAGGCGAACGGCGGGTGGCGCTTCAGCGGCTGGAAGATCTGCGCGGCCTGCTGCTGCGCCGACCGGTTCCCCGCTGCCCGGCCGCCAGACATCAACCCCGCCGCGGGGGGACAAAACCCACGCCGAAATCCGAAGAAACGGACGCCAACCTCGCAGTACAACGCCGAGAGATCGGCACCGGGGGCGAAATCCAAGGCCGAGACCTTCGATTCAAGGGGGATCGGGAGGGCGCGGCGGATCGGTGGGCGATGGAGGGGCCCGGGTGGCCGCCGGCGGGGGATCGGCGGCGGAAGGGGCCGCGGGGTTAGGGTTTGGATGGATTTGGGCTCTGGGATTTTAGGTTGGAAGGGAGGCGGAGAGCGAGGGTTAAAAAAGCGAAGAGCAGAAAACGAGGGAAAGGAGGGAAATTATGGACCGGACGGACTTCGGATAGATATGGAGGGAAGCCGTGAGCGGAATTAAAAAAAAGAAAATTTATAAAATCAATTTTTTTATTTTTTAAAAAACAATTACTACAAGAATAGAAGCTTATATCAGCGCTGTTGCTAGGGTTATAAAAAACGGGTTCCATCGTATTTGTAAAGTAATAACTAATAAGAGATCCCTGTTATCTAAACACTTAGCTAAACGTTGCTCCATTATAATAATAGATATGATAACATATAACATGCATGATAACCACTGCTTAGTAACTAGCATTTGCATTGTCTACTATAATAAATAAATAAATAAATAAATAAATAAATAAAGAGATTATATAAAAATGGCATTATTTTTTATTATCAAGATTTACTTTATTTGTTATAATGGTGAATAATAATTGTTATGATTATATCATTATTTTAATTATCATTTAATCATGGTAACTATTGTCATTAAGATTTGCAAAGCTGTTAGCATTAACACTTCCAGCAAACATATCACCTTTCTCATCGTTATCTACCATTACAATAAAGATAACAACCATAAATTATCATTACACAAAAATAAAAATGAAATTTATCCATAATATATAATAATAAAAGTAAGATATCCTAAATTGTTATAACGGCCGTTGTCACCGGTCCCCCACGCGCAAGAGAACTGTTCACCGGATGACAGCGTTAATAAACGGACAGCTGTGATCATCTTGGTCGAGTACGTTACCGATCTCGAGCCCGTCACGTACGGAGTGCGTGATGTAGGATTGTACAACGTTTTTCTGTGTGTAAGACTCACAGAGAAAGGGATTGCCATTTTCTTTTTGATATTATTTTCTTTTTTATAAATATCGTTTTTTTTTTTTTTTTAAGGGTCTCTCACGCTCGTTCGAATCGGCGATGCCCGCGCTTTTCGGTCGTCGCCTCCTCGCGATCTTTTCAGGGAGAAACCCTAGCGGCCGAGGAACGAGAGCCGCGGGATTTGGCGGGCGCGCTGCGAGTGGAAGGAGCGCCGTCCGTATGGTTCTCTGACAAGGGTGTGACGGCGTGTCGATAGACCGGGACACGGGACAGGTGAGCCCTCGGCGGTTTGGCTGTTTCCCCTCCAACAGCCACCACGACTCATCTGGTCGGCGGATGGAGAGGACTGAGAATCACGTCAAAACAACGGTGGGATCCACTGAAATATTAGCTTCAGAATTGGATGATGAGGATCTCCATTATTGAGAGTATGTAGCTCTATGGGCATGAGCCTTTGCAACTACATGATAATCATAGATAGTTAGCCATAATCCACAGAATATATAAGTTTTTTTTTTTTTTTCCAACCTATTCATAAAATATAATATAATAATATAAATGCAAAATTCAATGCAAACTAAACATATTTACCAAAACAAAATTATTATTAATATCAACATCATTAATATAATATAATATAATATAATATAATATAATAATTATTTTAAATATAATAAAATAATCTAATAAATGGTAAAAAATAGAACATTACAATCATTAAATTTTTATAGTATATTAATTATTAAACTTTAATAATAACCAATTTTTATGCATTAAACAATTGATTTAATGATAACAAAGTACATTAGCACTAACATCTCTACGATAAATGAAAGTTTCTTGTAAGGTTTGTTGTCTCAATACTGAATCCTACGCCAATATCAAAATGGTACAATATTCGTATATATGATTTGTAGATCGATTCAACATACGAAGGCTCAATACATATGAGTAATAAATCTTTATCCAGTATGGATGCAATATAATACACCTATCGTAAAACAATATGCATCAGTATGGCATACCATAGTTTTGCATCTCTATTTTAGATAAATAATAAAAAGCTTCTATTTTGCATCGGCTAATTGAAATTGAAACCAATTGGGTTTCTTTTTCAGCAAAAGAGATCTCCAAAAGAGGGAATAATCCCACCCTTTTTATTGAGAGTCGATGCTCTAATGCTTGAGCGTGAAGCATGGACTTGCTGGACCAACACAATTTAAGATGCATGATAAGAGCCTAGCAGTGTTTAGATAAGGATCAATCTGCACAGCATCTACTAAACCAGGATTAGTAAAGGCTTATTATTGTCGCCAGCCAATTAAAGCCTAGCTTAATTTGTATGGTAACAAGCAATTCTCTTTTCGCTTCCTGCCCGGGACACCGGCCCTTTGTGGCTTTTGATTCACTGCCATATCAGATGGCACTTACTCTCTCTAAACATCCGAAGGCCTTGACCTCACCTTCTAAGTGCGCAGGTTAAAGCCTTAACGACAAAAATTCTAGCTTCAGAGATGATCTCCACGAATCCGCATGGAGACTTCTTAGAAGTTGTAGTCTTGATTGTCCCCCAACTAAGAGTCATTAAGGTAAATTTTGATGGTTTTATTCGTACAGACTAAGCTAAATTTGAGATCAGCAACTATTATCGGAGAACACTAGTAGGGCTATGGCTTTACCTCTATTTGTTAAGGTTCGAAGGATACATTGCCATATTAAAATGAAAGATTGAGAATGGTTTGTTTGTTTTATCCAACATAGAAAGTTTATAAAACTCTCCAACAATACTTTTTAAGAAACAAACATCAAAAGTTACAATGTTCAATGGAGAATTATAGAGGAAAAGTGTCTAATATACATATTATATATATATATATATATATCACTTAGCAATTAGCTTGCGCATGTGATTGTGATCATGATCCAACGGTGAAGATTTTTTTTTCCCCTTATATATTTATTTGAAAGACTATACTGAAGGAATGTGTTTGTCTAAAATAGACACCAAGAATCAACTGTTAGAATATGATGATTCAAAATTTGAAACACCAAAAGTTGCATCCGTTCCGAAGAGAAGTGATTGTTGAAGAGATGTAATTTTCTCTTTAAATAAGAAGTATCTAATCATGTTTGCAACATAGAGCTCCACTATTTTCTTTTCTGAATCCTTTTTCTTTGTTAGTCAAATTAACCAGTTTAGAGAAGTTCTGCAGACAAATCTTCAGGATTGTTATCTACAGAGTTCGGATGGCTTTGCAGAATTCTAAAGGTGGTTTGCCATCATATCGATAGCAAGCACTTGATAGTGAAGGCAAACATCACCTTAAGAACAGTGTCTATACGCACCTCGAAGTCACTCAACAACATCTGATCCACATCAACTTATCTCATTTCTTCAATGCTACTCACTTTCTCGGTTTCCATTGCTGAACAGAACTCACTGCAGCATGGAATGGCCTCAAATCAACATTGGAGTTCTCTCAGATTCAGCACATTGTCTTAGAGGGTGATCCTGCCTATCTCTAGGATGGATGGAAGAATTTTTAATTGTATGCATCCCCTTCTAAAAGTTTTATTCTCTACAGTTGCAGCTCTCTTAGGCCTTAGGTGCATTCATGTTCATCATGAGGCAAATTAGGCCGTATATTTTCTAACAAATTGAGAGGCATTTAATCGTCAAGTAGCTATCTGAACCAATGACTTCCTTCCCCGCGAATTCTTGCAGCTGATGAGCAGAAGCTTCCTCCGTGAGAGGTTAATTCTCTCCTACTCAAAATAAATAAATAAATAAATAAAGTAGAAGAGAAGAGTTATTCTTTTAAAAAAGTTTCAGAAAAGTTCCAACGTTATCAATGCAAGCAAACAGTGAACCATCATCTAATTATATTACTGCTGCAACTTCCATGTGGCTAAATTGGGCACACAATTTCTGTCACTACCTCACCCGGTTAAGAGACGAAGCCAATAATAAATTCCCCATGACTAGCAACTGGCCCACAGTTAAAGCATCTCTGACTACCGTTGAGAAGTGGAATCCTACTCCAAGTGGGAAAGTTGGTGAGTGTAGCTGTTTCACAGCATACTGAAAATTTAATCAGCCTGCCATGATGTCCTGCACCTCTGCTATCACCTTTCATTCATGAGGAACAAAGAAAGAATCTGAAACCACTCTGCCATGCCAGTTCTACTACTCTCGCAGTCACTAGTAAAAACAGTTCCATGGCAACCCATGCAAAGGTTTCCAACATGTTACCCAAGTCACCCAATTAGCCTGTTGAAGAGCTTGCAAACAGTTGACTGCATCATTGCACCCAATTAGCCTGTTAAAGAGCTTGCAAACACTTAACTGCATCATTGCTTGTAAACTGTAATGATCTAAACCTGCTTGCTGATCTAATTAACCTATTAACCGATCAAACCATGTTGCCCAAAAACTTGAGTGGAAGTTAATTGGTAGCAAGTGAATTTGAGTTGTAAGCATTTAAATCTTTTCTTTTCCATCTGATGTGAGATCCTTATAATGCAATATCCTCGTCACATGAGCTAGATCACTGATGCTGCAATTGTGGCAAAATACTCGAATCGGCTCTGATATCATTTGTAATGCCCTAAGTTCATTTGTTAGACCAATTAAGCTACTAGCAGGCCGAAATCATGGCCCAAAAATTCGAGTGAAAGTTAATTGGTAGTAGATGAACTTGAGTTATAAGCACTTAAACATTTTTTTTTCCATACAATATAAGACTATTTTTATGGTATTACATAAATAGATCGAGGACTCATTGGATCAGCCACCCCAACAACTTTTGGCTGCTACTGGTGAGGATGAGGGGGGTACTACCATGGCAACCATTTCTCAAGCTCAGCTGGGGCTCTTTGAGTCCTGTGCTGAATCAACTCCATTGGTTTCTCACATTCAACAAGCCAATCAGGAAGTGAACATGGCATGATACTAAAACACATCAGTCAAAAATCTGAAACTCAAGTCTGTGAAAAGCAAATCCAGCATCAAGGACTTGAAAGCTTCCAGCAAATTCAGGCAAAGGCCACTGCAGAGACTATTACATATATAGAGTAGATATTTATAATTTGAATGCCCCATCTAACTTGCATGCTGGATTCAGTTACTTTCCCATTATATAATATAGAGTAGATATTATCAATACAACAACCAAAAAGCATCAATGTTATCGAGAGAATAATCGCACTTGATTTTCCTCAAGCATGGAAATCCTCAATACCTCATTCCTTGCAAATTCTTTCAACACACTTCTACATTTTTCTTGCAAACATACCATGATCTAGGATCACCTTCCTCTGCACTAGCTGACGGTATGAGTGAAAATTACCAGCAACTGATGAACCACGAAAGGACATTGCTCACCATTCTTTAAACTTTTATATATCATGACTTTTTGCAGTCATCAACAAGAAACTAATTTGATATTAGGAAAATTGGACGGTTACATAAACTGGAAGAAAGGCACCAAAACTGAACCTATGGAGATTGGAGAGTTGTCTGTCCTACCAACTGCATGGTAAATAATGTTCAACAAGCATTGTCAAAGTGATATGGCTGAACAAATGATTAAGGTGTACTCTTGTCAGCCAGCACACATTGTGCCAGTGTCAGCATAGCAAGTTGCATGGCTTCAGCTTTGGTGCCAATACGTGCCAACTAGAACTGCAGAACACATCATGCACTCTGCATCTTGGCACCATACTTGCGCCCCACATGGTTTCTGTTAACCATAATCAAAGCCAAAGCATTCAAACTTAAAAATGAAGTCCTTCGCTATCTATTCATTCAAGTTCACATGAGAATGATCCAAGAAGTGGCTAAAGATATCAATTGTAGAGTTGGTTATACTTTTAATCATATAACAATTCCTTTTGTTTTGAAAAATAGTCACTTTACAGTTCTGAAAAAGAAGGCAAATGCTTTTTCTCATCTTGAAAGAGAAGCTCAAAAACTCAAAATTATTTGTTACATTCTACATCCATAAAACAGCATTCTGTGTTGTTTTGCTCTTGCATGCATTGTGATGGAGTGATGGCCAGTATGCCAGTGCCATATCATGCTTAATTTTATCACAACACAAACATTAAATCTATTGCTGATCCTTTCTCACAATAACCATTATGGTCTTCCTTTTATTTATACCAGTTAACAAAGACTTCAACAACTCCTCCCACTTAATTATTTATACCAGTTAACAAAGACTTCAACAACACTGTGACTTTGTTCCTTCGAATAATAGCACCGAATTTTGTTTGTCATCTAATCTCGTCTTCTCTTATCACTCCATGGCAGCCAATGTTCGTATTCGAATTTCTCCTTCCAAAAAATAGAATTTCCAGATCATCATCTTAAAAAAAAAAAATATTAAAAGAAACAACGAAAACATTTATAGAGAGAGATTATTCAAGAGCAAGAAAAATTGCTTTTTTTTTTTTTTGGTTCTTTTAAGAAGCCATGTGAGAAGAAGTTGATAGGAAATGGAAAATCAGAATACATTCGAATAACAGCGAGTACAGACCAATTTAGGAAGAGAATGAAAACAAAAATGAGGATGAATTATCTTAGTTATTTTTTTAAAAAAATGTGTCGATGTTTGATTTTAACCTTCATAGTTTTTTTTGATTGGAATTAGTCAGTGGATTCTGCCACAAGGGCTTGTAGGCAACAACTCTGGAATACTTGGATATTGAATTCGAGCTAGCTAACCAAGTCTCCAGCTTAACCATAGAAATGGCACTACTATCACACACCTTGGGCATGGAATTTTACTTGAAAATATATGACTTATATTTCCATCATAAAAAAACACAAATTTTACAATAAAATATGTCTTGGGCTCTCTCCTGAGTCATTGGATTTTTTATTTTTTAATATAGATTTGTTTTTACGTTGCCTTTTAACTCTATTCCACCTACTTTTGTCTTTATTTATTTATTTATTTTTTAATAATGACCCTCATCTATGTGAACACGAATGTGATAAGCATGCATGTATCTCACCAGCATCCATGCATGGATGGCAAGAGTTCTCACCAGCATCCATGCATGATTAATAAACAGAAAGATGCCATCAATCTCTGACTTCTTTTTGCTTGTGCTATTTTCTTTCCCGTGTGGAACCTCACTACTTGTCCGCCACCTCCAGGGCTAATTGTTCAACGAAGGTTTAGTGCCAGCGGCCACTCGATTGAATAAAAATTTTAAATGATATTTTTAAAATATAATCTAATAATACAAAATCAAGAACTATGTATAAATTGAATTTCTATATAGAAAATTTTTATCAACATCAACACAGTCGGCATCATTCTTGTGCAATGTAATAGATTATAATAAATAAAAAATTTTAATAGTTAAATTTTTGTCATGTATTAAATTATATGCTTTAATTGCAATCGATTATATTAATGTTAGAGAATTATAACTTCTAGATGAATATAATAGATAAGTATAAGAGAAAGCTGTTTCAATCTGTCTTGATAAATAAATTTATAAGAAATTTTCTCATCAATATCAATACAATGTACTAGATTATAATAAATAAAAAATTTTAATAGTTTAAATTATTGTCATGCATTAAATAATATATTTTAATGATAATCAATCACATTATTATTAGAGAATTATGATTTTTAGATGAATATAATAGATAAGTGTAAAAGACTTGATAAATAAATTTAATATGATTATGATAAATGGCATTTCCATATTGGCTCATAAAACAGGGTGTATATTATCATCATGTCTTCTCACATTTCTTTTAAAGAGAAAAATTCATTTCTTTTTATCAAATTCATTCATTAACTCATCCAATAATTTCACATCATTTGATTATCAACCATTAACTCATCCAATAATTAAATATAATTATGATACAACTTATCATCATCCGGACATCATTTGATTATCAACCATCAGCAACGAGCATCAAGCAGCCCATCCCCATCTTGGAGTTCACTGCCAAATGTCCATGGACCTCGCGTAGGGATGGAGCTTGGTTAAGACTAGAAGGTCATAACCCTTCAAAATTTACGGAGAGATATAGTTAATAGATTTTCCGGATTGTAACACTCCTTCCTTCTTCTTCTTCTTCTTTCCACTAAATAAATAAATATATCCAAGTTCCGCCACTGGACCTCTGATGGCATGAATCGTAGACGCTTCAGTCTTCCAAGAACGCGGTCCGGTCCAGTCCGGTCCGGCCCAACTCGAAATTATGTGACACCGGTTCACCACTATTCAAAACCCCAAAAGCCCTCTCTTCCCTTGCCTCTTGTCCACGCTCCCAGTGCCAGTGGCAGTGCGAGAAAGAGAGAGCTCCGTCGCCATGGCTTGTTCCGTTCCTTCCATCGTCTCCTCGAATCCTAGGGTCTTCCTCTCTAAGCCTCTGGCGCCCATGGCGTCTTTGTCTCCCGCGCCGGGGCCTCTCTCCAAAGCCCTAGCCCTCCCGAAGAGCTTCCGCGGCCTGCGGAAGGACTTCCAGCGTCGCTCCTCCCCGATGGTCTCTGCTCCCAGATCCTCCCCAAGAAGCTTCGTCGTGAATGCCGTCAGCGGGGTTGTTCTCCTAAACTCTTGGAATTTCTTTTCTTATGACATTTCGTTCTTGGTGCCGGATTTCCTGGTCAATCGAGGGTTTTTCTGTTCTTAATTCCATCACCCCTCTCAGTATTCCCCCACCTTTTTTTTTGGTTGCAATTGATTGTTTATAGTGTGTTTTGCAATTGATTGTTTTATCATTGTTTTTTCTTGCTTTGCTTCGCTTGTGTGCTTTTTTGGGCTGGGATATTTTAATCTTAACTTAGCGAGCGAGTTAATTATTTTTGCAGTGTGAGCCGCCACTGGTTGGAAATCCAGCGCCAGATTTTGAGGCCGAAGCAGTCTTTGATCAGGAGTTCATCAAGGTATACACAATACCATTCGATTTTGGTATTCCTTCCTTTCGTTTGGTTGCTTGCTGGAAAATTCGTCTTTGACAGTAGTTGCTCGCTGGATCATGGCTGCTGTTGCGATAGTTTTAATTAGACGTTGTGATACATGCCGCAAATTCCTCTGAATTGGATAATGCATTAGATGTAGCTGTTGCCCTCTACGAAAAGATTGCAGTCCTTATGCCCTTTGTCTCAGCAATATCCTGATAATCCGATCCAACAAAATAAATGCATTTAGTGGAGTAGGTATGTTGCACGCATGCTCCTGTGGAAAGTATCAACATATTTTGATCTAGATGGTCATAAAGCCTAGGATCATCCAATAGCTCATGGTGTGAGATCTGCAATGGTTGTTTAATAGCCATAACCAACAATTTAAACTGGGAAATGCTTTCTTCCTAATCATGGGGAAAATATTGTGGATCCCTTGTTGACGTTCTTGTTTGCCATTTGTTTTTTTAATCGTTAGCTGGTTGTTAGTCATCTATATGCTGACCAATGAAGTTTATGTGTAAAATGAACGATGCTGGCCTACAAGGATATTAAAATATCTCAGGAAACAATTAATGTAGAAGGGAAAAGAGTACAATATGGATGGCATATTTTATGATTTTGTAGTTTGGAAATCACTGAAGAAATGAGAAAATTGAAACTGTGGCCATGACGATTAATATGTTCGTCATTAGTTGGTCCAGGAGGCTTCTTTGTGCATGTTTTTTCATTAATTATCATATATCATCAAAGCATGAATTGGTTTCTTTTCGAAATTTGGAGTTAAAAAAAGAAGCTTATGAAAAGTTAGTTTCAATATTATATTATGTGCATACGAAATTGGCTAGAGCTGATTTAGAATATGGTGATGAAAATTTTGGTTGCAAGCTAGTCTAATCATTAGTTTTTTTTTTCCCTATAAAAGATACTTAAAATTCTTCAGAAAAAAGGAATGAGTAAATCTGAATTGTAAGTTTCAAAAATTAACTGTTTTATTCATCACATGCTCTCTCTCTCTTTGTAATGTATCATAATATTATGTTTTTATCGTATTGTATTGGGTAGGCATTGAATCACTAGTAATTGCTGCTCTGGTCTTTCTTGATCTGACAATTACTCTGAAGGTGGTAGAAGGTATCAGCCAATAAATTGGAACTCTTTGGAGCGAGGTTTAATACCATTATGCATGCCTGTGTGCGCATGTCCATGCATTTCTGCACGTGGCAGTCTGTGCCCGAACATTTGGCTGGAGTTAGACATGCTTGCACAGGTGGAACATGACAATTATAACAGTAGCGAACCTAGTTGTAAAGTCATTGATTCTGGATAAAAGGTTATTCTGCACTTAAAGGGCTAAAATGGAGCATGCAGCTGTACAACTTGCTGCTAGAAACTGTCAATGCCCTTGACAAAATTAAATTGTATGAAGAGCTGCCAAAGCAGTCTTGTGCCACATGCTGTATCAGCTTTACAAATAACCTAAGATCTCCATTGTTGATTTTTTTTTTCTTCTGTTTTTATCATTTGTGATACTTGTTATGATGCTAAACATTACCATGAATCCATTGTCTACAAAATAATTCCTTTTCCCTTGCCAAGAAATGATTGAATAAGAATTACAAAGAAATGAACTATGAAGTGTTTTTGGAGATTAAAAAAAATCATGGTTTAAGTTAATTCTGCAACGTGTTTGGTCACATTGGCCCAAAACATTATAGCAGAATCCAGCTGAAATTAATCTTCCAGTGTGGTAATGCTGGTTTAGGTCAAACCTAGGTGCCCAGAAGGGAACAAAGAGGTCTGAAACTTGGGGATTTCTTTTTCAACACTGGTTGGATTCTTAATCCCACCAGCTGTACTTGAACTTGATTATCAATGTGCTTGCAACTTGGTTTTACCATGTTTTCCCAAGCATTATTTGATAGCAAGTCTCTCTCTCTCTCTCTCTCTCTCTCTCTCTCTCTCACACACACACACACACACACACACACACAAAATTCTATATGGATGGATATAAGTTAAAACAACTAGCTTATTGTTACAGGTGAAACTCTCCGATTATATTGGGAAGAAGTATGTGATTTTGTTTTTCTACCCGCTGGATTTTACATTTGTTTGCCCCACTGGTAACTTCATGTTCACTGACTTACGAGTCTGAATATGGAGTCCAAAGAGCAATAGTTTTCAAGATTAGATGATTGGTCACTGATTTTCTTTTTGCATTTCTACAGAGATAACTGCCTTCAGTGATTGATACACAGAATTTGAGAAGTTGAATACAGAAGTTTTAGGTGTTTCAATTGACAGTGTGGTAAGTTGTTCTCTTCCTTGTGCAGTATCTTTAACAAAAAAAAAGGGGTTTCTGTATCGGAATTGCCTTTTGATCTTATGTTGCTCTCTTCTCAAGTTGTCACAATGAGCTTGCCAATGATAAACTAGTGATTGTCATATTTTCTGTAGTGAATTAATCCGGTTTAATTAAACTGGCTTAATTTGATTTTAAGCTCATTAGTTTAAAATTGAACCAGCCAGATGAAGCAAAATTAAACTACAGTTTTAATCAAAATAAATTTGATTTGTGATAGGAATCAGTTTGATTCCATCATCATTTTAATTTCATTACATTAACTTTTCCCTCCCATTTCTAGTAAATTCTAGAGTCTGCTCTTTAACTAATTAACAAATTCCCTAACTAACTAACAAATCTTCTAACTAATTAATAAACTCCAACAACCTGAAACCCTCTTCTCCCCATCTATAAATGCCTTGAAATATTTTGTTTGGGTCACCAAACCACTAGAGCCGAACAGTGAACCAGTCTCTCCTTCCTCTTCTTCTTCCTCCTCCTCTTTACCCTTTCTGGTTCTTGGAGCCTTGTCGGACCTCGTCGGAGATCAGATTGATGCTGGCGGCAAGGTATCAAAGATAACATCGAAGTGTGATGAAATGCTCTGTTTCAAGATTTGACTGCTGTTCTTCCTTTTGTCGGTTAATGTAACTGACCAGATCTTCAATCAAATAGATCATAGAATGGGATTAGGTCGCCGGAGCTTGAGAGAGTCTGTGGTATTGTTGATTGTCACTGCCGGCAGCAAGGCAGCCAAATGTAATCCCCAATCTTTCTCCATTCTGTTTTATTCTTGCTGTTTAGAGTGTAGATTATGGGTATAAGCGTGGGTAGGAGCCATGGTTGGCTCTTATATCTTGCTGGAGTTATGGAGATGGGAGGAGGGCGTTGTCGGTGAGCGGCAAGGAGATGAAAGCCGTCAAGCATGATGGCTGGGTTGCATAGAACTTGAACGGTGAGGTGTGGGTCGCCGCCGGTTTGGCTCCTCTATCTCTCCAAGGTCGGTGATGGAGAAGATTGGATATCAGCCATGGCTTAGTTGGGTTGGTGAAATAGGTATCAGGTGCTGGCTGGAGGTTAAAGACGATGGGGTTGGGTGGGTTAAATAAAGAGCTTGAACCGGTTTCCGGTTCAAGTAATCGGAAACCGGTTCAACCCAAGGAAACTAATTCAAATTGATTCCAAATTGGACCTAGCCCAATTTAAGTCAGTTTTCATTTGGGTTAAACTAGTTTTTAGTTTTTAAAATTGAGCTTGAAACATTTGATTGCTTTATGTGGCTGGATCAGTGAATCAGAGAGCAAATTATTTGGTTTTGGTTCAATTTTTAGTGAACCAGAAATCTATTTTATTAACTTGTGAACCAGAATTTAGATTCAATTCAAGTTGGTTCAATGAACCAACTTTCAAGTTGAGTATAATCTCTTGGGCCATATTTCAAATTGGATATAATTTGGTGAAACAGACCCTAATTTGATCCAAATCAGTAAATTAAAGTTATGAGTTAAGATTAAATGATGTGGGTATGAGTAAATTTATGATGGGTTTAGTTTAACTAAGTTTTAATTAAGGGAAACTAGTACCATTAGGATGCATTTGGTCTAATGAAAATAATGTTAATTAAGGCTTAATAATAAATGATTAACTTAAATGGAAGGTTATTAATTTAATTAAAAATTGATTAAACCTTAAATTAAGTTTATTTAAGCTTAGACTTAGGTGCAAGCATAGCAGGGGTATTTTCGTAATTATATTTAAATTGATGAAAATTAGCAATATTAGAAATTAAATAAACCTTGAATAAAGTTAGTTAAGAAATGGTTAGCAATCATTGAGATAGATAGGGGCAAAGTGGTAATTTTTAAAAATATGGGCTAGAAGGACAAAATGGTTTTTTTTTAAATTATGAAATTTAGTGAATTAATTAATTATTTATGTTAACTATAGGTGATTATTAATGTGATTTGACTGAGGAGACTATTGGGATTAGCGATATGAGGTAGGAGTTCACCTACTATTATGTAATACGTTTCATGTCTTGCATCTCTGCATACATCATGGATTTATTGTTGAATTTCTCAGCATGTTTTAATTGTGCACAATGGTTTATTTGTGGAGTTGTTATACATGTTGTAAAATATTATTTTCGTTATGAAATGGTTTTGGCTTTAGGTTGAGATATATGAGTATAATATGTTGAAATATGTTATTTTAGTTATGATATGGTTATGGTCTTGTTGGATATGAGTTGTGATGATACGAGCATGTAGACTAGTTACTAAGATGTGTATTTAATTATTACTGTTGATACGTGGTACTAGTTCTAGCATTATTGATATGATTCCTTATTGGTCTACACCAACGACACTAGAGAAGGATTTAAGAGTCGTGAGAGGTCGGTTTAGAATGAGTCATGATTTACGGATATGATGTGGCTAGGTTTATTACATTGGGCATTAGTATAGGAACCAATCTGCGCTTGTGTATATTGCTAGGTTAGGTTGTTAGAGACAGACTACTCATATGAGGTTTGTCAGTATGTATCTTTAATATGCAGAGTGACTTAGTTCAGTGCTGAGGTTGGTTAAGATTGTGAATCTGCTGTTTACTGTTGATACGTGGTACTAGTTCGGGCAGTAATGGTGCGATTTCATACCGACCTATATCAGCAGTGCCAGAAAAGAGCATAAGGACCGCGAGAGGTCAGTGTAGAATCAGCCATGGTTTGTGGATATGACATGACTGAGTTTAATACGCCGGGCAGTATTATGGGAACCAATATGTGCGTGCGTATATCGTCAGGTTAGGTTATTAGATATGGACTGCTGGTATAAGGTTTGTCAATATGTATCAACAGTATGCAAAAGATTGAGATATGGACGTGTGGTTATGTTGATAATTTTGACATTTATTTTGGTTTATATTGGATATGAATATGGTTGGTCTAAAAGTTTTATAGCTAGTTGGTGGATATGTTATGTTACTTTCTGTAAAATATATTTTGATATATCATTTATTCTAGTTTTCTTGGCATATTCACGATGGTATGTGTAGAATTTTTACTGGACTTTTAGCTCATTACCCCTCCCTCTGCTTTATCATAGAGGATGATGACGATGCTTAATTGCTGGATTTAGATATGAGAGTTGGGAATTAGAAGTGAGTGTAGCATATAGGTTGCTATACCTTTTGATATTGTAGATATAAGACATGTTCATTGAGATTGATATATAGACATTTATGTACTAGTTGATGATTTGTGATGGTATTATGAGATCTATGGATTTAGTTTTTACTGATATTATTTTGATTGTTGTTATATTGTTCATGTTGAGGTTTAGAAGGCCTTGCGTGCTTTTAGGGTTCGCTTTAAAAGTATGCGCTGTGTTGCGATGTCCGTGGACCGGGCTATGGATCAAGGGTCGCGACATTTTCTGTTTCTTCTCCCAATATCATTATGGTTCTTGGAGCTGAAAAAGAGGAAAAAAAACTAAGATAATATCAGCTTAAGTTCTTTCACCCAACCACTCTGCCCTTTCTAAAGTTCTGCTGACTCCTGTTATTCTCTGCTTGCAGCATCCTTCTAGCCACTGCCTACAGCTTTCCAAACCATGAACTATTTCTCTATCCACTTGCATATGTGTAGCACAAATAGAGAAGCAAGCTGGTCATCCAAGCAAGCTGTATGTCTTTGAAATGTATTATATATTATTGACAATCATGCGCATGACCTATATTGATAACTATTTGCTATCATGTTTAAGCATGTATTCTTTCAATATTCTTTATCTTTCATATTGTTTTATCCTCATATTATCTTGATAAGCTGTGCATTTTTCAAGTTACATGAAATCGTCTGTGGCAGATGCTATCTTTCTATGCTAAATTGCATGGTGTGCCCTACTAGTATGTACCATCCTGTATCAGATGTACATACCATATTGATACTAAATCGAGGCTCGATATGAGATATATATTGAGTCTCGGTATGTTAAACATACCTACGTACTGTGTGTATTGGCACTGTACTAATGTGGTACTGGTATATGATTTGGTATTGAGATCGCAAACCTTGTTAAATTGCATGCTTGTGTTCCTGGCAACTAATTTCCAGATCCCAGTTTTGTGGCTATGGATTGGATCCATGTTAAAAAGATATAAGAAATTGATAAGTGAAATCATTTGAGTGAACAAAAATTATGTCTTACTGCCACGTTATTTGCTGACATTTTCTCTTTCATGTTGTTAAATATCATGACTACTGAGTAGCTCATATTCTGTATTGGTATATAATCTCAAGCCCTTTCTATGCCTTGTGAACATGAATTTGTAATTTATGTGCTATTATACTTGTTGCCCTCTTTCTGCTGAAATGTGGAATTGTTTTCTGACGCTATCTCTCAAATTGTAGTTCTCCCATCTTGCATGGGTTCAAACAGATAGGAAGTCAGGGGGACTTGGTGATCTGAAGTATCCATTGATTTCTGATGTTACTAAATCAATTTCCAAATCTTATGGAGTGTTGATTCCTGATCAGGTATCATTTTACTTTAGTTGCATCAATTTTTTTTTCTCCATTCTTAATAAAAAAATATGATGGGATGCCATCACCAGGGTTTGAATGCAGGGGCCTCTCCCAAGTGGTGAGGAACCCCCGGTCATCTGATAATCTGTTATGCATTTTTTGTGTAAATCCCCGTAACACTAAACAGTCTTCATGCTCCATGGTAATGAAATTTAGATGGTAATGAAATTTAGGTTGTTATATGCTTAAATGGCTTGATTCGGATTGTATATCCTGACAGGGCATTGCATTGCGAGGACTGTTCATCATTGACAAGGAAGGAGTGATTCAGCATTCTACGATTAATAACCTTGCCATTGGATGGAGTGTTGATGAAACCATGAGGACCCTTCAGGTAAAACATGAGAACATTCAATTCTCTTGTTCTGCTTTATAACAAGATATATTCATGATTTGGTCACTCCAATATGCATTGCATAGTCCATTTTTGCCTTGGGGATAGGCTATTTCCTGAAAGCTACCCAATCATATGTTTTGCTTACCATTTCACCTGTAAGTTCCAATAACTATAGTCTATCGCAGAAGTAGCTCACCCAAGAACTATCAAATTGATCTAGAAATTGGGATTTCCTTTTTGTGGCTGTTAATTTATATTGCAGATACCTCTCCTGTAGTTTGGATCATTAACCCTGGAAAGTTGTAGGCTGGATAAACTTTCTGTCCATATTAATTCAAACTGCACTCTTGCTGTGTTTTGCAGGCATTGCGGTATGTCCAAGAGAACCCAGATGAGGTCTGCCCTGCAGGATGGAAGCCTGGGGAGAAGTCTATCAAGCCAGACCCTAAACTCAGCAAGGAATATTTTGCAGCTATATAGGAGCTGTTCCGTTTGGCTACTGCTAGAGTGTTGCTGTATCCATAGGAGGTAGAAAACGGTTCATCACCCTGCGTTGTATGAAGTCCTTGGAGATGTATCCACCATGGATTTTTCATTGAGTCATACTCTGGAATAAACAATTTTGCTTTTTTGAGGAGAAACTCTGGAATAAACACGAGGAACTTTTACCCCTTTCGATCGTACTTTATGTATAAGATTTTTGATGGTCGGTTCATATTGAGCTTGCTCCGGCTTTAAAGACTTTGTTCTTTAGCGTGCAAGTTTCAAAAAAGTTGGTTAACTATTTTATTGAAAAGTTATCTATATTTTCTTGCTTTGGTTAAAGAAATGAGATAGGTAAGTCAATTTTTCATATACATTATTTGCTCATAAAATAAGAAGAAAAATTTATCTATTGGAAAGATGAGTAATTTGGTTTCTCAATGGTCTAGTGACAAACATTTTTTGTTTCTAAAATATTTTTGTTTTGTCTCATGATTTTTATTTGCTCTCTTTATTTACAACAAACTCTAATGTAGGTGCATCGCTATAATTTTTATTTAATTTTTAGCAAAAAAATCAATTGATATTGATAAATTTAGTAAATTTTTTTCTCACTTTATCTTTATTATTTTTAATATTGTTAAATTTTTTTCTTTTTCTTTTCTTGAAACAAGTTTTTTTGTTTCATCACGATGTAGAACCGAGAAAATGCTTGTTTCATCATGATATGGAGCCGAGAAAAATGCTTTGCGTGTCATGTATAATCTTAGTTGCCATTCCTAACTTAATCTTCCTTATTTTTTTTATATTATTATTTTTTTCCTTTTTGATCTTATTTTTTTTTTATTATTTTTTTTCTTTTTGATTTTTTTTTTTTATCATCATGGTCTATGTTCATGGTTAAGAAAGATGATACGAAGTCCCGGACTTTGCCCTCTCTCCCATCGTCCTCCGCGCAAGTTACGAATATAATTAATATTTTATGAAAGATCATAATAATAATAATATTTAATTAGTAAATAATAACTATTAAAATTTATTTTTATTTAAAAAATTAAAATTTATGCAGACTAGTGCATGTACCGAAAGTATGATTAGAAATATAAAAAAATTCGGCATTCAATTATAAAGGGATAGTATATAATCAATATATAAGGTTAGTCTAAAATCATAATAGATATTATGCGAAAAAAAAGAAAGATTTTAGCAACTTATTCAAGTAAGTTATAATATAGAAGAACATGATAATAAATACTGAAACCATTTTTTAAAGTATAAAAGAATATGAATAAATTATCTTTTCATTTTAAGTATTATTTGAGTAACATTTATTTAAAAAGTGCAGATTCATAGGCAACTATAGTGTGCCCAAAAGAATGGATCCTAAATTTAATAGAATAGGATATCATAGTCTCACATGGACTAATAAGTCTAGGTTAATAGGATATCATTAGCGTAAGCTTTTAGATTGAATCCATGATATATGATATTAGAGGATTTTGGTTTCTTTGTTTTGTATAAGCATCTAACATTTATCTAATATACAAGCAGTGTGAGACAAATACAAGTTAGTAGGTCCTAACATTTGATGTTAGTACAACAACCGAGGATGTAGGCATCAGTAAGTGGGTAACAGATATTGCGTTTTATTGCTTCAATTTGTATGACAACACTGATGCAATTTGACTTGGGTGATTTGGTTCAAATTACTGATCTAGCCAACTTTATTATATTAACCGTCATCGCGCATTCTAGCTGTGAGGCAATGGATGCCAATTTGGAAATGCTCCCTGCTGGATGGCTCTCGCTATTGCTTAAGAAACATATGGAGGATACGACTGCTCAATTCTCGACCCTAAGAATATGGGCGTACTCTGAGCCATGTTACCATCTCGGGGATGGGAAGTTAATAATACTAAAGCTTTGATGGCTTGTTTTAGATGGTGTCACTCGACCATGCCAGATGGCTATTACCAGATTAGGATGAAAAATGTGACACGGCTCATTAAGCTATAAAAACAATCAGACAGATTCCATATGAAACCAAGTTAGAAAAATACACAAAAGGTTTCAATATAATAATCAACTTGTGCTTGCAGAA
This sequence comes from Metroxylon sagu, assembly GCA_017589505.3. Lineage (NCBI taxonomy): Eukaryota > Viridiplantae > Streptophyta > Magnoliopsida > Arecales > Arecaceae > Metroxylon > Metroxylon sagu. The sequence goes on along the minus strand of JACVBY030000483.1, from coordinate 805,699 downwards.
TGTTTTAAGATAGAGGGCAATACAAACAAACAAAGGAAGTGTAGTACCTGTTCTTTTCAAACAAACATGGCAATGCAATTGCAACACGTCAACCAATAAATCCATGTTTTCTAGAGCATTCTAGATAACTATTGCAAAGAAAGTGAAAAATAATCATGTTTTTTTTTAGAGCATTCTAGATAACTATCGCAAAGAAAGTGAAAATAATAATGATAATTGCTAAAACTATCAGCTAATAGAGCTGTGAACCAGCGGAGAGATAGCTTAGGTGGTTTGCATGTTGTGCACAGCTAATAACATTAAATTGGCTGCCATATCCATGCAAATTACTAAATAAAAAACCTCTGTTCTTGGTTCCCACCGCACCTGGGACAGCTGGGTCCAACGTTCCTTTCTTTCCCACCTGAGCCGAGCCAATCCATTAGACGTCCCAGTAGTACCATTCTCGTAACGTTAGCTCGCGGACCCGCGTTGAATCTCGCGGACTCGCTCACCGTTCGGAGCCCTTCCCCGCTCCATGATTGGCGAATAAAGGAAGAGCAGATAAACGCTAGGCTCACCCGCGATGCAGCGGAAACGAGGCGACGTTAAGGAGAAGGCATAAAGGGCTCATCGGCTGCATGCATCGAAGGGTACGCTGGAAGCGGAAACAAGATAGAAAATTACGATACCTTGGACCGTAGCGGAGAAATTTCCTATAAATAACGATCGCTCTCTCCGTCTGCTTACCTTTTTGAAGCAAGAAAACCAAATCAAAGAAACAGCGGCCGAGCCCCTCGGCAATGTGGGTCTCTTCCTCGTCTCCTCCGACTCGTCTTCTCTTTCTTCGATTCGAGGATGGGTTAGTTTGGAGGAGCTGAAATCATCTCGTTTCAGGTAGGACGTTCCGATTCTGTTGGATTTTATCAGATTATAATCATCTTTTTACGTTTCTTTTGGATTTTTATTGGGTTAGATTGGATTGTTTTTAGGGTTTTGAACTGATTGGAGGCTTCTACACTGAGATTCCTCTGCTTTGGTTGTTTCTCTCTTCTGGTGTTGTTGATTCGCAGTGCATTTGATTAATTTGGTTGGTTGTTAGATTACATGTGAAAAATCGGGACAGGCCGTTAGTCTTCTTGGATAATTCCGGATCCTTTTTTTCGGTTTTGATGCTTTTTCCAATCAAAGTAGGGAAACGAAACCACTTTTACATCTATCGAGTTGAGGGTTTCAATACGATTAGGATATGATTTTTTTTGGATTTGTTTGGATGTTTAGTCCAGGATTTTGATTAATTTGCAGCAAAAAAGCACTGGCCTTTCTTTATGTGGGTGTTTGTGTGTTGGAAGAGATATATATAAAGGTTCCTGTATTACGTTGGTGCCAGGATTGGTTGGCTTTTGCCTCGGGCTTTGCTGTAATTCCTCCTCCGCTCATGGAGAATTCGACTTTGAATGGCTCTTTCTTGGTCCTAAACTTGCGAAACAATACTGTTGGATTGGGCAACTCTTCTTCGTTTCCAGTGGCTTCTAATGCTTTCAATCAGAACCCTGTAGAGAGGACTCCCAATCTTAATTCTGTCAGTAATGTGGACACTTTATCTAATTCTACAGAGGAAGCATCGTCGGCATCAGAAAGTCAGAAGGGTAAAAGGACCTCCGGGGAAATGGAGGATCCCGATTGGGCGCCAGAGAAGAAGGTCAGGAGGAGCAGTAGTTCAGCTAGCCGAACCACCAGACCAAAACTGGGGCCATCAGTCAGCAAGAACCCTTCTGAGATACCACCAGGAGGAGACAATAGCATGCTTGGCTCCAAATCAGGACCGCCCCCTGCATACTTAGTGAACCTTTTGAAATTCTTTGGATGGAGAGTGATATTTCGACCTGGCTTCAGTGACTACATTTACATCTCTCCTAATGGTGTTGCTTATTATTCTCTTCCCAAAGCATTTGAGACCTTTCTACATGGTACTTCAAAGTATAAGGAGAAGGCATGGAGTGCATCCCAATTCCGGGAGAACAGGGGGCTCAATGATACTTTTGTTGGAGGGCTCTCTGGTAGCAATGTAGGCTTACAAAGCCGAGTCGCCGCTGATGGCAAAATCATTGCAGGGCTTCCTGCCAGCAACATACCTGGGCAGAGTGGAGTTGTAGCTGAGGGCAGTGGTGAGAAGGGCAAAAGCATGAAGACAAAGAATTCTACAGTCAGAGAGAATGTGGAACCCGAAACGAGAATCAAAAATCCTCCTCAGCGAAAACAGAATTCTGTCTATAAGACTAGCAAGGATTCATCATGCAAGCCAGGTACAGTGGTATCTGAAGGAGTGAACCAGGTTGCTTCATCAAGCAAGATAAATGAGAAAACAAAATCGCATGTTGAGGATGGATCCTTGGGTAATGAATCCAAGCAGATGGCTGGCAGCTGCAGTTTGATCACAGAAAATGAGGGACCCAGTAAGAATGGCACACTGCAAGATGGAAAATTGCTTGGAGTACAGAAGTCTATGCGAATTAGTGGGTCATATGTTCCTGTAAAAAGAAAAGTGGATAATGCAGAAACTAATGACACCTGCTCGTATTTGTCTTCATGCAAAGCCAGCAGAAATGCAGTAAATGCAGTGAGGGACATGGAGGAACAGACTATTGCAACTTCACCAGCAAAAACTGTACCTGATAACATGCCTGAATTGCGCCTGATAGATCAATCATCAAACAATGTAGTCAAAAAGTCAAATTGCAGAAGGATGGGTGTTACAAGAAGTACGCAAAGCAGCAAAAGCTGTGTGGAGAAAGAAAGCCAAGTATTTGGAGTTAGGAGATTAAGGCGTGAGAATAAGAAAAATGTTCCAGTGGATAAAGAAGCGCATGCAGAATTGAGGGTAGAAAACAGCTTGGTTTCATCTAAATCTGTTGTTGACCCGGCTGCTAGAAAGAATAAGGGGAAGTCATTAGTTTCAGAGAGAGTGATTGATGAAAAGATGCATTTTAGTGTGAAAGGAAAAAGCTTGAGTTCTGAAGCTCAGAAACTGGACCGCAGCAATGCAATCCTTCCATGTCAAACTAACGTCAGTGATATGCACCAATCTGATAATGTACTTCGAGTCAGGAGATCTGTGCGTATAAATGGGAAACATGTTCGTGTAGATGATGAATTGGATGCAGAAATGGGCATTGATGATGACTTTTTAGATCTCTCCAAGTTTGCAGCCAACCCAATTAAGGACAAGGAAGAGCTATTAGTAAATTTCTCTGGACTTGACAAAAAGGAAGGAAGAAGTCCTGAATCAGATGGTATGCAGTTGAAGCAAACCAACAGTAAGAATTCTGAAAGCCAAAAATTCAAAACACATAAACAGGTGGAGAGTCATTGTTCTAGGAAAAGTGATAAGTCAAAGAAGCCAGGATTGGAAAAATCCTCTGCTTCTCAGAAGGAGATTGAGGTGGCTAAAAGAAAGCCAGCTGGTGGTGGAAATTTAAATACCAAACAAAAGAAAAAGAGGAATCATGGATGCAGTCTAATAGTTAGGAGGAATGGGAAAGATGATCATCACGAGGGGATCTCGCCACGAACTAAACTTACTATATTATCTTGGCTAATTGATTTTGGCATACTAACAGAAAATGAGAAGGTTGTGTACATATCAAAGAACAGTGTGGGTGACATTCCAAATGGTTTGGTAACTAGAGGAGGAATTTGGTGCGACTGTTGTAAGAAGGTTGAGCCATTGTCAAAATTCAAAGCCCATGCTGGCAGCAATCTTGACCAGCCTTGGGATAACATTTTTCTAATGTCAGGAAAAACATTGACACAATGCCTCCTGGAAGCTTGGGAGAAGGAAAAGAAACATAATAAAGTTGGTTTTCAGACGGTGGGAACTGATGGTCCAGATCCTAGTGATGACACATGTGGAGTTTGTGCAGATGGTGGGCATCTGATATGCTGTGATAATTGCCCTTCAACTTTTCATCAGGACTGTGTGATGCTTAAGGTAGTACTTAACAAACCTTTTACTCCTATATAGTTCCTTCTGTTTTATGCTTTAAAAGTAAATAGACTTGTCTGCTTGACAAAAAAAAAAAAAAAAAAAGGAAAGAAAAACAATGTGCATGCTTAAAAATCTGGTGCATGTACATTGGCTGTCTTCCATGTATCTTTGTAACTTAAGAAAGGTGGTCTAGATCAAAAGGCTTGGACATCTTATAAAAGTCCTATAGGAAACTCTTGATAAGAATCTTGTTGTGATATTACGGGTAGAAAGTAGCTTTTGCTTTGATTGTTCCATTTTTTTAATTATTGTAATCAATGCCTTGATGGATTATAATGGTGCTTCTGAGATACAGTTTTGCTAGAAACTATTATTTGCTTTTTTCTTCATGCTTCTCAAATATTGTTTTACTAAAAAGGCATAATTTATTTATATTATTTGGTTATTTAATTTTTCTTGTCATTTTATAAGAATAGACTTCTCTTATTCCAATATTAAATTTGATGCATGCTATTATTATAAGGCACCATCATGGTTCTGTCAATGAACTTCTTTTATTATTCCTTTTTAGTATACTGTGCAAATCCAAGGTAAGTTTGCTAAAGAAATGATTGTCTTCATTCAGGCTCTTCCAGAGGGCACTTGGTACTGCCCGTATTGTCGATGTGCCTTCTGCATGATAGCTGAGCATAGATCAAAAAGAGTTCCTGACACTTCATCTTTGCTTGCATGCAAGCAATGTAGACGCAAATGTAAGTACAAGTCAGTGCTATGTGCTTCTTGTTAGTGTTATTTTTAGATGGCCTTTGCTCTATCCTCAGTGTTCTTCTAGTTAATTGATGACTGAAATACTTGCAAAATTCTTCTGCAGATCACCAACAATGTGCTTGGGGGAATGACATTAATGGGATGGGTTCAGTGCCAAGTTTGTTCTGCGGGAAAAATTGCAAAAAGGTGTTCATTTGGTCTTGGATAATTTTTTAGTTTCCTCTAACATTATAGTGATACATTTACATTTTGAAACAATCATGGCAGAATTGTGCATTTTTGTAGCCTCATCAAGGAAAGCATAGTAAATGCATGGTATGCTGTATCGGTATGTACCATCCCATTTTGAATGTAGTGTATCGTACTGGTACCAAATCAAGAGCCGGTATGGGTTGCATATCGAATATTGGTATGTTGAACCAACATGTGTACTGATACTATATTAGTGTGATATTGGTATGGTTCTAGTAGTGTAAAATGGGCTGTGCTGCCTGTGGACTGGCATAGCCTGACACAACGTGGGTTGTACCCAGCATGGCTCACAATGAATAGTACTGGATTATGCCAGGCATGGCCCAAACCCCTAGGCCATGCTGGGCTAGCACGGTCTAGTAATGATTGAGGGAGGGGGTTTACTAAAATACCCCCTCCAATAATTATAAACAACTATATTTTGGGGGTATTTTAGTTAATTTAGCATAAAATTAGGAAATAAAAAAAAGTCTAGCCCTCAGTCCCGCAGGGACCTGTAGGCCATGGACCATGGGCCGTGTCAGGCCAAGGGTCTGGATTCCATATTGTGTTGGAACAACATCGTGCTAGCACGGTCCATGAAATCATGGGCCAAGCAGGCCATGAGTCATTGCTGGCCTAGCATGGCCCATTTTACATCTCTTGTGGGTCCAGTACTAAGATGATAAATCTTGATTAAATGCCAATATATTTGCTTTTTTTTTTCGCTAAAATATGCTTTTGATCCTCAAGCTATCACTTAGAATTCATTTTGATCTTCAAACTTTCAGTTGTTATAGTTTAGTCTTTCATGTTTGAAGAATGTTGCATTCTTGACATTCTGTTATATGGGATCAATTAAGATTGTTGGAATAGTTGATGTATCATTCTGATGCGAATACGTGAACTACCATTTATCCTACATGACAAGTTACTATGAGATTAAGTAACAATTCACGTGTTCACGTCAGTCTGACATATCAATTATTCCGTCATTTTTAACTGATCTCATGTAACGGAATGTTAGGAATGTAACAATGTAACATTCTTAAAACATGAGGGACTAAACCGTAACAACTGAATGTTTGAGGATTAAAATGAATTTTGAGTCAAAGTTTAAAGACCAAAAGTATATTTTCACCTTCTCTTTTAAAGAAATGACAAGTGGCAATTGTTTTGCTGCTCTATTTGTATCTTGTTAAATAGGCCAGAAATGGGGGAGATAATAACCTGAGTATGAATTTACATCCAAACACACACATTTGTTTTCTTTTTGCTACTCATGTGAGGCAATATCTTTTCTGCTTGGACTTCATCTTTTTATCATAAGCTGCCTCTTTTGTTAAAAACAAATTGCACATGCTTAGATAGATACCTGAATTTCATCTGAAAACATCAAGGATGTGTTCTGCATGGTGTAGTCAGTGTGGCTGGGTGCCAAAGAGTTCCATATTCAATTTATATAGGACAAGATAAAAAGAAATATGCACAAAGACCTGCAGTTATGATTTGTGTCTGGTGGCATGGACAAGGAAAACCTAATTCTAGATTTAAATGTTGATTTGGGAATCTTAAATTTAGATGGGAAGGAAACAAATGTAGAGGTAATGAAATGCAGTTTTTCTTTCCAGTTTTTGGCCAATTATCCTTTTTCTTTCTCCATTATTATATAATTTTGATGACTTGGACGAGTGTATCTGGTAGTACTTCATTCATACAGTTGTTTCTTAACATCATGCTTTATAGTCCTTAGGCCTTGTTATGCTTGTTTAATTATTGCAGCTGGCTAGTCAATTATTGGATTTGGTTGGTGTCACAAATTCTATGGATGGGGGGTTTTCATGGACTCTATTGAAATGTCTTGATGAAGATGAGGGAGTCAGCTCTCATGAGAGGCTATCCTTTATTATGGAATGCAATGTAAAACTTTCCATGGCTCTCTCTGTTCTGAATGAGTGTTTTGTTCCTCTAATGGATCAAAGGACAGGTGTGGACGTAATTTGTCAAGCAGTTTACAATTGTGGGTAAGGTTCATCTTTATCCCTTCATCTGAATTTTCTGATAAACTATTTAACTGCATTGTCTTGCTGTCTTTTTGGAGGGCTGCTGTTCATGTCCATATGGAATCTAGTTTTATTTTATTATTATAATATTCACAAATCTTTCTTTGAGTTATTTGAAAAGTTTTAGTGTTTAAATTCCAAAGGAATTTTCTTTTCTCCATTACAGCTGGTTCTTCAAAAGTCTTCTGAATTTTATCCATCTCCATAAAAATCTCTATCATGATGGCAGAAATATTTTTTCCCCAGTTATTCATGAGGTTGTTATGCTTCCTCCTTTTTTATTTTTAGTATGCAGTCAAATCCTATCAAAGTAAAATTTATATTTGTTTTCTGATTATGCTAGCATCATTCCAAATGAACAACTGATCTCACGCTTAAGGTGCCTATAATTTTGATACCATAGTTGAAAATATGATTTCAAAAAAATGATTTCTGTTTTGTTAATGCAAGCTATGTTTTAATCATCTAGATTATCAGGGGTCATGCGGACACTATCTTCTGTAATCATATTAATGCAAGCTATGTTTTAATCATCTGGATTATCGGGGTCATGCGCACACTATTTTCTGTAATCAATTTTCTGATTTCAGTCTTGAGGGACTTAGTGTTTTGATATATTCAGTGTGTAGATGATAATAATTTTTTTATTTTGTTTCCCAGATCAAATTTTAATCGTCTGAATTATGAAGGATTTTATACCTTAGTTCTTGAGAAGGATGAGGAAATTATCTCAGTAGCTTCACTGAGGTTTGTACTTGTACATGGGCTTCATCTTTGTGTTCAATGTTTATATTATCTTTTGCTCATGTCTTATTCATTATTTTTTCATTATGGATCTCTTTTTAGCATGTACCTTCTAGCCAAACTTCATGGTCCATCAAAAAGTTAAAATTTATCCTTTTTTTTTTTCGTTTAATATGTGCGAATAAGTTGAATCATAGTTTCTGAAGGATGTGCAAAGAGAACTGCTGTTAGCCCCCAGCAGGTGAGCAGATGTGTGCATCAAGCTGTCAATCTTTTAATGGATGTTGTGATATTGACAATATAGTATGCTCTGATTACTAGATGCTTCTTGGTCATCATGTTGATATGGGAAGGATCTGTCTTACCAGTAGTGTTGGATTTGGTTCAAAAAAACAAAAATTAAAGCCAATTAAAGCCATTGTTATTGTACCTCACTTTGGTTTAGGTGTATTAGAGATGGAATTCTTTGATTCAGGCTTTTTAGGCATCAGTAAATTAGGCAAGAGCTTTAGAATTGTCAAAATCATGGTGTCTTGGAAATCATTGCATGAGGCAGGCATGTCCTCAACTTTTGAAGAGAGTGAAGGCAACATAGCAAGAATATTTAAGATACAACACTTAGGTGAAGATTGTAAATATTTGCTGAAGTCAAATATGTTTCAACTCAAATCCTAAAAATCCTATAGAATAAACATGTGCCACATCCATGGCATAAGTAAGGTGATAAAGAGATACTTTAGGAGTCCGCTGCAGGTTCTCTGGGAACTCTGTCATGATGATATCTTTCCATCAAAATGCTGACAAAATGATGAAGCAAAATCATGGTTAGCACAGAAGTGGATGAAAGTTTAACTACTGAAGATAAATTCTGCATGGACCTTATGTGCGCCTTTTTGTCATTTCATCATGTGTTTAATTGATAACAGGTTCCTCAATAACGCGATGCTATTCTTGTTGAATTTAGCATTTTTATTCCTTAACCTGAACAGGCAAGTCCTAAGTGATCTGTATGGGGTTTGCTATGTGGATTAAAGTATGATTCTTAAAAGTTCTAGAACTTATGGCTGGCTATCAAGTGCATGAATGATGTTTCTATGAGATATGCGAAACAGTCTGATCTATTTAGCCAATACAAAAGTAAGATTTGTTTACAAGTTGGTTTTGTTCAAAGTAAGCTGGACATTACTGCCTTCGCTAACAATTATATGCCTGTAGCCTATCATTTTCCCCTTTACATCAAAATAAAACTGAATTTAATAAGTATGTTTGCATAGTTCTGAAAAAACTGACAAAAAACCAAACGAAGAATCTAGTGAAAATTTTTACCAATTATAAGAGTTGATTCTTTGCGATATTCATCAATATATACAATTACCAATAGGTTAATTTTCAGTAATTATTATTTTTAATTATATTAGCATATCCTTAACCCTGTGGGAGAGATGATCTTTATGTTGCACTTGAATGCAGTATCTTTTAATTGGACTGTTTGTATTGATTGAACATGTTCTTTATTTTTTGTAAAGTAAAGCCTCCCCCCCCCCCGCCACCCCGCCCCCCGCCAAAAGAGTCTCAAATTATGATGCTGATATGGAACTTTCTCCTACTTCCTGCTTAATATCTTCTACATGTTTGATCTTCTGGATGATGTCCAAAGTTTGTTTTGACAATAAATTTTTGTTAATTTTTTAAAAGTTATCTTGGATAATCTACAGCCTTCATTAATTTGACATATTGTAATATATCTTGCATACTTTTGTCTCTACTTCATTGTGCTAAGTTCTACCTTGTTCGTGGCTCTCTACAGATTCCATGGGACAAATTTGGTGGAAATGCCTTTTGTTGGTACTCGACCAATGTACCAAAAGCAAGGAATGTGCCATCGCCTTGTAAAGGCAATTGAAGATGTATGCAAGAAAACTGCCAGTCTTTTTCCAATGTGCTAGTAGATTAAATTTTTATTATTACACATTCTTGTCTCATGAAAATTCAAGTATAAGTATATTGTCCTTGTTCCTTTTTGTAATACTATGAATGATTTGCCTTGATTCTAATAGCAACAAGTGTACCTTTGTGTTGGAATTTACATAATAAGCAGCACTATACCTCACCTTTCTCTTTTTGAGAAGATTTCTTATCAAAATATAAAGTCAAACTACTGCTAAAACTTCTTTTTAGCTTTATTCACTCATGTATCTCATCATCTATTTTTTATTACCATTTTCTCACATGCACATGAAGCCTCTTTTTTTTATGAGGCTTATTGATTTCTTTTTAGCTTTATTCACTCAAGTATCTCATCTATTTTTTCAGTACCCTTATCTCACATGCGCATGAAGCCTCTTTTTTCTATGAGACTCACTGTTACAATGAAAACTTGCCTTGGCATTGTCATACAAAATTTTCCTTCAGTTTCCTACTGTTTAGCAATCATGCAGCATCATAAGCACTTTCTAACTCCACTGTTTCGATTATAGACTGCAAGTGTGCTTCTATACTTTTTTATTCTTTGGCTTCTATACTTTTTTATTCTTTGTCACAATAAAGCCAAGTTTTTGAATATAAAATTCCTTAGTTTGGTGTCTGGTGATCATTGATTTGTTGATTAAATACAGAGTTTCCCTATATGGACGAAAATGCTAAATGTGGAAGCTTAGATTTTATGATGAGTACTGCAATCACTTCTGTTTTCAGTTTGTGTTGTACTAATATTTTGCATGAGGATCCTACCACTGTTTTTTTTCTAATAATTCTTAAACCTTATGCTGCATGGATTTGATGTTGAGGAATGTTAGCTTGCTAAGTTGTTTTTTGCTACAAAATCGATTTCATTTTCATATTTCTTTTGTGTTAATCTTGCTTTACTATAAGAATTGACAGATGCCCCTGCCTATAAAATAATAATTGAAACCTTTGCTTTCGAGTATTGTTACAATGCTATGGGTATTAAGGAATGCTGTATCAGTTCCAGATTTTACTGACATATCTTTCCCCCTGTTTTTGTTATGACATGGTGCATTAGCTCCTTTTGTCTCACTGATATGCTGCCTTTGTAACTTTCCTTTTGTGCATTAGCTCCTTTTGTCTCACTGATATGCTGCCTTTGTAACTTTCCTTCTGTGCATTAGCTCCTTTTGTCTCACTGATATGCTGCCTTTGTAACTTTCCCTTTTGTGTTATATTGCAAGAAATGATTGGGTTTTATTTTGTTCTAGGTTGCTGAAAATTTACTCATTTTGACTTTTATTAGCAGATGTTATCTTCATTATGCATAAACAAGCTGGTTATTCCTGCCATTCCTGATCTCTTGGAGACGTGGATGAAATCGTTCTCCTTCAAACCTCTGGAACCATCCTTCAAAGATGAGATCAGGAATTTGAGCATGGTTGTTTTTGCACAAACAACATGGCTTCAGAAGTCTATATGCAACATTGGAGCAGTGGATCGAGGAGGTGGTATTTTGCTTTGATGTTTTTATTATTTATTCTCCTTTTCTTTCTTTTTCCTTTTCTTTTTTTCAATTGAATGGAGTTATAAGCGTTGCTTCTGGTTTTTGCTTTCCGTAGATGATATGCAGACTGACAATAGTGCCAGTCATGTAAAGAACACAAAGAAAAATGATGAACCGCCAAGCACTTTCAGTGAGCATAGCAAGACTGGAGGTTTTGTTGCAGGTGACCAAGATCGGCAGAATCATGAGTACAACACAGAGGGAAAGAAGTATGACATTCCAAAGACTTGGATAATGACATCTGATCTGCCAGAGATTCAGCATCCCAAAGTTTCAAATGCATCTGTTTTCGATATTTTGCCTGCCTATGACACAATAATGCCAAATCTGGAGATAATGTCAGAAAGCCTTACTTCTGCACCTCTTTCTTTTCCACCTGTTCACATGGTTCTTGACCATAGTCCTTTAAGCACAGGAGTCATCTCCACAGCAGGTAGTCAGATAAATAGTTGGTTGCAAAATGCTAATGAGGCAACGGATGCTGAATATGATGCCGTAACTTGCACCCTCTCATTTGAGAATCTTATCAGAATGAGAAGCTAAACTCTCTGTGCACCCTTCATTTTGTTTTGCTACAATCCTGTTCCATATTTTGACAATCTAGTACTCGCTAGTTAGCAATCTTTACCTTTTTTTGGTTTTTGATCCTTGCACCATCATTGAACATGGAAGTTCAGAAATACATACTGCAGAAGAACGGTTTAGAATGGTCCAGAAACAGTTAGTTTTGTAGTGCCAATTTGTAATAGGGACTTGCTCCAGTAACAATTAAGTAGAGCCTTTTATTTTGATCTCATTCAAGTTGCAACTGTTTTTTGGATGAGTTGGTATTTGGAACTGTCCTTACTTCTCATGGTGGTGATCTGAAAGCATAATCAAGCGTTACGTTCCGAACTAATATTGTAAGATGTGTTGCAGGTTTCCCAACGAATTTATAGAAGTAACACCTAATTTCTGCATTTTCCTTCTTGTGATTTGTTTAATTCTTGTTTAATTCTCTTCGAAAAGAGATTCCGTATAAAATTGCGAAGGAGGGTGAACAGAGGATATAACCTCTATCGATGGTGAAAGCAATGGAGAGCTCGTTGACCGGCATAGAATATCACCAGAATCTCCAAAGGATTACACCTCAAGCTGTGATGTCGGAGAAGCTGCGGTGAAGTTGTCGGAGAACCAGGGAGAAGGTGGAAGAGGGAGCTTATTTCGTGCTGTCTTCATATGTAACAGATAAATCTCTATCTTATTTAGATAGAAAGAAGGCGGCCGCCTTCGGCCCCCGAATCGTGGCTACCGTCTCATTGAAAGGCAGTGATCTATGTGAGTGCGTCGGCATGGATGCTTGACCTGCCACCATTGAGTGCTAGGTCGGTCAATAAAAATAAAGGAGGATAAACTGAGGAACTAGCGACCATAAGAAACCTCACGGAAATTGAGATTGTTGCCTTGGAATTTTTTCCATTTTTTGGGTACCTCCAAAAAGAGGCGTCACGGTATTGATTTTGGGCACAAAAATGTTCATACGAAAAAGCAGGCTTATTATTATACTTGATGCTGCGTTTATAATCCACCCATCTCAAGATTGCTGTTTCGATGATTTAATTAACATCATCTGTTTGCTTTGAAAATTAATTTACCTTATCTTCTACAGCTGGCTACATGTAAGTTGACGTTAGCATTGTATTCTGAACAAGGCTTGTAATTTGGACACTGTGTAGCATACTAATTTTTGCTGCAAATAAACAAGTAATTTGCACCCATCAAAATATTCTACTAATTTTTTAATTGAAAATGCATTTTTAACCTAAAAATTATATGATTAACAAAAAGTCATGCTTTTTCAAACTATATATCATCTTTAAATCGTAGCATATCATGAAATTATGCAAAATATAAAATTTTTGACACTTTTTTTTTTTTAATTTTATCATTTTTGATCTATTTTAGGTATAAAAAGGAAAAAAAAAAAAAAGAATGAAAATGAGATGGTGATATATTTCTTTTCTCAACTTGAACTAAGGGGCAAAACTATGAAAGTTTCTTTCCCTGGTCTTCCTCTTCTTATCTTTCTCTTCGTGCTCTATAGTGCTCTCTTTTTATTCAACCCATTTGTATGAAGCGTAACCGGATGGTTCCAATTAATTTAAATTACCTGAAATCAACTATGAACTGAATCTGTATTTCCATATGGATTTGGTTCAATATTGCTTGAACCTGGTATAATAAACGATTGCCAATCGGTCTAGGACCAAGCATTGGCATCTCGAGAAATTGATGAGCGGGAATCCTTTGTTCGGTTCCAATGGTGATCCATTTAAAGAAAGAAAGAGAAAGAGAAGTGGTTTTGGCTCATGTCCATGGAAAATAAAAATAGAGGTGGGCTGTGTCCTATTGCACCAAGTTGTGGGCTTTGGTTTTTTTTTTTTTTTCTTAGAGAGAGAGAGAGAGAGAGAAAGAGAGAGGAGAGAAATGAATATGAGAACAAGGGAAGATGGAAAGGAAGAGGAAGAGAGAACTAAGGGAGGGGGAGGACCCCTTAGTGATCTTCTCGAGAGGACCCCTTAGTGATCTTCTCATATATGAGAGAGATGAGAGGAATAGTGGAGATAGCTATGTTCGTTGTTAGCTAATGATCGATGGTGATAAAGGGTGGCGAGTGATTAATGATGATAGCTAGTGGCCAACCAATAAAGATAGTAGCTAACCAATAAAGATTGAATAAAGGATTGAAGATGAAAACTGGAGTAAAATAGAGAGAGAGGAACTTCGGTCAAGATATGTCGAGTCAAAGTCTTACTCGACGAGTAAAATGAATGAAAGATTAGTTGATGAACAAAATGGCTGAACGATTGGTAGAGGATGAGATAGTGTTGTCGATTGACAAATCATATGGATTATAGATCAAAAATAGAAATAGGGCCAAGTGGTTTAGGCAAATTAAAAAAGAGAGATATTTTGATTGAAATAGGATTGGGACAAAATCTTGTTAGTTGGCGACTTTGACAGAAGGCCAAGTGGTAGAGGTGGCATCCTTGGCCTTAGCTTTTGAAGCTTCAAAATAAAAAAAAGGTAATTAAAATAGAGGAACAAAAATTATATAATAAGAGAAATAGAGATAATATAAGACAATCAAGGAGGGGGAAGTGCTGATGGGACATCAACTCTGGTGCTTGGCTCTCCGATTCAGATGGTAGAATAACCCTGATGATGCGACATAAGTCTAAGACTCGTCACAAAGTGGTGCAGGCACCAGATTGAGACAGAGGTTTCAGGATTCCTTATGGATCTCTGATTTATGAGAGTCCTTTTCTTTATTTTTAGAGTCCTTATCGAGTCCGGTTGTGTTAGTTAGCCTGGTTCATTGTTGGAATCCAGGAGTTGGTCAAGTGTCAAGTGTTATTTTCTTTCATTGAGTCCTGTAATAAATCAAGAGAAGGTTCACCTTGAAGACCCAAGAGAAGACCCAAGAGAAGACCCATCAACTATGCAATGACCCATATCTTGGACTACTCCAGGACACATGGCATCACTAGAGTAAAGCAAGGAGCTGACCCACATCAATTTAGGAAGGAATCTAGGCGCCAATATCCTTCTTCCTCATTTCTTCATGCTACCCACCCTTATATGGAAGCTTTTTGGACGCCCATTGCCTTCCACACTTATCATGTGGTCCCCTGACAAACATCTATGGAAGAAATTGGCTGTCCCTCTCTAATTGGAAGATCTTCATGCGCCCCAGATGGAAGAAGGTTGCCGTCCAGTCAAAGATGGCAGGAGAAATTAAGGGGCGCCCATTCTTTCCCTCTCTCAAGTGGTCTCCATCCTCTACAAACTTGAAAATTGCAGCTACTCTCTTTTTTTGGCCATCTCAAATGAAGCATGCAGAGATCCCTGCCTCCTCAAGAAAAATCATATGCCATACATTACAATCCATTATGTACTTAAAATGAATGATTTAACTTGTATTGACATAAAAGGGTTATAAAAAGACCTTTCTCTTGTAAATGAAAAAAATAATTAATGAGAAAATTTCTGAAGTTCTTTTCCATTGCTGTGAAGGCTCTGGTACTCCGGAAAGAAGTGGGTGTGAAGCCCTTATTGTTTCCTTTCATCTTCTCTAACCTTCCTCAAACCCAAACCCTAGCCATCCCTCCTCCAGAAACCCTAAAACAACCCTGCCGCCAACCACAGGCCCCCATCTCCTCTTGCTGTTTTCTCAGGGATTCACGAGCCGAAGAGGAAGTCGTCTTTGCCCCTAAACCATATTTCGAAGATCCTCTCCGGTAGACAGCTTATTCATTCAGGACTTTCAACCTATCAGAGGGATCTTTCTGTTTCAATCTTCAAGTGATCACTGTTAGTATATGAAATCCTTTCTCTTATTCTCTTTCTCTGATTTAGTGAATGTTGAGAGCATGTCCTAATCGAGGGTTTTCTAACCTTCACTTTCCTGGCTTCGTTAATATTCTAACAGTTTTAGTTTCAGTGTATGCTTCCGCCTGTCTTGTATAGTATAGCTTAACTAGTTTTTGATCTTTCTGGTAATTAGCCATCTTATAAATATATATATATATATATATATATATATATATATATATATATATATATTATTTCATTGCATTCGTGTCTCATCCACGTTCTGCATCAGTTTTGGTATCAGAGCAGGTTGTTAGGACTTATTCTTGCATCATATTAGGAAAGTAGTTTTGCATAGGTGCTGAAAATTTCAGCTTTCTAAAATTTCTGCACACCTCCCATATTTGCTTATTTTCCTTGCATATAAATTTTTTTTTTTAAAAAAAGAGCATATCTTGGTCTCTACTGTGCTCATTTAGGGATAGTTAAAAGGAGGAGGCTAGAGGTAGTACCCCGGGCTATTTGACCCAACGGGCGTTTGGTAGGGATATCAGGGACGTACCAATAAGGGAGGCTACCGGTAGTACCTTGGTACGTTTGACCCAACTACCTACATTTCGGGAGTGCCGTAGGCTACCAAGAGGGCTGTGCATAGCCGTCGCAAGAAAAGCTGACTTGAGGCAAGGCCTTAAGTGACACACATAGGCAAAAAAAAAAAAACATTTTAATTACCGTTTATTAATTAGTTTCATAACTGAAAAAAAAAAATTTATGTATTGCTGCATCCTTTTGGTTAGAGACCCGACTTGTTAACTTAAGTCTTTAGTGTTCCATCATCTTTGTATTAAATTGACTTAAGGGTACCGCTATCTCAGATCAGGTGAGGATTTCATCACCCTTCCTGGACCCAGAAAACCATCAACCTGCATATGAGCCCAAACCTCCTAAATTTAAAATTCAGTAGACATAATTGAGCATTAGGGACACCCACGGTTGGGTTCAAATATTTTATCAAAAATGGTGAGTCTTTCTTCATTTACGATTGAAACCTGGTGTCTAAGGCTGGAGGTCAAATGTCAAACAACTTAAACGGAGTGATGTGGTTACTCTAATTAGGCCCTGCGTTAAGCAGGAAGAGCCTCCCCCCTCTCACCTGCTACTTGGCCAGCTATAGGGTATTTGGTGATTGACTAGCATTTAGTTGATACACTTTATTTGAGCTCTAGGTCTAGGAGATACTAGTACGAATCCTTTGTGTGCTTGTTTGCATGTCTACTAGGTCAGGAGTTCAATATTAATCGAGTCAGTTCCAACCTGAGTTAACCATGGACAATGACATTGGAGCTATGCTTAGGACCGTTACTAAACGATTGACCCAATTGGATGATCAAGTGAGCTCCCTAAAAGAAAGTCGTAAGACCAGGACTGAGCCTAAGTTATACCCTCGTCTACCTACCCTACATCCTGACCCTAGGAGAGCCTATCACTATGATTTTACCCCTGAGTATCACCCTAGAAGCTTATACCCATACTTAGTGGACTTAGAGGAAAGATCCATTAGGAGCACCCGGCCCTATGCACCCACTTTTGGTGGTGATCTAGGGCTAGAGGATTACATTGATTGGGAAAGGAGGATGGATAAGTATTTCGATTGGAAAGAAATGTCAGAAGAAGGGAAGGTAAAATTTGCTAGACTTAAACTAACTCGACATGCTAGGATATATTGGAAAAAGGTTGAGCACACATGGCGTCAAATGAGGGAGATGCCCAGTAGAACATGGAGAGCCATAAAAATTAGACTTAGGGAGAAATACCTACCCACGTCCTATAGACATAAGGAGCCCATCACCCATCAGGCCACACTTAATAGGACTAATATCTCTGGAAATAAGTCAAGTCCTAATCTAGGCTCATTTAGCCAATCCATCCCTATTGCCCCATATGTTCACCAGAGTCCATCCTTCCCTACCACCTCGTTTATTCCCATGAGTCAACCCACTCCTATTCCTCCACTTGCCCCATCCACTCCTACTATCTAGCCCATTCCTATCTCTATCAGTTTGCCCAACCCATTCCTACCATCATAGTTGAACACAGGGAGGAAAAGCTAGACATTGCTAGCCTAGGCATAGTTGTTCAGGATCCTACTCAAATTGACAATCTAGAAAACCACGAACCTATTGACTATGATGAGGAGAGAGATCAAGAAACCCCTTATAGGTTGTATCGAGGAGGTATATGATGATGCAAGTTTAGTTGATGAATACGAAGAGGATGAGAAAGAATCCCTTTGAAGGCTTTAAGGACGAAGAGGTTGAGCCCAATAATCATTTAGAGGTCGATAGTCCCGAGTTCCTTAGTCATGTAGAGGTAGACATTTATGAGTCCATTAGTCCATTAGGAGAAGAAGCCACTAAGCCTATTGATGAATCTAAGGGAAAGGAGATTGAGCTTGAGCCCAGTGACAAATTAGAGGATGAGATAGTGTTGTCGGTTGACAAATCATATGGATTATAGATCAAAAATAGAAATAGGGCCAAGTGGTTTAGGCAAATTAAAAAAGAGAGATATTTTGATTGAAATAGGATTGGGACAAAATCTTGTTAGTTGGCGACTTTGACAGAAGGCCAAGTGGTAGAGGTGGCATCCTTGGCCTTAGCTTTTGAAGCTTCAAAATAAAAAAAAGGTAATTAAAATAGAGGAACAAAAATTATATAATAAGAGAAATAGAGATAATATAAGACAATCAAGGAGGGGGAAGTGCTGATGGGACATCAACTGCGGTGCTTGGCTCTCCGATTCGGATGGTAGAATAACCCCACGATGATGCGACATAAGTCTAAGACTCGTCACAAAGTGGTGCAGGCACCAGATTGAGACAGAGGTTTCAGGATTCCTTATGGATCTCTGATTTATGAGAGTCCTTTTCTTTATTTTTAGAGTCCTTATCGAGTCCGGTTGTGTTAGTTAGCCTGGTTCATTGTTGGAATCCAGGAGTTGGTCAAGTGTCAAGTGTTATTTTCTTTCATTGAGTCCTGTAATAAATCAAGAGAAGGTTCACCTTGAAGACCCAAGAGAAGACCCAAGAGAAGACCCATCAACTATGCAATGACCCATATCTTGGACTACTCCAGGACACATGGCATCACTAGAGTAAAGCAAGGAGCTGACCCACATCAATTTAGGAAGGAATCTAGGCGCCAATATCCTTCTTCCTCATTTCTTCATGCTACCCACCCTTATATGGAAGCTTTTTGGACGCCCATTGCCTTCCACACTTATCATGTGGTCCCCTGACAAACATCTATGGAAGAAATTGGCTGTCCCTCTCTAATTGGAAGATCTTCATGCGCCCCAGATGGAAGAAGGTTGCCGTCCAGTCAAAGATGGCAGGAGAAATTAAGGGGCGCCCATTCTTTCCCTCTCTCAAGTGGTCTCCATCCTCTACAAACTTGAAAATTGCAAAATCTACTCTCTTTTTTTGGCCATCTCAAATGAAGCATGCAGAGATCCCTGCCCCCTCAAGAAAAATCATATGCCATACATTACAATCCATTATGTACTTAAAATGAATGATTTAACTTGTATTGACATAAAAGGGTTATAAAAAGACCTTTCTCTTGTAAATGAAAAAAATAATTAATGAGAAAATTTCGAGAAGTTCTTTTCCATTGCTTTGTAAAGGCTGCGGTACTCGGAAAGAAGTGGGTGTGAAGCCCTTATTGTTTCCTTTCATCTTCTCTAACCTTCCTCAAACCCAAACCCTAGCCATCCCTCCTCCGAAATCCTAAAACAACCCTGCCGCCAACCACGGGCCCCCATCTCCTCTTGCTTGTTTTCTCAGTGATTTCACGAGCCGAAGAAGGAAGTCGTCTTTGCCCCTAAACCATATTTCGAAGATCCTCTCCGGTAGGCTTGACTTATTCATTCGGGACTTTCCAACCCATCGTAGGAGATCTTTCTGTTTCAATCTTCAAGTGATCACTGTTAGTATATGAAATCCTTTCTCTTATTCTCTTTCTCTGATTTAGTGAATGTTGAGAGCATGTCCTAATCGAGGGTTTTCTAACCTTCACTTTCCTGGCTTCGTTAATATTCTAACAGTTTTAGTTTCAGTGTATGCTTCCGCCTGTCTTGTATAGTATAGCTTAACTAGTTTTTGATCTTTCTGGTAATTAGCCATCTTATAAATATATATATATATATATATATATATATATATATATTATTTCATTGCATTCGTGTCTCATCCACGTTCTGCATCAGTTTTGGTATCAGAGCAGGTTGTTAGGACTTATTCTTGCATCATATTAGGAAAGTAGTTTTGCATAGGTGCTGAAAATTTCAGCTTTCTAAAATTTCTGCACACCTCCCATATTTGCTTATTTTCCTTGCATATAAATTTTTTTTTTTAAAAAAAGAGCATATCTTGGTCTCTACTGTGCTCATTTAGGGATAGTTAAAAGGAGGAGGCTAGAGGTAGTACCCCGGGCTATTTGACCCAACGGGCGTTTGGTAGGGATATCGGACGTACCAATAAGGAGGCTACGGTAGTACCTTGGTACGTTTGACCCAACTACCTACATTTCGGGAGTGCCGTAGGCTACCAAGAGGGCTGTGCATAGCCGTCGCAAGAAAAGCTGACTTGAGGCAAGGCCTTAAGTGACACACATAGGCAAAAAAAAAAAAAACATTTTAATTACTGCTATTAATTAGTTTCATAACTGAAAAAAAAAAATTTATGTATTGCTGCATCCTTTTGGTTAGAGACCCGACTTGTTAACTTAAGTCTTTAGTGTTCCATCATCTTTGTATTAAATTGACTTAAGGGTACCGCTATCTCAGATCAGGTGAGGATTTCATCACCCTTCCTGGACCCAAAAAACCATCAACCTGCATATGAGCCCAAACCTCCTAAATTTAAAATTCAGTAGACATAATTGAGCATTAGGGACACCCACGGTTGGGTTCAAATATTTTATCAAAAATGGTGAGTCTTTCTTCATTTACGATTGAAACCTGGTGTCTAAGGCTGGAGGTCAAATGTCAAACAACTTAAACGGAGTGATGTGGTTACTCTAATTAGGCCACTGCGTTAAGCGAGAAGAGCCTCCCCTCTCACCTGCTACCTGGCCAGCTATAGGGTATTTGGTGATTGACTAGCATTTAGTTGACACACTTTATTTGAGCTCTAGGTCTAGGAGACACTAGTACGAATCCTTTGTGTGCTTGTTTGCATGTCTACTAGGTCAGAGGTTCAATATTAATCGAGTCGGTTCAACCCGAGTTAACCATGGACAATGACATTGGAGCTATGCTTAGGACCGTTACTAAACGATTGACCCAATTGGATGATCAAGTGAGCTCCCTAAAAAGAAAGTCGTAAGACCAGGACCGAGCCTAAGTTATACCCTCGTCTGCCTACCCTACATCCACGACCCTAGGAGAGCCTATCACTATGATTTTACCCCTGAGTATCACCCTAGAAGCTTATACCCATACTTAGTGGACTTAGAGGAAAGATCCATTAGGAGCACCCGGCCCTATGCACCCACTTTTGGTGGTGATCTAGGGCTAGAGGATTACATTGATTGGGAAAGGAGGATGGATAAGTATTTCGATTGGAAAGAAATGTCAGAAGAAGGGAAGGTAAAATTTGCTAGACTTAAACTAACTCGACATGCTAGGATATATTGGAAAAAGGTTGAGCACACATGGCGTCAAATGAGGGAGATGCCCAGTAGAACATGGAGAGCCATAAAAATTAGACTTAGGGAGAAATACCTACCCACGTCCTATAGACATAAGGAGCCCATCACCCATCAGGCCACACTTAATAGGACTAATATCTCTGGAAATAAGTCAAGTCCTAATCTAGGCTCATTTAGCCAGTCCATCCCTAATGCCCCATGTGTTCACCAGAGTCCACCCTTCCCTACCACCCCGTTTATTCCCATGAGTCGACCCACTCCTATTCCCTCACTTGCCCCATCCACTCCTACTATCCGGCCCATTCCTATCTATTAGTTTGCCCAACCCATTCCTACCATCATAGTTGAACACAGGGAGGAAAAGCTAGACATGGTCAGCCTAAGCATAGTTGTTCAGGATCCTACTCAAATTGACAATCTAGAAAACCCTGAACCTATTGACTATGATGAGGAGAGAGATCAAGAACCCCTTATAGGTTGTATCGAGGAGGTATATGAACTGATGCAAGTTTAGTTGATGAATACGAAGAGGATGAGAAAGAATCCACTGAAGGCTTTAAGGACGAAGAGGTTGAGCCCAATAATCATTTAGAGGTCGATAGTCCCGAGTTCCTTAGTCATGTAGAGGTAGACATTTATGAGTCCATTAGTCCATTAGGAGAAGAAGCCACTAAGCCTATTGATGAATCTAAGGGAAAGGAGATTGAGCTTGAGCCCAGTGACAAATTAGAGGATGAGATAGTGTTGTCGGTTGACAAATCATATGGATTATAGATCAAAAATAGAAATAGGGCCAAGTGGTTTAGGCAAATTAAAAAAGAGAGATATTTTGATTGAAATAGGATTGGGACAAAATCTTGTTAGTTGGCGACTTTGACAGAAGGCCAAGTGGTAGAGGTGGCATCCTTGGCCTTAGCTTTTGAAGCTTCAAAATAAAAAAAAGGTAATTAAAATAGAGGAACAAAAATTATATAATAAGAGAAATAGAGATAATATAAGACAATCAAGGAGGGGGAAGTGCTGATGGGACATCAACTCTGGTGCTTGGCTCTCCGATTCAGATGGTAGAATAACCCTGATGATGCGACATAAGTCTAAGAGTCGTCACAAAGTGGTGCGAGGCACGTATTGAGACAGAGGTTTCGAGATTCCTTATGGATCTCTCGATTTGGCGAGAGTCCTTTCTTTATTTTTAGAGTCCTTATCGAGTCCGGTTTGTGTTAGTTTGGTTCATTGTTGGAATCCAGGGAGTTGGTCAAGTGTCAAGTGTTATTTTCTTTCATTGAGTCCTGTAATAAATCAAGAGAAGGTTCGCCTTGAAGACCCAAGAGAAGACCCAAGAGAAGACCCATCAACTATGCAATGACCCATATCTTGGACTACTCCGGGACACATGGCATCACTAGAGTAAAGCAAGGAGGCCGACCCACATCAATTTAGGAAGGAATCTAGGCGCCAATATCCTTCTTCCTCATTTCTTCATGCTACCCACCCTTATATGGAAGCTTTTTGGACGCCCATTGCCTTCCACACTTATCATGTGGTCCCCCGACAAACATCTATGGAAGAAATTGTTTGTCCCTCTCTAATTGGAAGATCTTCATGCGCCCCAGGATGGAAGAAGGTTGCCGTCCGGTCAAAGATGGCGGGGAGAAATTAAGGGGCGCCCATTCTTTCCCTCTCTCCCAGTGGTCTCCATCCTCTACAAACTTGAAAATTGCAGCTACTCTCTTTTTTTGGCCATCTCAAATGAAGCATGCAGAGATCCCTGCCTCCTCAAGAAAAATCATATGCCATACATTACAATCCATTATGTACTTAAAATGAATGATTTAACTTGTATTGACATAAAAGGGTTATAAAAAGACATTTCTCTTGTAAATGAAAAAAATAATTAATGAGAAAATTTTTGAAGTTCTTTTCCATTGCTGTGAAGGCTCTGGTACTCCGGAAAGAAGTGGGTGTGAAGCCCTTATTGTTTCCTTTCATCTTCTCTAACCTTCCTCAAACCCAAACCCTAGCCATCCCTCCTCCAGAAACCCTAAAACAACCCTGCCGCCAACCACAGGCCCCCATCTCCTCTTGCTGTTTTCTCAGGGATTCACGAGCCGAAGAGGAAGTCGTCTTTGCCCCTAAACCATATTTCGAAGATCCTCTCCGGTAGACAGCTTATTCATTCAGGACTTTCAACCTATCAGAGGGATCTTTCTGTTTCAATCTTCAAGTGATCACTGTTAGTATATGAAATCCTTTCTCTTATTCTCTTTCTCTGATTTAGTGAATGTTGAGAGCATGTCCTAATCGAGGGTTTTCTAACCTTCACTTTCCTGGCTTCGTTAATATTCTAACAGTTTTAGTTTCAGTGTATGCTTCCGCCTGTCTTGTATAGTATAGCTTAACTAGTTTTTGATCTTTCTGGTAATTAGCCATCTTATAAATATATATATATATATATATATATATATATTATTTCATTGCATTCGTGTCTCATCCACGTTCTGCATCAGTTTTGGTATCAGAGCAGGTTGTTAGGACTTATTCTTGCATCATATTAGGAAAGTAGTTTTGCATAGGTGCTGAAAATTTCAGCTTTCTAAAATTTCTGCACACCTCCCATATTTGCTTATTTTCCTTGCATATAAATTTTTTTTTTTAAAAAAAGAGCATATCTTGGTCTCTACTGTGCTCATTTAGGGATAGTTAAAAGGAGGAGGCTAGAGGTAGTACCCCGGGCTATTTGACCCAACGGGCGTTTGGTAGGGATATCAGGGACGTACCAATAAGGGAGGCTACCGGTAGTACCTTGGTACGTTTGACCCAACTACCTACATTTCGGGAGTGCCGTAGGCTACCAAGAGGGCTGTGCATAGCCGTCGCAAGAAAAGCTGACTTGAGGCAAGGCCTTAAGTGACACACATAGGCAAAAAAAAAAAAAACATTTTAATTACTGCTATTAATTAGTTTCATAACTGAAAAAAAAAAATTTATGTATTGCTGCATCCTTTTGGTTAGAGACCCGACTTGTTAACTTAAGTCTTTAGTGTTCCATCATCTTTGTATTAAATTGACTTAAGGGTACCGCTATCTCAGATCAGGTGAGGATTTCATCACCCTTCCTGGACCCAGAAAACCATCAACCTGCATATGAGCCCAAACCTCCTAAATTTAAAATTCAGTAGACATAATTGAGCATTAGGGACACCCACGGTTGGGTTCAAATATTTTATCAAAAATGATGAGTCTTTCTTCATTTACGATTGAAACCTGGTGTCTAAGGCTGGAGGTCAAATGTCAAACAACTTAAACGGAGTGATGTGGTTACTCTAATTAGGCCCTGCGTTAAGCAGGAAGAGCCTCCCCCCTCTCACCTGCTACTTGGCCAGCTATAGGGTATTTGGTGATTGACTAGCATTTAGTTGATACACTTTATTTGAGCTCTAGGTCTAGGAGATACTAGTACGAATCCTTTGTGTGCTTGTTTGCATGTCTACTAGGTCAGGAGTTCAATATTAATCGAGTCAGTTCCAACCTGAGTTAACCATGGACAATGACATTGGAGCTATGCTTAGGACCGTTACTAAACGATTGACCCAATTGGATGATCAAGTGAGCTCCCTAAAAGAAAGTCGTAAGACCAGGACTGAGCCTAAGTTATACCCTCGTCTACCTACCCTACATCCTGACCCTAGGAGAGCCTATCACTATGATTTTACCCCTGAGTATCACCCTAGAAGCTTATACCCATACTTAGTGGACTTAGAGGAAAGATCCATTAGGAGCACCCGGCCCTATGCACCCACTTTTGGTGGTGATCTAGGGCTAGAGGATTACATTGATTGGGAAAGGAGGATGGATAAGTATTTCGATTGGAAAGAAATGTCAGAAGAAGGGAAGGTAAAATTTGCTAGACTTAAACTAACTCGACATGCTAGGATATATTGGAAAAAGGTTGAGCACACATGGCGTCAAATGAGGGAGATGCCCAGTAGAACATGGAGAGCCATAAAAATTAGACTTAGGGAGAAATACCTACCCACGTCCTATAGACATAAGGAGCCCATCACCCATCAGGCCACACTTAATAGGACTAATATCTCTGGAAATAAGTCAAGTCCTAATCTAGGCTCATTTAGCCAGTCCATCCCTAATGCCCCATGTGTTCACCAGAGTCCACCCTTCCCTACCACCCCGTTTATTCCCATGAGTCGACCCACTCCTATTCCCTCACTTGCCCCATCCACTCCTACTATCCGGCCCATTCCTATCTATTAGTTTGCCCAACCCATTCCTACCATCATAGTTGAACACAGGGAGGAAAAGCTAGACATGGTCAGCCTAAGCATAGTTGTTCAGGATCCTACTCAAATTGACAATCTAGAAAACCCTGAACCTATTGACTATGATGAGGAGAGAGATCAAGAACCCCTTATAGGTTGTATCGAGGAGGTATATGAACTGATGCAAGTTTAGTTGATGAATACGAAGAGGATGAGAAAGAATCCACTGAAGGCTTTAAGGACGAAGAGGTTGAGCCCAATAATCATTTAGAGGTCGATAGTCCCGAGTTCCTTAGTCATGTAGAGGTAGACATTTATGAGTCCATTAGTCCATTAGGAGAAGAAGCCACTAAGCCTATTGATGAATCTAAGGGAAAGGAGATTGAGCTTGAGCCCAGTGACAAATTAGAGGAAGAAGAAGCTGTTAGATGTGTGCCCTGAAAAGCCAATTATTGGCGTATACATTATATATTGTTTCAAAAATTTCTTTGTACATGATCATGTTTATATTAATAAAATTGAGCATTTTTCATACATGTTAATGTGCCATGTATCGTCCTTGGGGTTAATGGACAATGACATGTATTTTCAAGAGTTGAAAATTTGAGACACATGTCATAATAGATTAACTCCTAAATACTCCCAATCAATTGATCAATCACGAGGATGGTGATCGATCCGATCAGATTGGAGCATTGATCGCCTTGATACGAGTCTTTAGTATGAAGTATAAGATACCAAGGCAAGAATGCTGGTAGATGTTTGACATCGGTATCGAGCATGACCATATAAGAAATCAGTAGGATGACTACTCACTCGTCAATGACTTCTCGGTAATGTAGTAGTGTAAGTGGTCCTTGACCTATAATACTTCGGTTACTCACACTAGGGTCATTGTAGTTTGACTGCATATTACCTTGATCTTCTTAGGCATCAAGAACTTTGTTATGTATATTGGCTGCGGTGGTCCTAATGTAGGAGTAAGGAGTATTCATGAGGAATCTATCAGCCCTAGTGGATAGGGAGTAGTCCTATGTTATTTAGGAGACTGAGTTCATGAGCCCGTGGCCACGGCAAGTGAAAATGGAAAGAAGTTTTCATTAAAATTATAAGTTGAACTTGAGTCAAATAAATATTGCATATGACCGGTGCTTAGAGTTTGACGAGTTATCCTTGACCTAGCACCATATTGGGACTCTTGATAGAAGGATTATACTACAAGGTAATTGCATTTTGAGTTCTTTTCTAACCTACTGGTTTGCCACTATATACTGCTAGGTGTCACTGGTGGATTATGAGAAGCTCACTTGGAATCGATTAGGATCGTCGATTCCAAGTTATGAGTTGAGTCAAAATAGTTTCGACCCACTGAAGGAGTTTCGATGCAACCCTAATGCTGATTAGGGATTATTTTCACTACCAGACAAGTTGGAACCTATGGGGTCACATGCAATAGGGGCTGAATTCCTCACTTTGATCCTTATATTAATTTGATTAGTATTTTGGATCAAGTTCTTTGAAGATGGATTGCTAACTGTTAGCAACTAGGCTTGATAGCATCACTGTTGACCCAATTCGACCAGATCGAATTGTTTTCTATCTCCTTAGATTGTCCAATTAGCTTTGACCAAATACATTTAGGGTTGATGTGAGTTGTCCAAGACTCAATTGAAACTTTAGTTTGAGTCTCATGTGATAAGATTCAACTCAGACTCGAAATCCATTCCAATTGGATTTATTTCTGACACTGGATGTAGAGTGTTAGTGGATTAAGATTCTTGGTTTTTCTGAAGTGATTAATGTATATTAAATTTCATCTCTCATTTAATGTATAGAGATGATAGAAAACTCATCGATTCATTAAATGAGGAAATATGTAAAGGATTTTGACTCTTTAAATTCCAAAATAATAATTATCATTAATAGTCTTCATAATGATGGAAGGCTTTTAAACTATTTGGAATTAATTGTAGCATTAATAGCTATTATGATGGAAGACTTTTGGATTAAGGAAGAATTAATAGTAGCATTAATAGCTATTATGATGGAAGACTTTTGGACTAAGAAAGAATTAATTGTAGTATTAATGGTCTTCATAAAGAGAAAAGACTTTTGGATTACTTTTGAAAGTCTATATAAAGGGTTCCTAACTTGAAAAAGGAAGAAGATGAAAATGCCAATGAACATGCATAAGGCTTTGCATAGGCTTAGAGAAGTCCTTGTTTTTCTATTCTTCCACCTTAGATTAAATTTAATTGAGCAAAAATAAGTGATAAGTTCCTGTTAAGGAGATCATGCACAAGAAAGTTGATTCAGCAAAGAGTTTGCTGCACCATCTTTATCAAAAAGATCTGCAAGGCGCTAGTACCCAGTGATCCATCCAATTTGAGGAGTCTTCATCCCTGCGTGGATATTCATAGAGGCCGAACGTGTGAACGGCTCTAGTTCAGAATCCAGTGATCCGAAAGGATAAATTTTAGTTGCATATTTCAATTTGACAAGGTAAAAATTTATATTTTAAATTTTTTATATTAGATCTGATCTTTGATCACTCTATCACTGAGTAAATAAGTTTTAGATGAGATTTAAAACTTATTTACCCAATTATAAAATTTTAAATTCATTTATTTCGCTACAAGATACTGATAGTATGAGAACCCATCTTATCCATCAATCCGGTCCTTCAAGTGGTATCAGAGCCTGCTTGGATGGATACTGCATGATCATATCAGATTCTTTTATCTTGATTTATGAAATAAAGCATATGTTGATATAGATTAATTTTTTAGTAAGTTATGATAATATAAGTATTATGTTTGAAACTATCAGAATTAATAATCTATCAAACATCTTATGACACCTAGTTAAATTGATAAAGAAATTGTTTCTTGCCATAATTTACTTAAATCATGATGGAATTCAATGTTAAAAGTTTTAAAAATTGAATATCACATGATTTAATATGGATAAAATTGTCTAAGGACATGGCTTAGTTTAGGGTTACCTGATAGGATCAGTAGTTAAACCCTGACTGATTTTGGGCAAACTGATTAGGTCAGATTGGGTCCAAAATCATTTCTAAACGTTCGAAGGATAAATCGACTCATTTCAACATGAGTTTATCATGTTAAGACCAATTTTGGCTTTGCGATTGAGCTTGGTTCAATAGATAGTCTATTCTATTCGACTAAACTACTTTGGTGTCTATGGTAAGTCTCGATCGGTGGTTTTTAATTGCTTCGTTTACTTACTTGGCTAATTTTGATTGGTATCTAAGGTAAGTTAAATAGGACCCCATCGATCTTACTTACCTGGCCATTGTAGGATGGTCTTGAGTGAATAAAATTGTTTGTTGATCTGGCTTCACCCATACTAACTAGGTAAGTCAAATATAAGATGTGTTGACTTTTTCTTAATTAAGTCAGGCAAGAGTTGGGCTGACTAGAATTGGGTTAGTCAGACATGAGCTGTGCTAACCAATTCAATTCGAGAACTGAACCTAAACCTCCCCATTTCAATATTGAGTCTGCGGTCTTCCATTGTTCTAGATATGTGGGGTTTTATCGGTGTTGATTGTTCTCGGTTGGTTACAGTGGTTCAATTGCACCGGTATTTCTCAAACATACCTACTATACATGAGATGTAGCTAGTTTTAGATGGGGTTGGGGCTCAATAACTATTAGGTAAGAGTCTTAATGACAATTAAATCTGGCATGAACAGTGGGTTTGACTCAACTAAGAAGTGTGGGCAATAACTGTTAGGTGAGCCCATATAACTTAGAGACCAAAGGGTTGCATCGTACATAAGATGTACTAGATAAGAGTTATCCACTGATCTGGTATAGAAGGATACCAATAACTGTTAGGTGAGGGATGCCTCATATTGGATCAGACCGCAACACCCACTAGGAACCCTAGTCACGTAGGGGTTCTCGCATCTCCACGGGAGAGTGTGTGAGCTCTATGAAAATAGTGGGAGTCTTCTTTTATATTTAAAAGTTCCTAAATATATATAAAAAAAAATTGATCATGTACAACATCTAACTTAAATACTTAACTCTTTACAGTATTGAATAATGTCTGCCTCAAACCCCTTAGCACGAATTCTAGAGACAAACCATTTGACCGGATTAAACTTCAAGGATTGGTTCAGAAACCTGAGAATAGTTCTCAACTCAGAGAAGCTTAGTCATGTCCTAGATCAGGATCCCCCCGCATTGACTGCTCATCCTACCTCTGAAAGAGGACAACACTTGAGAAGTAGCAGGACGATGACACAAAGGTTAGGTGTTACATGTTGGCGTCCATGAATAACGAATTACAGAGCCAAAATGAGGATATGTCAACTGTTAAGGCAATACTGACTCATCTGCAAGAGTTGTATGGTGAGCAGAGTCGCACAGCGCGATTCGAGGTGTCAAGAAGATTATTCAATACCAAGATGAGCGAAGGGCAGTCCGTCCATGATCATTGTTTAGCAATGATCAAGGACATAGAACACCTTGAGAAGCTGGGCATATCCATTAGTAGGGATTTGCAGGTGGATCTAATCCTCCAATCCCTGCCTAGTTTATATGGATAATTCATCATGAACTATAATATGAACAAGCTTGAATACACCTTATCTAAACTGTTGAATATGCTGGTCATTACTGAGGGTACCTTGAAAAGTTCAAGGGGGTCTGTTCTTACTGTTGAGCGGGCATCAAAGTCTAAGAGAAAGACTCAAGAAAAAAGTATGAAGCCTGCAAAGAAACACAAGAAGGAGAATAAACCCAAGAAGGAAGGTTCCAACAAGAAGTTTACAGTTAGCAAAGGAAAATGTTTTCACTGTAATGCTGAAGGCCATTGGAAAAGGAACTGTCCTATTTACCTGAGGAGCCTAATAAAATCCAAGGGAAAGGGACCTTCTGAAGGTATGCTCGTAATTGAGTCTAACTTAACGGTATCTTCTGCTTTCAGTTGGGTCTTAGACTTTGGTTCTAGTGCTCATGTTTGCACTACTATGCAGGGTCTCATGGAAAGTAGAAGGTTAAAGGAAGGAGAGATGGTCCTGCGCGTTGGCAATGGAGCAAGTGTTGCTGCTGTTGACGTAGGAACTTTTTTCTTAAGGTTACCGTTAGGATTTAGACTGGATTTAAAAGACTGTTATTATGTTCCTGTTGTAAGCAGAAATCTGATTTCTATATCTATATTAGCACAGGAAGGATATGTATTCAATTTCAATAAAGACTTTTGTACTATTTATTTTGGAAATAAAGTAGTTGCAAAAGCTTTTTTAATTAACGGTCTATACCATCTATATGCTGATGTTGAAGTAGATATAAACGAGCAGTCAGTGAATGTCATTAGTAAAAAGCGTCTTAGAGATGACCTAAATCAAAAGTACCTATGGCACCTTAGGCTAGGTCATATTAGTGAAGATAAACTTAACCAACTGGTGAAGGATGAAATCCTTCATACTTTGAGTACAGACTCAATACCAGTTTGTGAGTCATGTCTTCAGGGTAAAATGACCAAACTACCTTTTGTTGGACATGAGGAAAGGGCCACTGAGTTACTTGCCCTGGTACACACTGATGTGTGTGGCCCATTTGATGTGTAGGTCAGGGGAGGTTTCTCTTACTTCATTACCTTTACCGATGATCTGTCACGGTATGGATATGTATTTCTAATGAAACACAAGTCTGAAGCTTTCGAAAAGTTCAAAGAGTTCAGACAAGAGATAGAAAAACAAACAGGAAAACCCATCAAAGTTCTTCGATCAGATCGAGGAGGTGTGATGCAGCACGATGCAGGTAAAGAGGATGCTGGGATTTAGCAGATTAATTATGATTTTTTTTAACTAAAATGCAGTTGGCTAATGATCCCAAAAAAAAGAACTCTCAGAGAAAAAAAAGACTGAGCTAGACTAGACAGACTAGATAGGCATGAAAGCAACAAAACGAAAGATAGAACTTTTAAGATAACTAAGACGGTCAGGATCGTGGAAGTTGAGAAACTTCTAGTTAAAACATGCTCTACTCTTTCATTAAATCAAAATTTAAGAGGAGAGGGATGGTAACTTACCAGATGATGATTCTCTTGAAAGGCTGTTGATGAGATCCCTCAGCTAAAGATCGAAATCTGGATGACGAGGCTAACTTTCGCTAGAAGGTATCCTGATCTTGATTCTGGAGGCAAGGACGGCTAGGGTTTGAATTTGGAAAGATTAGAGAAGATGAAAGGAAACAATAAGGGCTTCACACCTACTCCTTCCCAGAGTACCAGAGCCTTCACAGCAATAGAAAAGAACTTCAGAAATTTTCTCATTAATTGCTTCCTTCATTTACAAGAGAAAGGTCTTTTTATAATCCTTTCATATCAATACAAGTTAAATTATTCATTTTGAGTACATAATTGATATGGATTGTAATGTATGGCATGTGATTCTTTTTGAGGAGGCAGGAATCTTTGCATGCTTTATCTGGGATGGCCAAAAAGAGAGAGTGGCTACAATTTTTAAGCTTGTAGAGGAGGGGGACCATTTGAGAAAGGGAAAGAATGGGCGCCCCTTGATTTCTCCTGCCATCTTTGACTAAGCGGCAACCTTCTTCTATTTAGGGCACATGAAGATCTTTCAATTAGAGAGGAGCAGCCAATTTCTTTCATAGATGTTTGCTAGGGGACCACATGATAAGTGTGGAAGGCAATGGGCGCCCAAAAAGCTTTCATATAAGGGTGGGTGGTATGAAGAAATGAGGAAGGAGGATGTTAGCGCCTAGATTCCTTCCTAAATTAATGTGGGCCGGCTCCTTGCTCTGCTCTGGTGATGCCATGTGTCCCGGAATGGTACAGGACATGTGTCATTGCATGGTTGATGGGTCTTCTCTTGGGTCTTTTCTTGGGTCTTCAAGGTGAACCTTCTCTTGACTTATTACAGGACTCAATGAAAGAAAATAACACTTGACACTTACCAACTCCTGGATTCCACAATGAACCAGGCTAACTAACACAACTGGACTCGACAAGGACTCTAAGAATAAAGAAAAGGACTCTCATAAATTAGAGATCCATAAGGAACCCTAAAACCTCTGTCTCAATCTGGTGCCTGCACCAGAAATCCATTCCAATTGGATTTATTTCTGACCCTGAATGTAGAGTGTTAGTGGATTAAGATTCTTGGTCTTCTGAAGTGATTAATGTATATCAAATTCCATCTCTCATTTAATGTATAGAGATGATAGAAAACTCATTGATTCATTAAATGTGGGAATATGTAAAGGGTTTTGACTCTTTAAATTCTAAAATAATAATTATCATTAATAGTCTTCATAATGATGGAAGACTTTTAAACTATTTGGAATTAATTGTAGCATTAATAGCTATTATGATGGAAGACTTTTAGACTAAGAAAGAATTAATAGTAGCATTAATAGCTATTATGATGGAAGACTTTTGGACTAAGAAAGAATTAATTGTAGTATTAATGGTCTTCATGAAGAGAGAAGACTTTTGGGTTACTTTTGAAAGTCTATATAAAGGGTCCCTAGCTTGGAAAAGGAAGAAGATAAAAAGGCCAATGAACATGCATAAGGCTTTACATAGGCTTAGAGAAATCTTTATTTTTCTATTCTTCCACCTTAGATTAAATCTAGTTGAGCAAAAACAAGTGATAAGTTCCTGTTAAGGAGATCAGGCACAAGAAGGTTGATTCAGCAAAGAGTTTGCTGCACCATCTTCATCAAAAGGATCTGCAAGGCGCTAGCACCGATGATCCATCCAATTTGAGGAGTCTTTATCCCTGCGTGGATATTCATGGAGGCCGGACGTGTGAACGGCTCTAGTTCGAAATCCAGTGATCCGACAGGGTAAATTCTAGTTGTATATTTCAATTTGATAAGGTAAAAATTTATATTTTAAATTTTTCATATTAGATCTGATCTTTGATCACGCTATCACTGAGTAAATAAGTTTTAGATGAGATTTAAAACTTATTTACCCAATTATAAAATTTTAAATTCATTTCTTCCGCTACAAGATACTGATAATATAAGAACCCATCTTATCCATCAATCCGATCCTTCAGAAACTACACCTATTGGAGAGATAGAAAAAGAAGTCTATAAAACTGAGTCTGATTTAAGGATTGAGTCTAAAGAAATTAATACCATTTTAGTTGAACATGAACCATTGCTTGTAGCTAAAGAGATTATGAAGGAGCAAAATGGTCAACTTGAGGAAGCTGAAGTCCAAGAGCTAAGCCCTATAGAGCAACCCCTAGAAATAATGGAATTCATGAAGGATTTAGAGCAAGAGATTTATGTAATTTTTGCTGAAGGTTTAGAACAAGACATCAGTAAGGGGTCATCAATTTGGACTAGAAAAATTTACGATCACATCCAAGAGGTAGTAGTGGAGATTTTAGGAGAATTTCATAAGGTGTTTCGAAAAAGAATATCTAGTCACCTTCCACTACTTAGGGATATCCTACACCTCTTAGATCTAATCCCAGTTTGGTGTGCCACATACTTCAGAAGACCCTATGAAACCTCTTAAGAATCCATGCCATCCACTAACCCAGGGTCAAACCTAGAAAGTCTGTAGTATGTTAGGTTTAGGTCCAGAGAGTCCAATAAAATTTCTTTCCATAGGAATGCCTTAGTAAGTCTACATTTCAGTTAGGTGTCAATCCAAGTCTTAGTAATAAGGACTTTTGTCACATTCTACTGAGTTCACCTGCCCATTCAACTTGTCCAACCATACACGAGTCTCAGAGTCAATTGCACAACACCTGCATCATGATATTAGCATTCACTTGAATATTGATAATAAGTTGGCTAATCCCCAGAATCGAGTCAAGGATTTTGTTAAGAAAAAACTATGTCATGTTAGAAAGTTACATGCTCATGGAGCTGGTCCTTTTTAGAATGTTAAAGAAGATAGGAACTAATGCCTATATGTTAAAGTTACCTTTATGGTTTCCATGGTTAGGCATTAGCTCTATTTTCACTACCTCGGACTTAGTAGAATATAGGGACCCAGCAGTGGTACCCAGCGAGTTTTTGGACCTGACCGTTCCTTTGAGAGTGAGCCCTCACCTGAGTGTCCACCCACAAATTGGCCCAAGAGAAAAGGCAGGATTGAGCATATTCTGGATGATCAAGCTGTCACGATCCGCAATAAAGGTTACCAAAGATATTTGGTTCATTGGCAAGGTTGATCGGAATCAGAGGACTCATGGATTACTCGGAAAGATCTGCAACACATAGACCCAGACTTCTTAGAGAAGTACCAAAGTCAAACTGACCCTTACTCGACGGGATCGAGTTCCTTCCAGCCTGGGAGAATTGGTGCAAGCACCAAATTGAGACAGAGGTTTCAGGGTTCCTTATGGATCTCTAATTTATGAGAGCCTTTTTCTTTATTCTTAGAGTCCTTGTCGAGTCCAGTTGTATTAGTTAGCCTGGTTCATTGTTGGAATCCAGGAGTTAGTCAAGTATCAAGTGTTATTTTCTTTCATTGAGTCCTGTAATAAATCAAGAGAAGGTTCACTTTGAAGACTCAAGAGAAGACCCAAGAGAAAATTCATCAACCATGCAATGACCCATATCTTGGACCACTCCAGGACACATGGCATTACCAGAGCAAAGCAAGAAGCCAACCCACATCAATTTAGGAAGGAATCTAGGCATCAATATCCTTCTTCCTCATTTCTTCATGGCACCCACCCTTATATGGAAGCTTTTTGGGCGCCCATTGCCTTTCACACTTATCATGTGGTCCCCTGGCAAACATTCATAAAAGAAATTGGCTGCTCCTCTCTAATTGAAAGATCTTTATATGCTCCAGATGGAAGAAGGTTGCCGCCCAGTCAAAAATGGCAGGAGAAATCAAGGGGCGCCCATTCTTTCCCTCTCTCAAGTGGTCCCCCTCCTCTACAAGCTTAAAAATTGCAGCCACTCTCTCTTTTTGATCGTTCCAGATAAAGCATGCAGAGATTCCTGCCTCCTCAAGAAGAATCACATGCCATACATTACAATCCATTATGTACTTAAAACTTAAAATGAATGATTTAACTTGTATTGACATGAAAGGATTATAAAAAGACCTTTCTCTTGTAAATGAAAAAAAATAATTAATGAAAAAATTTTTGAAGTTATTTTTCATTGCTGTAAAGGCTCTGCTACTCCGGAAAGGAGTGGGTGTGAAGTCCTTATTGTTTCCTTTCATCTTCTCTAACTTTTCTCAAACCCAAACCCTAGCCGTCCCCCCTCCAGAAACCCTAAAACAACCCTGCCGCCAACCACAGGCCCCTATCTCCTCTTATTGTTTTCTCAGGGATTCATGAGCCGAAGAGGAAGTCGTCTTTGCCCCTGAACCATATTTCGAAGATCCTTTCCGGTAGACAGCTTCTTTATCCAGGACTTTCAACCTGTCAGAGCGATCTTCCTGTTTTAATCTTCGAGTGATCACTTTTGATATATGAAATCCTTTCTCTTATTCTCTTTCTCTAATTTAGTGAATGTTGAGAGCATGTCCTAACCGAGGATTTCCTAACCTTCACTTTCCTGGCTTCGTTAATATTCTAACAGTTCTAGTTCCAGTGTATGCTTCCACCTGTCTTGCATAGTATAGCTTAACTAGTTTTTGATCTTTCTGGTAATTAGCCATCTCATATATATATATATATATATATATATATATATATATATATATATATATATATATATATTATTTCATTGCATTCGTGTCTCATCCACGTTCTGCATCACAAAGAATGGGAGAACATGTATTATTAATTTCGATGTTGTCCACAATGCCAACTGGTGGCTATTTGCAAACACTATCACTTGCAAGGGGATCGACTAGAAAAAATGATTGTCAATGACTCAAAATATAGTGAATATGGAAGTTCAAGGATGATGCTCTTGCTTGATGGAACAAGATCTGATGTAATATGAACTTTACACTATGAAGTGCTGTGCATGTTTGGATGGCCATCAAGTGTACTATCTTGAACACGAACAACTATGCCTCATCCATAATCCATGCTTATATAGAACCTAATAAATTTCTCTTTATTTTTCAAGTATATCATAGCCATCTGTATCTGAGATAGGATACATAGTGGGTATCTAAATATACATGGCACTTTGTGGTATAAAGTTTGTATCATAAAGGAACCACGCCCTTGTTTGAATGAGGGAAGTGATTTATAAAAGAAGATTAGTGCTTATGAAGAAAATCACTCCTACTTCTCATGGTCCTCTCATCGCCCCCACAGGATTTCAGGGGTGGTTGCCTTTTCTCGCTAGGACTATGACTCGGTCCCACTTGAGTTGATTCAGGGGCTTTGGCAACGGCTAGGTCCCATTTTTTCCCTTCTTATGATTTGGGCCAATCAAATAGACCAGCCTTGGTTTAATATTGGGCCAAATGAGAAGGCCAGGCCTCCCAAGATGATGTATAAAAAGAAAGTTATAGTATTGTTACTGCAAGTTGTTTTAAGCTTTTGCAACAAGGTCTGCCATGAATAATCTGTCAACTAACATCGTTAAGCTAACCATACTGGAAAATAATTTATGCGTTTGTTGAATGCTTGAGATGATACTTGTAGTCACATGGCCTCATATGATCAGACCCTCCCAGAGATGCTTATGGAAGGTGGCATCAAAATGAGGGAAACTTTTAGGCAGATAATGCCAGATAATGCTTTTAATGCTGCTTTGCAAGGGCTGCTTTGCTTTGACGACAGACTCTGAAATGAATGGGTTTGATTGGGGACATAAAGAGAAGATAGGAAGGTAAAAAGTGCCCCTGATTTCTTTCTTTTTTTCTTTTTTCTTTTTTTTTTTTTTTTGGCTTTAACCTTTAACATACATTGCATGGTGTGCCCAAACTTTTAAATAGTTGGTTTAACCGTTAGGAATGGAGAAAGGAGGCAATGGTGAGGATTTTATTGCATTCCTTTGAGCTGTATTTTCTCCCTCCAAGCACTGCTTTTGTAGAATGGCAGGGTACTTTTTCCTTGCTAATTATTAGATCTGTCCTTTATGTGTCTTTTGGACCATATTAGACCAAAACTTTTGACTGTGACTAAGACTTGTTTGAAAAGAGAAGCACATTGTAGTTTAGAAGCCTCCTCTTTGAGCATCTGAGAGAGAAAGCAGCACTTGAAAGTGCTGAATCATGTCTCTTACCAGCTGTATAAGCCACCAGATACCATGTGATCTTACAAAAATGCTGCACACCTTATGCACCTGTATCCATATTACTTTGTTCATTGAGTTAAGAGCGTTCTGCCAAACAAACGTAGATGCATCAATTGAAAGGAATGGAAGGTTAAAATACGCTCTTAGTTGTTACAGATTTGCTGCTGTTTAATAGCACTTTTACTACATAGTTAAATGTGAGGTAACGTTAAATTATTTGATTGGATTCTTCTGTGTGTGTGTGTGTGTCTATATATATATATATATATATAAAGGTACTGTAAGAAAATATGCATGTACCATCTCTTTCTGATGGCTAACTGGTCAATTTCCTTTTTCTTCTCTTTCTTTTTCTTTTCTTTTACCCCCTTTCTTTATGGAGTGCAGGCTAATCGGCGGTGGGTGCTGATGATATGGCCTATGATAAATAACAAGGTGAAGATGATTTAGGAATGACGAGAGATCTCTTGGAAGTTGCGTGATGCATTTTGTGTGCTTATTTATTTCATCCACCAAGGAGAAAGTGGAGCTCTGCTTTCCATGCAAGTGCACGCTATGAAAGACCGTTCGCCAACATGGTCCCTAAACAAGCATACGTCTTTTAAAATATATTTGAGTAGCACTCGAACAAGGAAATGGACCGTTACAAGCAAACAAAAAACCTTAAGAAAAACCTTCTCAAAGGGTGCATTACAATCAGAATGATATGATAATGACTTTGTTATTGGGAGTAGTCTCATTGTTCCTACGAAGAGCATCTTAGCTTTCCCTGTTAAAATGGCGCAGCTGAGTCAGTTACAGTTACTGATGTCGTTATTTCGGTGAGCAGTGAAGCAAACATTAATGCAGAATGATGTATTCTTCTGTTGGTGTCTGCCTGTGTGTGCTGTTTGTTCTTCCAGCCACCTTGGAAGTTAGCAGATTTATTCTATTCACATGGCTTTTGTGGAAACAGGGGATGTTCAAAAAGCCTTAGCTTTTGATATGGCATTAATATGGCGTTTGTTAGAGTGGAGAGAGAGAGAGAGAGAGAGAGAGAGAGAGAGAGAGAGAGAGAGAAGGGGGGTTCATTTCCATGTGGCGTAGGGACACTTTATTCCTTGTTCTTTTGAGTCCCTAAGGAAAGAAGCCGTACACAGTTCCCGATTCTGAGGCGAGACAAGACCAGCCCCACCTTCGAAAGAGACAATAAAAAATTCTGTCTATTAGTAGGGCCTACAAAAGATGAGAGGTCACAGACCCATTTCAGATCACCCCCATGCATTGATACAAATCATTGCTGTCTGGGAATCCCGTTTCCTAAATAAATAATGAAAGGAAAGAAAAGAAAAGGAAATTGTATTCCAATTTCATGCAATAGGTCATGATGAAGATGAGAAATGCTTTGCCCATATCGAACCACAAAACTATCCTCAGGAACTTCCTTTTTTCGGGAAGGAAACATCACATTCTGATAGATTGGGACCACGAGTACGAGATACTTCTTTCTAAGATGAGAGAGTTCTCACATTTGGTTCCACGATGTTTTCATCTCAGCAAAATTCTGTAAAGAGTGGTAATGTGAGGGTCTGCATGCACTTACTGGTATTTCGTAGAAAGAATAAAACTGCTCTTATTATTTTCCGCTACTTTAGTAATGGACATGCATTGATTCAAGGAACGAGCAACATAATATGAGAAGAATTAGCAGATAATTGTACATGTAGAAAGATTTGGTCGTTTCTTTGGCAGATCCTTCCCCACTTACAGTTGCACTTCTGAACGGCATTTGGCTGATACTGTTGTCATTGTTCAGATGTTCTTGGAGTGCTCTTAGGGTCTTCAGATGTGGTGTTTACAGAGCACTCGTAAACAAAAAAAAGGGTTCTGAAAAAATATTTTAAATGTAAAAGGGTCCTCCAGCAACCTTTTTGTTCTCCCCCAGTGATTTGACTATCCCTTGTTTTGTGCAATATCTATAGTGATAGATGAGCTATCGCCAAAGTCAGTGTCTGATATGTAGCCATGTTAGATGAGGTAGTGCACATTTTCGCAGTTGATTTAAGATCTTGGAGGATGACCATTAAAAATGAAGGCAAATCTTAATAAAAGCTTTGTTTTTTTTTTTGGGGGGGGGGGGTTCCTCTCATAAACTTCCCCAATTCAGATCAAAATAATAATAATAATAATAATAACAATGAAGGCAAATCAAATAGATTTCTGGGGCTATATTCTGCTTTTATCACTTGCTACTTGCAATGTAAACTTAGGAAGTCTTTTTCTCTACTCCAACCCCTTCCCTCTTCCTCTTTTTCTCTGGAGCCGGCAACGTTCTCCCAAACAGCTTCTAAGATGCTTGATAAGGCAGCATTCACCCCTTCACCTAAACTTGTGATTCTGGTGATCATTTGCTTTTTCTTTTTCCTTTTTTTTTTTTTTTTTTTTTTTTTTTGAGGACAATGACGGGGCGACTAGATCTTATGAAATGATTTATGTGGTGGTATAGTACTTATATTCAATTTCGCTTGATAAACCTCATCTGCTAACGATAAAATGAGTTTAATCCGTGGTATTGTGCTCCATGAAAATTACTTGGTGCATATTTTCAGGTATTTGGGTTACAGTTTTGCTGTTTGGAATTATCCAAAAAAATCCTGAAACAATCCAATTAATAATTCTAGCTCTCTCTATCTCTCTCTCTCTCTTTTCCCCTTAATGAAACATTGTCTTTATATCTTGTCTTCTGTGACGTGCTCTTATTATTTACTTCCTGGATACGCTTCATCATGTAGATTAATTTGCCGAGACATTCTTGAACTGAATGTCCTCATATTCTTAGAATAGGATGATGTTTTAAATCCTGACACAAAAAATTTTCTTCTTAAAATATCTGTTCATGAGACAAATCACTTTCAAACACACAAACAAACATTTCATGAGAAAAGATTTATCATGATTGTTCCAACTTCAACCTCGATATAAGAAGGAAAACAGAAAAGTGACGAGACTCCTGAATTGAATTATCATATTCAAAATAATTTCGAGATTTAATGCTGAGTCAAAACATGACCTAATGAATTTTTCGACTGTTTTCTTTTTTCTCCTGTCTCGAATACATCCACTTTCCACATAAAAGTTCTAATATTTTAAACTTTTCTGATTTTTTGTATGCATGGACTGAAGAGTGAAGCTTTATGATCACACTGATAACAAATTACTAATACATACACCAACGTATTGGTAGGTTAACTGGACCTTTTTCTTTTTATTATTATTATTGGTAGAACTCGTCCATCGCGAACGAGAAGAGCACAAAGCTGGGTTTCCTTTAGATGTTGCTTGTCAGCACATGCATTCCACTTTCCACTACCAAATCGACTTTGGACCCCAATTTAACCTCCCCTACAAGAAAAGAACAGTCCACAGTTCCATAAAATTTCATTATCCCTCTCCCCCACAAAGCAAGTAGCCCAAAAGGACTAATAGAAAGTAGATCACTACTTCCATATACATCCTCACTCCTCCCACACACACTTTCACATTCCACAGACCAGCCATAGACCGGACAGATCGACATTCCACCCCACTGAAAGCCAACAAACTCCCCCAGGTCTCTCAAAATCCCTTAAAACTCCCCAACCACCCAGTTCTCCTTCCCTTCCCTTCACTTCCCTTCCCTTCTCTTCACTCCTCTCGCATCTTTCTTCCAAGTCCAATGAACTTCATCAAGACAAATCCCCAACAACCGCTTCCTTAAATTTCCTATTGTCATCTACCACCTCCGCCACCACCACCACTTCAGGAACAAGAAGAAAACCATTAAGATGAGAGCAGGAGGTTGCACAGTGCAACAAGCTCTCACGCCAGAGGCAGCGAGCGTAGTCAAGCAAGCTGTGAACCTAGCACGCCGGCGAGGCCACGCCCAAGTGACCCCACTCCATGTCGCCAACACCATGCTCTCTTCCTCCACAGGCCTCCTCCGTGTTGCATGCCTCCAGTCTCACTCCCACCCCCTCCAGTGCAAGGCACTCGAGCTGTGCTTCAACGTTGCCCTAAACCGCCTCCCTGCCTCCACCTCCTCCACCCCGATGCTCAGTCCACACCAGTCCCACCACCATCACCACCACCACCACCACCATCCATCCCTCTCCAATGCCCTTGTCGCCGCCTTTAAGCGTGCCCAGGCTCACCAGCGTCGTGGCTCCATCGATAGCCAGCAGCAGCCGCTGCTTGCCGTCAAGATTGAGCTGGAGCAGCTCATAATCTCCATCCTCGATGATCCTAGCGTGAGTCGAGTCATGAGGGAGGCTGGCTTCTCTAGTACTCAAGTCAAGAGCAATGTAGAGCAGGCTATCTCTTTAGATATGTGTGCATCCAATCCTCCTAACCCTGGTCCTGGCAAGCCCAAGGAGGTCACCAGCCCTTTCACCCATCCCCAATTGACCAAAACTAGGCCTGTGGATCAAGTGAGGAGCGAGGATGTGATGAGCGTTCTGGATACTTTAGTAAGTAGGAAGAGGAGTCTTGTGATAGTAGGGGAGTGCTTAGCTACCGCTGAGGGAGTTGTCAAAGGGGTGATGGATAGAGTGGACAAAGGCGAAGTGCATGAGGTTCTAAGAAATTTGCAGTTTATAACTCTTCCACTCTTCTCTTTTATGCACATGTCAAGCGAGGAAGTTGATCAAAAGGTTGGGGAACTGAGGTGCCTTGTGAAGAGTTGTTGTATGGGGAGAGGAGCTGTGTTATACTTGGGGGATCTCAAATGGGCTGCTGAGTATAGGGCTAGCTGTGGGGAAAAGGGGAGGAACTACTATTGCCCTGTGGAGCATGTAATCATGGAGATTAGGAGCTTGGTCTGTGGTAGGATCGGAGGGGAGAGCAGTAGTTCTCTTAGGTTTTGGCTTATGGGAATTGCGACGTACCAGACTTACATGAAGTGTAGGATCGGACATCCTTCACTGGAGGCTCTCTGGTGTCTTCAGCCTCTTACAATTCCTGCTGGCAGTTTGGGATTGAGTCTCAATTGTGACAGGTAAAGGCTAGTTTATTTTTCAAATTATTCAACAATGGATCACAATTATTTCAAGTTAATCACTTGGTAGTTATTCGAATTGCATTCCTCTCGCCCCTTATCATACCTTGGCCAATAACTAGTTAGTTGCTTGCAGAGTTGGTTTTCTTGTAAATCTCTAAAGTAAGTTGGAATTTCTTAGCAAATGGAATCATGGCTTTTATTTAAAAAAAAAAAAAATCTTTACATTGGAAACGAGACAAAGTTTGGAAGTTCGAATTCTCTCTTTTTATATATTTCCTTCTTTTTCTTTTCCTTTTTATTATTTTAGATTTCTACATGTTAGATTTGGTTTCTGAAGCAGCAAGGAACTGAAATATAAACTTTCAGTTCTAATTTCAAGTCTTTCCACCGGAAACTTGAAACAAAATGATTAAAAATACTTATTTTAGCAGAAAGTAAAAAAGAAAAAAAAGAAAAAAAAAGGAGAACTTAAAATGTTAATACGGTTGTGTGTTGGTGATATATTCAAAAGGCTTTAAAAGAAAGACAGTGTAAATAGTTCAGAATCTATGGATATTTCCATTTCCAGCTCTCCTTACCCTACTTATCTTCTTTCCTTCTCGCAGTGATCCACAAAACCAATTAAAAAACAAGAGGAATGGTGATGGGTCTTGTTGGTCATTGTCAGAAGATGGACCGGGAAGTCAACTCACTTGCTGCGCCGATTGCTCCATCAAGTTTGAAACTGAGGCTCGAAGTCTACCCAACACTTCTTACCATAGCCATGGCTCAATCACCTCCAGTCTACCTTCATGGCTCCAACAATATAAAGAAGATAACAGAAGGACAGCTAGCAATGACCAGGTAATATTCTTATCTGCATTCCGTTTCGTTAGTAACAGAATCCAATAATAAACTCATGAAGTTCGAGATAAGTTCATATATCAACGGCACAGCTTTCTTTTTGCCTCTCTCTTGTAGGGCTGCCTGCAACTCAAAGATCTCTGCAGGAAGTGGAACTCAATATGCAGTACATCCCACAGAAGTCATCATCTTCCATCTGAGATGACTCTAAGTTTCTCTTCAGCTTCTCCATCTTCTTCATCCATCTCTTCATATGATCTCCG
Source organism: Metroxylon sagu (assembly GCA_017589505.3). Taxonomy (NCBI): domain Eukaryota; kingdom Viridiplantae; phylum Streptophyta; class Magnoliopsida; order Arecales; family Arecaceae; genus Metroxylon; species Metroxylon sagu. The sequence continues at coordinate 761,760 of JACVBY030000483.1, read as the reverse complement.
ATACTCCACGTTGCACCAGAGCCACCCGTCTTGGTCATTGCCACTTGAGGACAGACATCCATGGAGGGAGAGCCAGCTCTGGATAACAGAAAATATCGATGAAGGCTTTGAATCCAACTCAAGGATCTACTCCCAGGAGCACATGGGGCAAAGGACTTCACCCTTACCCTTTTCTAACCCTAAGCCTATCCCTAATTCAGCTTCTTCAAGTGGCACTATGGAGATGGAATGTCTCCCCAAGTTCAAGGAGCTCAATGCTGAGAATCTGAAGACCTTGTGCAGTGCGTTGGAGAACCAAGTCCCATGGCAAAAAGACGTAATCCCAGAGATTGCAAGCACTATCCTCCAATGCAGGTCAGGGATGATGAGAAGGAAACAGAAGTCGAGGTTAGCTGGGCCCAAGGAAGAGTCATGGTTATTCTTTCAAGGAGGCGACACCGAGGGCAAAGAGAAGATAGCTAGAGAGCTAGCAAGCCTTGTCTTTGGTTCTCCTACTAATTTCATTTCTATTGGACTCAGCACCTTCGCAACAACTCGGTCTGATTCCAGTGATGATCTCCGAAATAAAAGGTCGAGAGCAGAAGCGAGCCACAATTATCTCGAGAGACTTTTTGAGGCAATGCATGAGAACGCGCGCCGCGTTATTCTGATGGATGACATCGAGCAAGTTGACTATTACTCTCAAATGGGAATCAAGACAGCTATTGAGAGAGGAAGAGTACAGAGCTGCAATGGCGAGGAAGTTGGCGTTAGTGATGCTATCATCATCTTGAGTTGCGAGAGCTTTGACTCGAGATCAAGGGCTTGTTCTCCTCCAGTTAAACAGAAGGCAGAGAGTGAGGAGAAGGAAGAATCATTTGAGAAGGAGTCAGGTTCGTGTCTCTGTTTAGACTTAAACCTTTGTGCTGGCGATGAAGCTGTGGAGGACTGTTCCTTTGATGATGTGGGATTTCTCCAATTGGTGGATGGCGCGTTCTTTTTCAAATTACCAGAGGACTTGTAGAGTGTTTGCTAAATTTCTTGGTTCTTTTTTTCTTTCTTTTTTTTTTTTTTCCCATGCTGAATCTTGGCCTTTACCCTCCTTTTTTTATGAATTATGAGATAAGTGGAAAGGACACTTTGGTGGCTTAAGTTAGATGCACGTAGGAAACACTTGTATATTGGTGGTTATATTTGTGGAATTGGTTTGTGGGTTGTTTTACTAGGAGTTTTCAAATGCTATTTTAGTTTTGCTCCTCACAATATCATCAAATTATTGGCTAATAGTTTCGTTATCCATGTCAATGCTATCCATAAGATAACGTTGTGAATGGCATTTTCAAGATTTTTCACTACCAAAGTGCTATTATTTTTATTCTTCTAAGCACGAATGGCACTTCCAATTTTTTTCACCATCTTGCTTGTGGAGAAAACTAAACTTTTTATCCACCAACTTGCTATTATTTTTGTTCTTTAAGCATTACTGGAATTTGGAAGGGAACCTATGTACATGAAATGCCTATTTGCTTATCTTGAGATATATATATATATAGAGAGAGAGAGAGAGAGAGAGAGAGAGAGAGAGAGAGAGAGAGAGAGTGTGTGTTCTGTGGACATTTCAAATACTTAAGATCCAACCATTCCTCTAGTAAAACTCCTACTATTTGAAAAAGAATTTAGAGTACTTGTGGTCTCTTTTCTAGCTCCATTACCATGGTATGGCACTACCCTTTATATTATTATGTAAGAGGAAAAATCTATGTATTAGATGAAATATAGATGGGTCTGTGTAAATAAAAGTGAAAAATCTGTGTTGCCACAAGTGAGATTTCTGTTATTTTATTACCTTTTTTACAGAATATTTGGCTTGGGAAAAATCACTAGGGTTGGCAATTTTATTCTAGTACACCTCGATTGGATTGGGTCTTCAAGGTTTTATCGAATTTGAGGTGAATTTTAAGAAAATTGAAAATCTTATGGTTGAGGTTGGGGTAGACTTGATGAATGCACTTTTAACCTTAAAATCCACTTCAAATTCATCTCAAATCTATATTTTTAAATATTTTTATATTTTTAAATATTTAAAAGTTTTTAAAATACTTTTAAATTTTTTTTAAAGATGATAAAAAAAAAAAGTAGGGATAGAATAATGGGGAGGAGTTGGGATCCATATTCTTCGTGAAGTCAGGAATGTGACTAAAATTATTAGCAGAGAGGCAGAGAGCGAGGATAGGGTGAGCAAAAATCATCCCAACTCATCTCATTGGCACTCTTAAGCCTAACAAAAATTTAATATTATTTTATCTATTAGAATGATCATATGTAAATACTTCACCTATTACTTAGAAAAGCCCTCAATTGTAAATGACAGTTAACATTAGCTATTACTGATGATTTTCATGGCTCATCGGACCAAGGTCTGCATTGAACTTTTAGGCAATATACATATATATATATATATATATATATTAACGACATCCAAGATCTCATCCTGAATAGATACTGTATCCTCTTCAAAGGAAATGTGTTTAAAATATGAACCTATAATCTCCCTATCCTCTTGGTTGGTTTTCTCCTTATTTTTTTTTCCAAAAACCACTGATCATGTTTTTTTTCCATTTCTGTTTTGCTTATTAGACCTCATAGCTCAAAATAAATAAGCAAGCAAATAAATAAATAAATAAATTAACTCAATGTTAGAGACGCAGCTGGCATCTTGAAAAAAAAAAAGTTTGTCTGCTAGTCTTCAATTGACCAAAACATGGAACACTGCTTACTTTAAAATTATATTCTTCTCAAGCTAAGGGATTTTATTTGAAACTTTGACTAATTGTTATTCTTGGTGGGTACTGCATCAATATCATACTATGTTTTAGGAGAGTATCGTAAATATCTATTACTTATTTTCCACTGAATGTAATGATCATAAATTGTGAGGAGCACATCCTACTATCTTGTTGGCATGATGCAATATATTCGGATGACCTGCCTTACTGGTTCCGTTGCAGCTGAAAAGATGTCACATAAGAAATTTATAACCTATTTGTCAAATCTAGTAAATCAATTATTCTCTCATTTGTTTTTTCAAAATATCACTCCCACCTGATGGAGCACTGAACGCAATATAATGATGGGGATCTTCTTGGCAACAACAAGTAGTAAATATATTCAGTTCCTACCCATTGGGTTTTGGGGTACTCGGGATTACTTCATTGCATTTGGCCATTTAGAGTGAGTTCCCCGAGATCCATAAGAGTGATCCTCATTATGCTATAGCTATGATTCGTAGGAATGAACCATAGCATATATTTATTATGTTCCTAGAAGGAGCTACTTTCAAGAAGCAGTAGTATAAATTTGAACCTTTTTTCATAGAAAAAAAAAGGTGGTTGATATACTGGCAGACACAACCCAGCCCTGTTTGATTGGAGAATGAGAATGGTTGCCAATACCACGGTCACTTGATATTACAATCATGACACGATCCTGGCAATTTACGTGGAGGTGGAGACCAATAGAATAATGACATAAGATGTGCAAAATTAATGCTGTAATGAAAAGAAATAAAAGCAGTGTGCAAAGAAGGATTAAGACATGATTCATAACTTAAGGATTGTGCAAAGGTGGAGCCACTTTAGAAGGCAAAAGCACAATCTTCCTCAAGAAATATCAAAAGGGCACTACTTTTCATGCATGGTGATGCGTTTTGAAAAGGAATCCCCTTTCCTACTTTAGATTTCACAACCCAGCATTCTCATATTCGGAAAGGAGGGCGATTTGAAAAGATCAATGCAAAATAAAGATAAGCATCTTAGTCTTTAGACCTTAAAGTTAGTGCTTTAGAATCCTAAAAAGATAATCTACCATACACTCTTGCACCTTATTATTATTATTATTTTTTAAAAAAACCAAGTGTAAGTATGGAATTTGTCGAGTGTGCTTTCGGAAAAGATTAAGGGTCTTGAAATGAATGGGTATGCATATGTGGAGCATAAAGCGGGGAAATTACTCCCCTCTCACATGCCTATCCGTTCTTTTTGAAATACCTACATTAATATATTCTCCATCACTTTTTCATTGCTTTTTTCCATTCTTAAAAAAGTTGAAGCCTCAGCCTCATTCACACAACGCTCCCCACCCCTCAAACACACACACACACACACACACACAAGTTAGAAGTTAAATCTCGCTTTCTTCTAATTGAAGATGCCAGCCACCACACCTGTCCTCTCTTATCATGTGGAACAACACAGGCCGGTGGTGTTGGCCTATAAAAAAGAGGGAGTAAAAGGGCAAAAATAGTTTTTTAAAAAATGCAACCAAATGACAAGAACAAGTTTGGAACAATATAGATAATATTAGATACATTTGAATTACAATGAAGGGCCCACAACTTTAGCGCATGTTTAGTTAAAGAACAAGGCTACGTAGTTTTCTTCCATGCGCAAACCATGAGGATAAAATGAAGAAAGGAGAACAAAATTATATTCACGTTTATCTTTTTTTTTTTTTTCTTTTTTTTCCTTTGATGGATGCTTTTGATGCACGTATTTTGAGGAAAAGAATATACGTGTTAATTTGAAAGGGTGGGAAGTACAGAGATATTGTTGTACTCCCAAGGGATTATGGAGGCCGTAAAACCCTCGTTTTTTGAGATGTTATAAAACAAGAATAATCTTCGGCACCGTACCAGGCGGTAAGCGCATCTTTTGAACCTAGAAAACACCAAATTCCCTTCCAATTTTGGGACACGATGGGACAAATCCTAGGTGTGATCTTAGGAGGATCCGCGACCGAGAACTCTGCATGCTTTGCATGAGCATGCGACTTAACGTGTACCTGTCACCTACTCCACCATATTTGGTTCAGTCTGGTTGCACAACTTCCTCGTTCTTCGCGGCTGGTTATTCTGACACTTGTCCATGACTGCAAATTTCCACCGTGCTAAAGGGCATCCTCATGCTCCATGTTCACACCTAACATGAAACTTTTCTCAGAACCCTGTATTCCCTTAAAAGAAAAAACCCTGTATTTTCTGAAAAAAAAAAAAAAAACGGGGAATCGTCAGCCTTTGATGTTTATATCAGTTTTCGCATTTTAATGGGTTCTCACACTTCCCAAAAAGAATATCAGCCTTTACAATTTCACATTTTCTTTTATTACATCATTCAGCTTGTAGCAACAGTTCAGCAACCGCTATTGCACCACAGCTATAACCAAAGTGGACGGAGTTAGGTACGGTGGACTGGGCGTGGACCACACGGCGCTCTTTCCGTTATTATTATTATTTTTCTTTTTATAGCAATCGTTGCATGAGGCTTAGAAAAAAGCTGGTAGGCTTGTAAAAAATAAAATAAAAAATAAAAAGAACCGTAGATGCTGCACCTAAGTTTTATTTTACTAAAATAATTAAAATAAAAAATTTTTTAATAAATGATTCTTGAAAAAATAAAACTATAACTTTTAGTTTTGCTGACTAATTTTGCATCTCTTAGTTTTTATAGATATTTATCCGTTCAGTGTATATATGTATTCATTCTTTATATACATTTATTTTCTCAATATATACACTTATTTATTCATTGTTTATGCTTATTTATCAATGTATATATTTATTTATTCACTTTAGCAAGGATTCAAAGCTAGAAGAAATAGTATAGGAATTTTTCTTAAAGCATGCGATCCCACGTATAAAAATTTGGATTACATTCATCAAAGAGCGAGAAAACTTGCCAAAGTATCACAAGGTAATAACATAGCATTGCTCTTATAAAAACTATGGATTTTAAGTGAGGTAAAAACTATGGATTTTGGAAATAGTGAAACAAAAAAAAAGAAGAGAAAAGTCTGAAAATGATATATATATCAGTCCATTAATTCTTAAAGAAAAGCTCCTATGCTGAAGTTAATTTAACAAGCTAATTCACCAGCATATTCCAAAAGATTTTGAATATTCTAAATTATGTAATTGAAAATATAAATAATTTAAATATAAACTAGACTTGTTTGTTAGTAGTAATTGAGCTATAACTTAGTGAGTATGCACCCCTTCTCACCTCTCAAAAGGTTTTGGATTTGAACCTTGGGAAGCATTTTTTATTTTTTATTTTTGGTTGCAATAGTTTTCTTCCCAGATTTCTGGTTTATATAATCGTACTAGTTGGTTCTCTATTGTGATTTTTCTTCTTCAACAGAAAAAAAAAAAAAAAAAAAAATCTAGAATGTAAAGGCTCAACCATTGATTGCTCATGAAACCATGCAAGAGTGCATTACTTGAGACTAAAGTGTCAATTTAGTGTAAAAATGAATTAAAATAGATTTATTGGTTGGTGATAGCAATTCCACTTTCATGGTTTGAGAATATGTCGCATAGTGCCAAGAAGGGAATTAAACCAATCAATTCATGACACGAGGACAGCATGCGTTTTTATTGCTCAATTGTGAGACTTCACTCACAGGAATACTAGATCTTCTTTTGATAGCAGCAGCGAGTGGTACGGCTGCGCAGAAATCTCACGTTCGAAGATTACACTGTTGATGTGTAAGAATTCCTGTGCCCCCTCTTGCTGGCAAGCAATAGTGCAGCTGTCAGTCCGGGGGAAGAACTGGAGGGAGCTACATTATTATACATCAGCTGTGCAACTTTCTATGAGATTTTTATCTTATTTTAACTTTCTATATGATAATTAATACTGTGCAGCAAAGCAAATTACAAAGAGTGAGGACACTTTGTCATCGCAGAGCCTACTTTTTACTAAAGGGGGCTTAAAAAAGTGATGGCTGAACTGAATTGACTGATGACCAAATGCGTCGAGAATAATAAAAAGTGTGGGCTACGCACAAACCCGAGCAACGGGAACAGGGAGTGCAGCAGCGAAAAGTAATGGTTGTTTAGTTGGAGGAAGGTGAGGGAGAATTTTCGGGAAGCTCGTCTCAAAAAAAGCCAAAAAAGAACTGAAGCGATGATGGGACGGGATGGATCGAAGGTTGGCAACTTGGCATCGTTCGAAAAGCTATTTCACGCAACCACTCAATGAATTAGATTTTATCTGAGTGATTGAATGCTACGAAAAATCCGTTCGTCAGTCTAATTATCTATGGAAATAAGAATGAAAGTTTTTTTTTTTTTTTTTTTTTTTTTGTTAATAGAAAAAATGCAATGCGACCATCGGGCTCCATGTTATGGATCTTTTCCATGCATGGAGAATTGACAAGGAACGAAGGAAAAAAGAACGACGTCAATTCCCGCTCTTCATGCTTGCTACTTGGTGATGAATGCTATGTAGGACGTAGAGGAGGATCGACCTACTCTTATGATTCACAAAAATCACAATTTTCCAATTCATTAGATTGTCGGGTTTTCTGTTAACTCATGTGGCATATTTGCAAATGAAGGTACTAAGTTGGAATCAATATATATCCATTAGATAATGACCTCTATAAACGTAACATGACTTCAAAAAGAAGTTTTCTAAATCTATATTTTGACCAGGATTGTCATTATAACATTGTTTATTCACAAATAAGATCTTGAAGTCCTTGCTTCATTCACATTTAATAATATCACTTTTTATTAGGAATGCAAGCCAATTCTATTCAGATTGGTTGTAGGTATCAGATATGGACTTAAACCTAACCCATTATTCCTTTAGTTTGACAAGAAATTTGTCTTAACTGCATAGACTACAGCCAACATTTTGGGTGTTAATCTAGTGAAATGCAAGCAAATGCAATCTAGTCTTACCAAACTCTTATTTATTCAGAATTTAGAATAAGATCTAGGGCTGCAAAAACACTGCCATGACTTATCCCAAGCCTAGATGCATAAAGTGAAGAATAGACATCAGAGTTAAGAGGTGGTTATAAAAATAACAAGATCTAAAAGTTTCACCTATAAGAAATTCTTATAGTTTGGACGAGGATTCATACAGCTTGTATGAAGATTGGAATTAAAAACATAGTTTCTCAAGCTCATGTAATGTTAGATTGAAGCTCTATATCGAAACACACCATGTATATTTTGCATCAATTGTTGTGAAATTGCACTGGACCCCAAATCCAATAGCTAAGAAAGTTCTCGAGGATTGCTGTTTCATATAACAGCTCTTATGTTGCGTGGATGTTGCGAATATCATCAATTTCTTTTTACTATAAAGATTACTAGCAGTGATAGGGTTTGCTAAGTGCAATATTGGATTGACATTATTCATTTATATAAGGTAGATTATTTTCGGTTTAGGTTAATGAAGCTAAACCTTAATTATAAATGATCAGCTTAGGATCAATCCATAAACCTTTCGGATTGACTTATTTTTTTTAAGAATTTAATATATTTTTTTTTTCTTATTCTTTTTAAGTAATTTATCAATAATCCATTTAATCTTTTCTTTTCTTTTTTTACCTATCTGTTACTCTATATACTAAAATAGCTGGACACAAAATTACTGCATAATGGGACACTAATAGAAATAATGGTTATAAACTTATAAAATATTAAAATCATAATTAAGCAATAGTACATCAAAGTGTACTTTTAAAATTAAATAAACATTAAGGTCAAATTATTGCTAAGATTATAAAATAAAATGAATAAATGTGAGAAATGTATTTAATCCGATAAACAAAAAAAAGAGCAAAATCATGCCTAATACTACTTTTTCATTTCATCTTTAAGGTATTTGAAGTCGTTGATGTCCATCCTTCATCAACACTCAACTTGAAAAAGTATATTTTTGATCGTATCATTTATTGGGTTTTATTAATATCAACTACTTTATATATCAAAGAATATAAAATATCAAAACATTAATCATGTAAGCAATCTAATTGGTAATTCATAAAATTATATAATACCATCTAAATAAAATTCTAAAATTTAAAATAAATAAAATTAAAAATATATTTTATCCTCATATTTAGAAAATTATTTATGATTGATGATTAAAGCTTGTGCATTTTCTGATAAATACTACTTTTTGGTTCATTTTGGATCACTTGTGATGTAGCTTGACTTGAAAATTTTTGAGATACTTTAGGTTTGGATTAAAAAAAGTAAAATCCTAATCTTATTTTTTTAAGTGGGTTAAGATCAGATTTGCAGGTTGGTTTTCTACCGGGAAGAATTTATTATGCACAATTCGGGTATATGACTTTTGAAGGCAGGTCCTTGCTTTCATCTGACTTGCATGTTCTGAGCAGTTAACGAAAGATGATTGAGAAAAAGCAAGCAAAAGATATTGCTTCAGCCAACTAAAAAAAGCTACCTACTGAAACCACTTGGATTCCTAGATCTTTAGCTTGAGAACACATTGAATCTGTTGCCACCCACTTGCACACTTCTCTATCATTACCAGTGGTTAACCTATTTTTAGTTTCTAAGCTTATCTCAATCATTTTTTCTGGTTTAAAGGTCAACCACTCCTAAATTCATCTAATGTTTATTTTTTATATCAATGATAATTCAACATTACTATGTTCTATTGGTTTTTATATACAAATAATGTACGATTAGAGTTTTATTTATTATATAGTATATTGTTGGAAATTGCCTGCACGAAACTTTGGAGTGAATGGAATACAAGATCTGTTTGGTACGAGTGTAAGGAAAGTGGTAATAAGCAAAACCATACAAGGTGGTATAATTATGCTGGTTTATACTAGATTTTGTTTGAAATGTTTTGGAACAAGTTGAAAGTTGAAATAAACTATCCAATTTTTGTGAAATGAAAAAAACTATCCCTGACCTGTTATAGTACCTTTTATGCAATATAATTAATATTTAAATAAATTTATTTTAAAATAATAATATATATTATACAGCATCATCAAAATAATTTAGAATTAATTATGACATATTTTAGCTAAATAATATCATATTTTAATTAAAAGTAATATTGTATTATGTAGTATAATACTATAGTATTATAGAAGTATATCATATTCTTTGAACATGCAACATAATATATAAATACTTTGTATAGTGATATTTCATATTATAATATTAACACCTTAAACACAATATTAATATTAAATTAATAATATTTAATAATGTTTTATTTATTATATTGATAGGTATACATATGATATTACCATATTAAAATGTTGTATCATGATACTATATTATAATATGAACATTAAGGTATTATTTTAATTAAAATGAAACATTAAATATAACAACATTGTTATACCATATCAAAATTATATAATAGTAATACTACAAAATAATGTTATTGAAATATAAAATAAACTTTGTAGTAATATTTGTATTATTATATTAATCAAGTGCTTAATAATAATATAGTATTATAATAATATAAGATTATATGTTGATATTTTATCATATTAATTTTTTTGTACTGTTTATTATAAACACAGTATTATTATAGTAATATTATATATTATGATATGATATGATCTGATATAATATTAAAAATAATAATATTATATGCTAGTAGTAGTATATATAGTATATTATATTATAATTATAATATGGCTTATTGTATTAATAATATAAAATTTTAATAATATAAAATTAAGTTCAAGGGTGCAATCTTGAAGAGTGAAATGGTACAAAGTGAGCATGAGACTATTAGAGGATGGACAAGGAATAGCCTATACCCAAAAAATGAGTATAAAAACGTTCGGCCAGTTGGAAACGATGTTTGGCTGGTATAAGATCCTCTTTCAGGTCTTATACTCTTACCTAACATCACCAGTCGCTCTTAATTTTTTTTTTTTGTCCCTTCCTTGATGACTAGCCTAATCTCAAGTACAATTCTTTGACAAATTTAGCCGTCGTATTTTGTTCAAACGGTTTTGTCTTGCCACTAAATTATTCAGTTGGAAGCTAAAGTAATAACTTAATGAAAGCATCCCAGGTTAAGGCTATATAATGACCTTGATGTATAGGAGGTTAGGACTAGAATAGCATTGAGGTATAGACTATCTGAATGTTTGTTCTTATCTTGGGTAAACTACTGTTTAGGAGTTTAGTGGAGGAAATCAAAGGTAAGGATGAAAGAACATGGCAGACGAAGGCCTCCACTGGAGTAAAATATTATTAATAGATAGCACTATAAACACGTCCCCATTAGAGGAGGCTAGTTCCTATAGTGCATGATTATCTTTATATTTTCTGAGCGAAACAAAGAAGTTTTCTAAGACCACCAATGCACCAAGAAACGCCCTTTTTTATATATATTTTTTTGTCCTCCTCCTTATTGGTAAGCCGAAAGCAACCCTTTGGATCAACCAAGGTTTAAAAACTCACTAAAAGTTCCTGACATTTTTTTATTCTCTACGTTGCACCCCAACCTTGCATTGACCCAAATAAAGGACGTACGCTTTCATGGCAATACTTATATTAGTAATACCAGCTGTCCTTTTCCTCAACAACCAAAAGATATAGTTCAAACCAAAGGATATACAAGTCAGTTTTTCTAGTGTTCACACTAGAATCTCTGTAGAATTTACTGAAACCATCAGTTTTTCTAGTGTTCACACAAGAATCTTTGTAGAATTCACTGAAACCAAGCATCAAATTGAATCTGACTTACTAATTGAAACAGGGTGCTCCATAGACAAGCAGATAAGACCACACACGTCAGACACGCATCTTTACAGCCAAATAGTCAGCAATCATGCTGCGGCATTATCATACTAGATCCTATGTATAAATTTGTTTTCGGAGTGGCCCATATGTCCAAGTTTCCAGCTCAGATTAGATTCTTGTTATGATAAGTTTACTTTGATTGGAACCTCACAGATTAGTTCTTGCATTCAGATATGCATTGGACTCTACTTTTTGTAATTGAATTAGATTAATTCTTTGATTCTAAATGCTCCAACTCATTAGGTCCACCTTGTTAGATGCCTCCATCAATACAATCCGTAAGAGGTTTTCTAAAATTAGTTTATGATGCATGCTAGATGCCTCACTTGGCCTCCATTAATAGGGGGCTTGTAGTGCTATTAGGCTAATCTTCATTTGTTTAATAGAAACTTTCAATTGGAGCCAATAAAATAAGACAAACTAAGGATTAGTTTCTTCTAGCTTGTCGTCTTTTATGAATTGGTGCACTATAAATAAACATATGCCACCCATTTGTAGCAAAAATTGTCTCCTACTTCTAGCTTTTGGACATGTTCATTGCCAGGTTACCATGTGGGAACCATTCTGAAGTGCATTTAGTGGACAAGGGGCCCTATGTGGAGGGAGAAAAAATTATGTGCTTTGGATTGCGTAAACTAATTGGATGATACCACTTTCTTTGGCACTTACTCTGCTCCAATTTATATTTCACAAAGATCTATTGGATTTGTATATTTTTCATTGGCTAGTATGAGCCTTTTCTCCTACTGGCCTTCTTCGAGCTCTACATTTGATATAAAGAGAGACGTCACTAAAGTGACTGTGGTCATTAAAGATGCAGACTGAGGAGGAAAAAAATAGAGGTATTGGATGAGAAACATACTCATTAGACCAACGTTCCCCAGCTTTGCAAGAACCTACCAACTTCACCTTGAATATTTCTTTCCTTCAAAGCATCCCCCTCGCAAACTTAATGAACTTAAAAGAGAGGATGCTCGGTCCTTTTGAGCTTAAATCGTGTATCTTTATCAACAAGGATTCAAGTGTCTTTTGGAGATAATGGGGCTTCTTGTTGGTACTTGTCTTTCTTCCTTTACGAGGTGCTGCCCACCCTTTTTAGGACCTCAAGGCGAATATCTTTAACAACGATAGCTGCTCTACACATAATAAAGCTGGTAAGAATTCCAGATGATAGCTTTCACTAAGGCATCCAACTTGGATTGGTGCATGTTGAAGCACTTCAGTTGTGTTGTCGGGTCCTGAACTAGCACCACAAGATAGGGTCCAACCAGCAAGAAAAGCTATAAATTTCAGTATATCTGTTGAGGTCACAGGTATATATATACATATACGCATTCATGACTGAACACTAGATTGAATGTTTTAGATAGAATTCTTATTACTTTTGGCGGTGTTATTCACTTTATCTGAAAAGGAAATGTACATTTTTTTTTCCACCCATGTTATCAGTCGAGATTCACCGCTATACACAGGAGCGAGCACAAATTGTTCTAGAGTAGGACAAAAGGGAATAGAACACGGGAAGGCTTGGACGACGAATGGCGTGATTGACAAATTTCACAACACTATATCAAAAAGGAAAAGAGAGAAAGAACAAGAAAATACATTTGGAAGGAAACGTCATAGCACATCTGATGAAACCTCTCATCAGATTTGTCGCTGGGTGAGCAGGCATGAAGTGGCCAAGATGAGAACATGCATGCTTTTAGCTAGCCTCTAATCCACCATGACCTCTAGAGAATAACCTAAATGCCTTCTTACGCAACCCAAATGACAAACATCCTCTACGAATTACCAAAATTCTTGTACAAACGTATCTAAGCTTGGGATTTGGCAATGCATTTATATTTTAATTAGCGTAAAAGATAGTTACGCAAATGACTACACGTTCCAACTGGCAATTGGAAGTCGTCCTCAATAAGATTGCTCATAGACTGTTCAAAGACAAATCAAGGATTTGGATTCGCTTTAAAAACCAGAAATCTTACAGCTTTGGAATCATGCCCATAAACTCCATTTGTTCGCTACCTAGCAAAGTTAACTTGCATCCCGATCTCCCTTCGTGACTTGGTCTATAACAAGACAAGCTGCCAAACCTCCGGTCTTTTACCTCAAAAACCCGCAACAAAGGAGAGGCCCTTGGCATCTACAAAAGATAATACAAGGCATGGAGACAAAGTTTCCACACCTCCAAGCTTTTGCAGTCTTTAAGAAAGGGAAGCTTGCATGGGTCTCTTTTGCTAAGGATCTCTATTCCACCCTTTTCCTTTTTCCCCTCCCCCAGCCTTCCTTTCATGTGAGACTGCTTGCATGGAAGTAAGCGAATTCTAGGATCGGGAAGCCCTACAATCCACACTGATTGCCAGTCTATCCAGTCCACACATCCATCTCTCTACGTCCATTTCATCATTTGAAAGTGATCATTGTGGGATCCGAGGCGATGGATATTTCTTTATGTGATGCTTCAGTTCTAGGGAGAAGGCCAGAGGCGCCAATCCATGTGCTACTCTCTTTCTTTTCCATTCTTTGTTCTTTTTTTAAGCTCAAGTTCCATGGGAGGTGGAGTAGGACTGGTCAAAAAGGATGAGGAGAGGTAATAGAGACATGCATGGCATGAAGAATGAGAATGATGATGCTTTTGGTGCATGATGGGTCGCTGTCTTACGAAAGCGTTCTACGGAGGGAGAGGCTTTTTGTATCATGGAAGGATGATTGAGCTGCGGGCAATAGCACCTCGCTCACTGAACAACAAAAGCTTCTAGGCGGTGGTCGATGGTTTGTTTAGCGCGTGCGAAAGGGATCGGGCACCGTTAGGAAGTGATTAGACCGTAAGAGAAAAAGATGCTCTCTCTCGAGGCAATCGGCCAATCGAAGGGGACCATATATTCTTTCCCTATTGTTTATGGCTTTGGCTTTGTCTCAGCCGGTGGAGGCCATGAAATAAGAGGATGTGGAACCTCTAATTGCGATGTCCGGACATGGCCGGCTTTACGTAGGGCGACGGTGACAATTTTTGTTATTGTTCTTGGGAATGTAGAACATATCTTGTGAACAACAGATTTGAAATGATGAGAGGATCGTTCATAATATTTGAGGGTCACGGCAATGAGTAGTTGGCGTATCTATGGCCGATATAGAACATAGTTTACTCACCCGAGTCATTCTTGGTGGACTTGATTGTCTACCACATTGCTGGTATGCTAGATTAATCATGAGCAGGAGCAAAGCCACTGGTTCAAAAATATAGGTGAGGGCCATAATAGTATGTGTTCATTATTTGGCCAGGTTTATAAGCGATTTGCCCAAGAATATAACTTCTAGCTCAGAGAATAGGCCTCACGACCTGGTCTACAGCGATTGCTATCGCCAATGCTGGTGCAAATCTCCATTGATCAACCACCTCGAGATCGAAAACATGCACATGCTCTGGATGGCAGTGCACTTCAGACCGTCCCTTCCATGAGGCTTCATTGGGCCAGATGTATAACGCAACGGCTGCTAATGCTAATTAGAAGTCAGGCGAACAAGTTCCTTTGATCGTCTGAGGCCAAAACAATCTTGTATACGAGGATCTACAATTAGGTTGGCTAAGAGAGTGAGTTGCACAAAATTTATGCGGTCTCTTATTCTACTGCAACATATAGTTATACACAGGCTACGCTTAAAAATTGTTCCAAATTCAAGAAGAAACTTCAAACTTCAGGATGGAATGGTCTTATTTGAACATCAAAAGCCAGCTACCGAATCAGTTGGACTCCATCATTAGCGTGAAAAGTCCATCATAATCTACAAGTAGGGTGCTTCATGCTTGGTTATATGGGGAAAACAATACAAGTACTTGGGAATAACAGACACTAATGAGATGAAGGATACCCACAGAGGCGAGACAAAGACTACATGAACTTATCCATGTGATTATGGCAAGGCCTGACGAAGGATTTTTATCCATTCGAAGCCAGGCAAGTGCAGCACTACTATGAAGTCTCGAACTCGAGGGGTAGAAGGCAGCACTGACCTTGAAAAATATGCGAATAGGCTACTAAGCCACCTCAGGGCCCGGTCCGGCCCGTGGTCGTGGGCCGGGCCCAGAATAGGCCAAAGATCTGGCCCAGGCCTGGCCCGATAAGGTGCCTAGCCCGCGTGATCCCCTCCACGGTCTGAGACTTTTTCTTTCAAGATGGATGATCTGTTTTGATTGAAGAAATCTGGTTATTAAGAAAAATTTTGAGACCTTAGTTATTTGATATTTTTCTAATCATATCTTATTTATAATTTATGATTTCTTTTCTTAATTGTATTAGGATTTACGGTCGTTTATGAACGTCGTATGCCTTTGATGAAATAATAATATTAGTTTTTTTTAGATTAACCCGCTTCAAAATCCCTTCAAAGCGCTTACTTTATCTTAATTCTTAAATTTTATATGTCCGTACCTCCAGTTCGTATTACCTCCCCTTCGCTTGCCTTCGCTGCTGCTTCCCAGGCACGGCGGCCTCTCCATCACCACTTGCCGCGGCCGCCGCCGGCCTTCTGCTTGCCCCTCGCCCAGTACGTGGTGCGTTCCGTCGATGGGAAGAGAGAAGGAGCGGAGAAGTTACCACTCGTTCAACTTGCATGCGCCACGGACCTGGGTATGTACTCGGCCCTAAATTATAGTCTTCGACCGGACTAGTGGCCCACTCGGACCAAAATCGGCTCATCACTTAAAGGCCCGTCCCACCCATGTACGTCCTAAATCCCACAATAGAAAAGGAAAGGAAAAAAAAAAAAAAAAAAAGAAAAGACCCACTAGATGCTGCAGGCAAGCTCATTCGTGGGTTCTAGTCTAGTCGTTGGATGTTAAAGATGAGTATTAGTTCACAGCTGGAGGGGACAGATGCCGCATGGGGGGTGGTGGTGCCGCGCGCTCCTCCTGTATTGTAATTCTTTAGGGTTTCTCATGATGGTACCATATAGAAGTTTCTGAAGGCATCATTGCTTCCAACAAAGCAAAGACTGAGCGGGTGTTAACGGAACCTCAACAATAAAAGTGATAGGAATCATGAAAAAAATTTGATGACCATCTAACATTGTGTCATGTTAGTGGTAAAAAATCATTTTCATAGGTCATAGCAAACATATATATATCAATCCTTATATTTACCTATACGTCATGGAGAGAGAGATCATAGGCAATTTATTACCATCAAGGAGGGAACAAGGGTGACAACCATCCGGTCATTAAAAAGAAAGAAAAAAAAAATCTAACCTTAGTTTGAATGCCCCTGTTGTTGCCCTGTTAGAATTTAGCTCGACGTGTACAAGTAATATAGATATATTTCTATATATATATATATATATATATAAACACTTAGTAAATATTTTTTCTTCGTAAACACATAGCCAAAGTCTTAAAGCAACCATAAAAGAGTCAAAGAAAGGTTTTTTTTGGGATGCAAGTGATTCTAAGGTTTTGTAAAAGAAAAACAATATAATCTTTAGTTATTTTCAAAGTGAAATCTTTGTCATCTTTGCTTGTATGGACATGGGTCAATTAGAGTTTGGTTCTTGAGGACATACTGTTAAAATTTAATTCCTTATTGTTATCGTTATTATATGATAAGTATTTTATTAATAAGTCTGGTAGTTTGTTGAGTTTAAAAATTAAATGTGGTTAGTTGTGAGTGGGTAACGTATTGTTGGATAGATAAGTATGATTTCAAAATGAAAAATATGAATTTTAGATGTTTCACTTCTTTCGCTTTTCTTTCTGAGAAAAAATTCTGGCTGAAACTACAGCCATCAAACTGGTATCAGAGCATCGCCGACGATCCTTCACCAAGTCCCTACCGCTCAAATCTCTTCCTTCTCATAGCAACGCAGTGCTCCCCTTCCACATTTCACCGGAACATCGAAACGAATCAAAAAAAAAAAATACGGACGTAACGCAGGCGGTATCTAAGAAGAAGATACCGCTTCCGTGCGTGCATAGGCGACGAACCTGGTTTCCAGATATCGATCTTAAAAAAAAAAAAAAAATTCAGAGAAGGATACATCCAAATAGTCTTCCCACGCTCTCAAGGTGTTCGACAAAAGGCTTGAGTGAAGATACCTCCAAGCAGTCTCAAGTTTTGGAGATGGCGAGTTCAAGCAATCAATCTGTAAGTGCTCAACAATCACAAGTTTCCATTTTTGATGGAGAAAACTATGATTTCTGGTTTGTGAAGATGAAAACAATTTTTTTATCATATGATCTTTGGGAGTATGTCGAAGATGGGTATGATGAATAGGATGATACAGTTGCTTTGAGTAATGCCCAAAAACAACAATTGAAGGATCAAAGGAAGAAAGATGCAAAGGCTCTAGCTTTGATTCAACAAAGAGTTGCCGATAAAATTTTTTCAAGAATTATTAATGCAACAATATCAAAAGAGGCTTGGGATATTCTTCAAAAGGAGTATAGAGGCACTTTCAAGGTAAAAACAGTAAAGCTTCAAACTCTGCGAAGAGATTTTAAAAATTTAAAGATGAAAGAAATGGAGTTGTTGAAGGATTATTTCACTAGAGTCATGGAGGTTGTGAATCAAATGAAGATATATAGGGATACTATTTCTGATCAAAGAATTGTTGAAAAAATTCTTATCAGCTTGCATGAAAAATATGACCCCATTATTGCTGTTATTGAAGAAACTAAAGATCTTGAATCTTTGAGTGTTGAAGAGTTGATGGGATCAATTAAAGCATTTGAGCAAAGGTTGAATAGGCGTTCTAAAAAATCAATTGAGGGTGCTTTTCAATCCAAGCTCAATGTTAATTTAAGACCTCATGATAAAGACTCTAAAGGAGAATCTTCAAGAGGTGAAAGATATACAAGAGAAAGAGGTAGAAGCAACTCAAGAGGAAGAGGAAGAAGCAACTTTAGAAGATAAATTAATGAGGAGTTCACTCAACAAAAATGTAGAATTTGTCAAAGAAGTAGCCATGTAGAGAAAGATTGTTGGTTTCGAGGAAAGCCTCAATGTCACAATTGCAAAAAGTTTGGTCATGTCCAAAAAGATTGTTACTTGAAAAAAAATCAGCAAGCAAATTTCATTAAAGAAAAAGAAGATGAAGCCAATCTGTTCTATGCTTATCAAGCAGCTATGGACCGAAAGCATGATGTTTGGTTTCTTGATAGCGGGTGTAGCAATCATATGACCAGCAATGAAAGAATTTTTATGGAGATTGATTCAATTATCAATTCTCAAGTAAGGATGGGTAATAGTGCCTTAGTTCAAGCAAAAAGAAAAGGTATAATTGTCATAGAAACAAAGAAGGGAATAAGATATATCCGCGATGTGCTGCTAGTTCCAGAATTGGAGCAAAACTTGTTAAGTGTTGGACAACTTGTAGATCATGAATACTCAGTTCACTTTGAAGAAGACTCTTGCAAAATTTTTGATAAAAGAAATCAAGCTGTAGCAAAGATCAAGATGGAGAAAAATAGAAGCTTTCCTCTAACTTTCTCTTACAAGAATGATGTAGCTTTGAAGATGGATATAGTTGGTGACTCATAGTTATGGCATAGAAGACTTGGGCATTAGAATTTTCAAAGCTTGAAGAATCTTCAGCAGAAGAACATGGTGTATGGGCTGCCATCTATACAAGAATTAAAAGAAGTTTGTGAAGGTTGTGCACTTGGGAAACAACACCGAGAAGCATTTCCAAAAGAGAAGGCATGGAGAGCTAGAGCACCATTGGAGCTTGTTCACACAGATGTATGTGGTTCTATGTCAACATCATCTCATTGAGGTAACAAATACTTCCTAACCTTTATTGATGACTTCTCTAGAATGACATGGGTATATTTTATGAGACAAAAATCAAATGTGTTCAGTATCTTTAAAAAATTTCAGAATTTTGTTGAGAGGCAAAGTGGACATTTGATTAAAGTGTTAAGAAGTGATAGAGGTAATGAGTATAACTCGAATGAATTTGATAATTTTTGTGAAGATATTGGCTTGAATAGATAACTAACGGTTGGATACACTCCACAACAAAATGGAGTGGCTGAAAGAAAGAATAGAACCATTATGGAGATGTCAAAAGCAATGCTTCATGAGAAGAAATTGCCTTTGTCTTTTTGGGGTGAAGTAGTTTCTACTGTAATTTATTTGTTGAATAGATGCCCAACAAAAGCAGTGATTAATCAAACTCCAATTGAAGCTTGGAGTGGAAAGAAGCCATCAGTGAATCACTTAAAGGTTTTTGGATGTATTTGTTTTGCTTATGTTTTAAAGAATGTTAGAAACAAGCTTGATGAGACTAGTGAGAAATGCATTTTTGTGGGTTATAGCTCAAAATCAAAGGGCTATAGACTTTTTAGCTTGAAGAAAAATAAGTTGATTACTAGTAGAGATGTTATTTTTAATGAGAAGGGTACATGTGATTGGAAAGAGAAGAAAGTCTAAGGTCATGCCATTATTCTCAATGAAATACCATAAATTCAAGAATATGAAGATAATGTTCATGAAGATGCACCACAAATGTCTCCACAAATATGTCCAAGTTCATCATCAAGCTCTAGTTATTCATCATCAAGTACACCTCCAAGGAAAATGAAAAGTCTTAGTGATGTGTATGCTAGCTACAATTTTTGTGTTGTTGAGCCAGAAAGTTTTGAAGAAGCAATTAAAGAAGAGACTTGGAAGAAAGCTATGGAAGAAGAAATTAATGTGATTGAGAAGAACAAAACTTGAGAGTTAGTTGAAAGACCAAAAGACAAAGAAGTGATTGGTGTCAAGTGGATCTACAAGATGAAATTCAATTTGGATGGTACTATCCAAAAGAACAAAGCAAGGCTTGTAGCTAAAGGGTATTCTCAACAACCAGGAATTGACTATGAAGAGATATTTGCTCCAGTGGCTCGGCATGATACAATTAGAGTTCTTATTGCCTTGGCAGCTAAATATGGCTGGTTATTGCATCAACTTGATGTAAAATCAGCGTTCTTGAATGGTACTATGAAAGAAGAGGTTTATGTAGAGCAACCTCAAGGCTTTATAGCAAATGGAGAAGAAGAAAAAGTCTACAAGCTAAAAAAGGCTTTGTATGGCCTCAAACAAGCACCCCGAACTTGGTATAGTGAGATTAATGCCTACTTCAACAATAAAGATTTTCAAAGAAGCAAGAATGAGCCAACATTATATATTAAGAAGCAAGGTATATCTGACATTCTTATTATTTTTCTCTATGTTGATGATATGGTGATTACTGGTAATGATGAAAGAATGATTGCTAACTTTAAAATGGAGATGAAGCAAAAATATGAAATGAGTGATTTGGATTTATTACATTAATTCTTGGGCATTGAAATTTATCAAGAAGAAGGAGTATTTATTTACCAAAAAAAGTATGCAAAAACTCTTCTTGAAAAATTTCGAATGGTGAATTGTAAACCAGTTTGTACTCCCTTGGTTGTGAATGAAAAGCTAAGCAAAGAAGATGGAAGCAAAGAAGTGAGCATCACTCTATAGAAGCTTGATTGGAAGTTTATTATATTTGACAGCTACTAGACCTGATATTATGTATGCAGCAAGTTTGTTGTCCAGGTTTATGTACAAACCTACTCAAATTCATTTTGGAGCTGCTAAGAGAGTGTTGAGATATATTCAAGGTACTATTGATTTTTGTATTTGGTATGAGAAGAATGTTGATGCAAAATTATTGAGATTTTGTGACAGTGATTGGGCTGGATGTATTGATGATATGAGAAGCACTTCAGGATATATTTTTTCTCTTGGTTCAGGAGCAGTTGCTTTGCTTCTAAGAAATAACAAACAGTGGCACAATCATCAGCCGAGGCTGAATATGTTTCAGCATCATTGGCAGCTTCACAAGCAATATGGTTAAGGCGTATTTTAAAGGATATTGGTGAGAAGCAAGAAGAAGCTACTCCAATCTTGTGTGACAACAAATCAGCAATTGCTATGACTAAGAATCCAGTCTACCATAGACGTACAAGACACATTGCCATCAAGCATCACTTTATTAGAGATGCAGTGGAGAAGAAGAAGATTCAAATCAAATATTGCAGCTTCAATGATCAAGTTGCAGATATTTTTACTAAAACACTTTCAAGAGATAAGTTTCAGTACTTTAGAGAATTATTGAATATCACAATAAGGAATTAAGGGGGAGTGTTAAAATTTAATTCCTTATTGTTATCGTTATTATACGATAAGTATTTTATTAATAAGTCTGGTAGTTTGTTGAGTTTAAAAATCAAATGTGATTAGTTGTGAGTGGGTAACGTATTGTTGGATAGATAAGTATGATTTCAAAATAAAAAATATGAATTTTGGATGTTTTACTTCTTTCGCCTTTCTTCCTGAGAAAAAATTCTGGTTGAAACTACAGCCATCACATACAGGGAAACCGTTTGGCAACTACTGCAACATAAACCTTGAGAAAATGTAGTGCAGCAGTGACTACATGAATCTCGGAGTAGCACAAATCTCATGGCTTTAAACAAGGGCCATAGCCTTGTGAGATCTTTGTGAAACAGGCCGTCCTTCCAGCCCTCTTCCTCGTTCTTTCTCATCCATAGTTAGCTCCTTGACAGCCATTGGAAGAAGCCGGCAGCAGCCATATCTCTCTCTAGCAATGGAGCACCGCCCATTTGCTAAGATAGCATGGTAACATGGTGAGCCACAGGCTAGTTTCTTCTACCTAATCATAGAGGAGGAAGTTTGAGACAAAGGCAACTGCTTAGACCACGTCCGCAGCCAGATCTGATACCCCTCAGTAGTGTTGAAGGGGGCAATTGGAAGAGGAGAAGACAGAGAGGGTGTTGATTTCATCACAACAAATGCAACGATAAGGACAGCATGAGCCTGCCGTGTGTCCCAGTTCGACGAAGACCAATCTTGGATTAAGGACCCTAATCTACCACTCTATTATCGCGGAAGAGGATCTAGGAGTTTACAACCCTATCCTAAGCTGTCCGCTCACCTGACTGTTGTTGTCGTGCTCACTGGCACCAAGCGAAGGGAGCAACATGCAGTCAATGGAGACGACTGCAAAGAAGGCACTAGGACCAGATGCGGTGGTGAGGGAAAAAGGGACTCATCAAAGAGCCTCTTGATAACTACCAAACGCAAGGAAGAAGACCCTAGAACAAGTCAGGAATAAAATTAGAATAAACCTAGAATAGATGGAATATCTATTCCAATCTTTTTCTTCATGGACTATTCCGATTAAAGGCATTGCTTCAGGAGTATAGAAGATTTCCTCTATTTATTAAGATGGAGCAGTGCTCTAGGTGAAGATCAGAAGATTTCTCAATTTTTTTGTGTCTTTTTTAGAGATTGCTCTAGGATGTTATACCGTGGTGATCCAATCTGAGTGATTTTGACAAACTAGTGAAGGTGGTGTGTTGCTTTAAGTCAAGATCAGAGAATTTCTCCATTTTTAGAGTATTATTCTATTATTATTAGAGAATTTTCTCTATTTTGAGTGAACCTGAATTCATCCTATGCTGAGTTAATGGACTGAGCAACTATTGCAATGCGAAGTAGAGTTTGGACCCCTGGTAAATGCATAGTTACACAACTATCCTTGATTTGATTTGGGGACGATAGAGTAGTGATTTCAAGGAAGGATTTGTAATGTCAACTATAAAGTTCTAAATCAACAAGTTCAGTGAAATTAATGACTTCGACATTTGGTAGATTAAGATATAAGCCTTTTTCATCCAACAAGGGCTATGGAGGGCACTAGAAGGAAATGAGAGACTGCCAACTACAATGTTCGATAGAGAGAGGATGAGTTATTGACAGAAGTACATAGTGCAATTCTATTATATTTAGCAGACGAAGTTCTCAGACAAGTTGTTGAAGAGAAGGTAGCAACTTGACTTTGGTTGAAGTTAGAGAGTAAGTATATGATAAAATCTCTCACAAATTGACTGAAGCATAGACTCTACTACTTACAAATGAAAGAAGGTATACTAGCAAAAGATCATATAGATGAGTTTAACTAAAATATTATTGATTTGAGAAATATTGGAATTAAGATAGAATATAAAGAGGATGTTTGAGACCTATAGGGAGAACTAAGGAGAAGGCTTAGTCGCAAGAGGTCAAAGCAAGGGGATGGATTCAAGCAGTAAAGGTAAATCAACATCAAAGTTAAGACATTAGAAACTTTATTACTTTTCTTGTCATGACGAAAGGCACGTGAGGAAAAGTTGTCTTAAGAAGAAAGAAATGGATGACAAAAAGGAAAGTGTTTCTGAAGTTAGAGTAAGTGAAGTTAAAGAGAATACGATGGAAAGCTCTGATGATGTGGAAATGAAGTACTTTTAGTTAGCATCAGTAATTCTAAAAAGTAGTAGCTTCTTGACTGTAGTTGTTTTTTTTATATAACCTCAATAGAAGTTGTTTTTTAACATATCATGCAAAAGTAAAGAAAATTCTATTAGACGATAACAAAGCTGTAGATGTTATTAAGATAGGGACTATTCATATCAAGATATTTGATGGCATAGTGAGAGCTTTGAAAGCTTGGCACGTCTCAAAATTGATGAAGAACCAAATATTCTTGGGTACACTTGATACCCAGAGTTATAGATACTCAGTTGAGAGTAGTATGTTAAAAGTTTTTACTAGTGCTCTTGTGGTGATCCAAAAAAGGATGGTGAATGACTTATATCATATGTTTAGAAGCACTATTGCTGGTATTACTGCAATTTCTTTATATGTGAAGTTATCAAACTCAGATAACACTCAATTATGACATATGTGGTTGATACATATGAGTGAGAGAGGATTAACAAAGTTATTCAAGAAAGATCTACTTGATGGTGTGAGAACTAGTAAGTTAGATTTCCGTGAGCATTGCATGGATATAAAGCAAAATAGGGTAAAGTTTAGCGTCGGTGCTTCCTATTTCAAGGGGGTGTTAAACTACATCCATTAAGACCTTTGAGGACTTAGCTCTCAAACGTCAATGAGTAGACATTGATATTTTTTGACATTCATTGATAACTACTCTAGAAATATTTGGGTTTACTTCTTAAAATATAAGAATGAGATATTTGTCAAATTCAAATAGTGGAAAGCCATAGTGGAGAAACAAACTGGATAACAAATTAAGATACTACGAATGGACAATGGCTTAGAATTCTGCAAAAGCAAATTTGACAAATTCTACAAAAATAATAGTAAGAAAGATAGCACAATGTACATATGATCCTGCAACAAATAGAGTTATAAAAACTAATGAATAGAATACTTTTGGAGAGAACCTATTATATGCTCTCTAATATAGGACTTAAAAAATCATTGTGGGCTGAAGTAGTGAATACTATAAGTTTTTTGTTGAATCAATCACCATCCCCTGCCATCAACTTGAAGATTCCTTAGAAGGTATGGTTTAGTCATTCAGTTAACTATTCTAGTTTGAGGACGTTTGAGTATGTTCATATTAATAATAACAAACTTGAATTATGGGCAAAGAAATGTGTATTCTTAGGTTATGGCTCTAGGGTAAAAGGTTATAGGCTATGGTGTACAAAAAATCTTATATCACCCAAATTTATTCTTAGCAGAGATATCACTTTCGATGAGTTTACTATAGTAAATTAGAAGGAAGGAACTATTAAAAGTCAGGTAGAAGATCGCAGTGTTAGCAAGATGGAACTTGATGTAAAAGCTTCAGGAGAAGAGTCACAATACTCTTAAGCTTAGCCCAAGGTGGAGTTGCAAATAGAGAAAACTATACATGATATGAATCTATCTCTATAACTTTATAATATTGCTACCGATTATAAGAAGAGACAGATGAGGCTATTTGTATGTTATGCATATATGGTTGCTTATGCAATTACTCAATTAAGAGTGTGAAAAATAAGCTTCTCATGCATAAGGAAGTGGAGAATAGCATGGAGTCTACTGAGAGGGTAGTGGCTATATACAAAGAGATTGAATCTCTTAAGAAGTCTCAACTAAGTGGTAAGTTTGAAATGAAGGACTTGAGTGTAACAAAAAAGAAATTAAGTATGAACATCCATAAAGATCAACAAACGGATAGGTTGTACTTATCTCAAAGAAAGTATATAAAAAAAGTACTTGAGCACTTTGCTATGGATATATCTAAATCAATGAGAATTCCTATAGCTATGCAATTCAAGTTGTCGATTTTATTGTAACCACAAACTAAGAAGGAGGTGAAGCATATGGTGTGAGTGCTCTATGTTAATATGATTGGTAATTTGATATATGCGATGGTTTGCACTAAATAAGGCATTTCACATAATGTTAGCATGGTTGACAAGTACATGAGTAATCCTAAAAAAAATACAGATAGGCCATGAAATGGAAATTAAAGTACTTGATTTTGAAGTACTTGAAAGGCTTTATAGACATGGGCTTAGTGTATAGGGAGATCACAATTGAAAATTCTATGGATATGATAATTAAGCTTGTTTTAAAAAATAAATTTAAGCATTACTTGGATTTGATTGGAGTCGGTAGATGCTAATGCCCATTTTGGCATAGAGGCAAAAATGATGAAGAAGTTTTAGGATGGTTGGTTTGATAAATCTCAATCCAAAGGTAGAGATTTATTAAAGTTTAATTCAAGGTCTATAAGCCTAATGTGGATATATTTTCATATACGTGGAGAAGACGAGTCCTAATCCATATAGGATTTTGTAGATCTTTCCTCTATATAAATACATATAGCCCTAGCCTTAGGACAATTATCAAAGAGTTAGAGAAAGGTTCTATCGGATGTAAGTGGATTTATGGTTTTATGAGAGAGAGCCATTGCAATCTTCGATTATTTTTTATAGTGAAATTTATGTTTTGCCTGTGTGAACATAAGTCAATTAAACTGAATCATATTAAATGCTTGTGTATTGTTCTCTCTTATTTTCTCTTTCTCCTTTGTTGTGTTGATTTCCTACATGTAATATGTCATCTTTTTTCTAGCATTAATTCTATTTAGCCCCTCTGAACTAGGGGTAGTTGCACTTTTTCTCTAAGCCAATAAAATTCTTAATTGACCTTGTAATTGTAATTTAATTTATACTTCACCACAACCATTTGAAAGGTGTTAAGTTAATGAAAAAGCAGTTATATAATAGTTATATGACTACTTTTAGTGATTTTAAAAAAGATTTGATTAAATCGATATCTAGTCTTTTATGATCATTGTTAGTATTTATTGTTCAACTCTTTGGTGATCATATGATTACTTTTTTTGTTAATTTAGTATTTTTTCAAGTGGCTATGGTAAAATATAAATTAAATTATTATTAGGGAATCAATTGAGAAATTTTTTTTTTTTTTTTTTTTTTTTTTGTAAGAAAAAAATAGCAACGCATGGTTTCATGCCACCGTTTCCTCTCTCATCGTGTGGTCTGTGCACCTAAGCCTTTCAGATCCTTGTCCAGCCAGCCGATGCACCCGCCGTCGGATCGGTCTTCTCCGAGGTAGCCTTGTGGACAAGGGACAAACTTCTCTCAGGAGAGGGCTATCTAACAAAAACATGGCAACGTGGCAGTGTTTAATTCGCTGACCGTTCAGCCAGGATCTATGCTCCTAAGTATGCCACGTAGCCGTCACAAGGCTAGTCGCTCTCTCCCCCCCCCCTTCCTTCAGCCGCGTGAACTAAAACCAAGTCAATGCGTCGGCTTAAGTGAAGTCAATTTTTATCAATATAAGATGCCTTTTAACAAACGACAAGCCATACGAACAATAGACAACTCATCAATCAATGCTTTCCACATCCGCATGAAAGGGGGACCGAAAAAAAAAAAAAAAAAAAAAGGAAATTACACCGCAGGTCATCAGTAGTCCACATGACACTTCGCGCCCCCATAGACGCCGGGTGGCGCAGGAATATTCAGCACGCAGTCAATCCGGGCCTTGTAATGCCGGGTCTTGATGGACCAAACCTTCAACCGGATCCTGGCGTAGGCCTTCAACTCTATGCAGAAGGATCCCTCACCCTTCTCCCTCTTAAAGGTGGTGGCCATCGTCCCAGAGGCCGGCGACCGCCCCTCGAACACCGGGTGCAGCACGGTGGTGTTCTTGCGATGCTGGTAGAAGGTGGGGAGCGGCGTGGAGCCCAGCTGCGATCCATTGTACAGGGCCGTGGCCTCGATGTCGTCGTAGTAGATGCCGATCCTCCGGTTGGGGTTGCGGAAGGCGAGGTCAAGGGAGAGGTTGTATTGGAGGGTGTCGTCGTCGTCGGCAAGGCCAAAGTGGGCGAGAGAGGCGGTGTCGACGTAGGCCTTGAACCTGTGGGGCCGGAATACGACCCAGAAGGAGAAGATGAAGAAACCCACAAATATGATGAGTTGGAAGAGTTTTTTACAGAGGCAGCACGAGCCACAGCATAAGCTTTCTCTGCTGTCCGAAGCCATTTGGTGGGGTGGGTTTCCTTCTTCTTCTTCGAGAGAGAGAGGATTTTGGGATTGGGAGGGGGGAGGGAGCTCGTGGGTTGTCTATAGAGATGTCCAGGGAAAGGGGAGGGTGAGGAGGGGAGGAGCTTCGAATCAAATTCGAGGCTTTGCCGTGTGGAAATGGCCCAAAACGTGTGCTTAACGCGTTGAGAAGAGTTCCAAGAAAAGACGCGGTGAGAGGGGGGACGGTTTAATGCCTGTTCTTGTCAGCATGGGAGGGCCCATGAGCTTTCACGAGAATAAAATGAAATAAATAAATAAATAAAATAAAATAAAATAGGAAAAAAAAGAGGACTATTGCATGGGAAAGTTCCGTTCGAGCCATGCCATGGTTTGGCTGAATCCATTTGTTGCCCACGGTATCATGATAAGTTAGTAATTACAGTTTTAATCAGGTTATATAATATTAGTTAGGTTGAATCGGATGAATAGAAAATTTTGAGATATTTAAAATATTTTTATTGAACTAATAATGTTTTGTTGAATTAAAACTATTCTTTATAAATTTTAATGACAAATTCACATAGTTTAAAATATAATTACATAAATATATAAATGATTTATGTGAAATATAAATATAAATTATTTATTTATTTATATATCAGGTTAGGATGGATTTAATTAAGTTGGGTTGGGTTGGGTCAACTGCAGATAGATTGAGTTTGATTGGATTTGAGTTTAAATCTAATCTTACTTTACGTAACGTTTTAGTAAAATTTTTAAATTTAAATTCAATATAAATTAAAAAATTTTTAATTTATTTTTTTAATTATTTGAATGAATCATCTTGGGTTGGTAGATGCGGAAGGAAAAAATCGAAAAGGAATAGACTCAAACAGCGCCTCCCGCGCCTGGGAAACCACGGATAAGTTTCGCTCTTTCTTCTTGACCACCCCAAAACGAATGCAAGGAACGCGGTCAATGGGATGTTGTTCTTGGGCGGTATTTGACTGGGTCGACAACATGAGCCCCCGTCTCATCCCTAAATGTATGCCAACCTTTGGGATGGCCTAGAGTTAAAGAGGGCCTGGTACATTTGATCAGTTGGCTGGCGCCAACCAACAGACCCGTTAAAAGACCAATTGGGTAATGCCACGTTAATCAATTTGCCATGGACTCCCATCAAACGTGCCACAAGTTGGGTATTGCATAGGCTAAGATATCAGGGACATAATCCGCCATGCTTTTGATCTTTGGCAGCATATTGAGCCTTTATCGATCCAATGTTCCCAAATTTACCTTAGTGCTCGTTTGCTATTTCCTAAAAAATATTTTTGTCAGCAAAGATGAACCAAAGTCCTTAGATCATCTCAATATTGGTTATGTCAAAATTTTGCTCACAAAAATAAAAAATTAGGAGCACAGAAAATAAGGAAATAATACTAAAAACAAGAAAAATAAAAGCAACATGAAGAGTACACAAGTAATTTACATGGTTCGGCGTTATGCTTACGTCCACGGGTGCAAATCTCTGCTTCTTCTTTCCTTTACCAATGGCAACACTTGGGTACAAAAGAATATAATCAATATTCAAGAGTTTTTCCTTCTTTGCGGCTCACGAAAAGAGGAGCCGTCATGCATGTATCAAAAGATAAGAAACCCTAAATACATAAAAACCTTTTATAATCCTTAAATTAAATGGGTTCCACTTTTATAAAGAATCTGACTTCACCATGCATTGTATTTGATCGTCTCAACATTCTTCCACTTGAAGGTATATTCCACCACCAAGAAAGAAGAACAGCTAAGAAATCACTGCTACAAGCTACTGTCTTAAGCAGCTTGAAGCCCAAGAAAAGTTCTGCATTAGATAAACTTCTTCCTTGTAATTGGCTTTGTCAATATATCTACAATATTTTCATTGGTATGAATCTTCTTCGGTAAGACCTATCCATCTTCCACAACATCATGAACATAGTAATGTTGAGCATCAATATGCTTTATCCTTGAGTAAAATACTAGATTCCTTGCTAAACGCAATACACTCTGACTGTCACAATGAATAACCACAACATTTTACTTCAGTTGTAACTTACCAAGTAATCTCTTCATCCAATAGCTTCCTTGCATGCTTGTGTAGCTGGCATATACTCTGCCTCTGTAGTACACAAAGCCACCACATCTTATAATTTAGACATCCAACTCACAGCACGACCTGCTAAAGAAAAAACAAAACTCGTGGTAGATCTTTGTTTATCTCGATCTTCCGCAAAATCCGAATCCACATATCTAATCAACATATAATTTTCACCACTATAATATATAGTAGCTCCAAAAGTACCCTTCAAGTATTGAAGAATCCACTTCACTATAATCCAATGATCTACTCCTGGATTTGCCATATACTTACTAATTGCTCCTACTACTTATGTAATATCTAGTCTGATGCATACCATGGCAAACATAAGGCTTCCTACTATTGATGAGTATGGTACTTAGACATCTCTGCCTTCTCTACTTCGGTGATGGGACATTGTTCTGAAAACAACTTACATCCCATAGGAAATGTCATACTACTGGTTTAGCATTCTGCATACTGAAGCGTTATAGAACCTTCTCAACATAAATTTTCTGAGTTATTCAGACTTTCCTCTTCCTTTTATCTCTAAGCATAGTCATCCCAAGTATCCGATTTGTTGCATCCAAATCTTTCATATCAAACTCCCTGGTGAACTGAGCTTTTAATGTTGCAATAGCATTACTGCTAGTACCTGCAACCAATATATGATCAACATATAATAGCAAGATGGTGAAGCTACCATTACCATATCTACAGATATAGGCACAATGGTCAACATCACATCTTTGAAAACCCAAGCTCATAATGAAATCGCTTGTATCAACACCTTGGCACGCATTACAAACCATAAAGCGATCTCTTCAACCGACAAACCATATGCTTTTTTGTTTCTTCAACAAAGCCTTCAGGTTGAGTCATGTATATCTTTTCATCAAGATTGTCATGCAAAAAATAGTTTTTATATTTAGTTACCTAAGCTCTAAATCAAACACAGCCACCATGCTCAACAATACATGAATAATAGTCAATCGAACAACTGGAGAGAAAATTTTATTAAAGTCAATCCTAATTTTTGAGCATAACCTTTTACTATCAACTGGGTTTTGTATCTTTCAACATTCTCATTTATATCCTTTTTCAGACTCAAGACCAATCTGCAATCAATGGCCTTCCTTCCCTTAAGTAGTTTAACCAACTTCTAAGTCTTGTTTTTTTGTAAAGCCTCCATCTCCTTGCTCCTCTCTAAAGATTAGCATCTATGAAATCATATGCCTCTCTATATTAACATGACTCGCCCTTGTCTGTAATGCAAGCATACACTGTCATATAATCTTTAAGCCAAACTAGGGTTGTCGGGCTCTTATTGGTTGGTCTTGATCATTTTGGGTTTCAGCAACTGGTAGGTCTTTATGCTCATCATCATTTTCTTCATCTTTAACCACATTCTCTACTTGTTCACTTTCTACATCAACCTATTAATCTTGAACTTCTTGTGAAAATTCAAACTTAACTAACTCTCATGCTTTTGAATTAGACTATCCACTTTCTTTCTTTTGCATGGAATCTTCATTAAAAACAACATTTCGGCTATCACCTTATGAGCAGTTAGATTCCACAATCTGTACCCCTTTATTCCATCTGCATAGCCAAGAAAATTATACTTTCTAGATCTAGTATCCAGCTTAATTCTCTACTCCTTAAGAATCCAAATAAAAGTATTACAATCAAATATACGATGGAAAGAATAAATAACCGATTTTCTAGACCATACCTCTTCAGAAACTTTGCAGTTTAATGCAGTTGTAGGAGAACGATTACTAAAAAGCATGTTATATTAACTGCCTCTGCCCAAAAACATCACTCTAATGCTGTTATGCTTAGCATACTCCTAGTACGGTCTATCAGCATACGATTCATATGCTCTGCCATCCCATTTTGCTGTGGAGTACATGAAATTGTGTAGTGCCTAACAATACCATGCTGACTACAAAATTTCTTGAACTCATTTGATGTGTACTCTCCTCCATTATCTATTCTCAGACATTATCTTTTTTCCTTTCTAGTTTTCAACCAAAACTTTAAACTTACCAAAGCAAGAAAAAGCATCACCCTTCCTTTTGAGCATATACACACACATTTTTTGAGAGAAATCATCAATAAAAGAAATAAAATATGTGGCACCTCCTAAAAATTTTATCGGAGCCTCTCAAGTATTAGAATTAACTCTAACACATTCATACTTTTAGTAGAAGATGAAGGGTATGATGTTTTCCAAACAAGTAGTTTTTACAAAAATCTAAATTAATATATTTTAATTCAGGAAGTAAATTCTGATCAAGTAATACCTTTAGTCCATGCTTGCTCATGTGGCCCAAACACTTGTGCCAAATTCTTGCAGATTCTATCACTGCATTTGCTATAATACTATCACCTACCATAGTATCACCAATCAATCTGTATAGACTACCCACAAGCTCTCCCTTCGCAACTATCATTGCCCCTTTAACAATCCTTAGTCGACCCTTCTCTCCCGCAAATTTGTAACCATCTTCATCAAATTTTCCAAGTGATAAAAGGCTTTTCTACAAACTAGATACATGTCGAATACCTAAAATCAAGTGAGTGATGCCATCAAACATGTTGATTTGCACATCTTCAATCCCCACTATCTTACATGTATTATCTTCACCCATGTAGATAGTGCCACCTTCACATGATCGATATGTATAGAATCAGTT
This sequence comes from Metroxylon sagu, assembly GCA_017589505.3. NCBI lineage: Eukaryota > Viridiplantae > Streptophyta > Magnoliopsida > Arecales > Arecaceae > Metroxylon > Metroxylon sagu. Next base: position 728,980 of record JACVBY030000483.1, on the reverse strand, counting down.
CATATGAGGCGTCATATAAAAAGATACACCTAAATCCATAATCTATAGATCTTGTAAACTTTCTCGTGAAATTGCAGACAATATTTCACCATCTTCAGAAGAACCCGTGTCTTCTACCACATTTCCTTGAGAACCTTTTGAACTAGACACATGATCCAACGACTCAGGTCTGGGTCCTTCCTGACTCAATTTCTTACTATCCTTCTTCAAGTGTCCTCTTTTCCCATAGTTCCAACACTTGTCCTTTTTATGCCCCTTGACTTGGATCTTGACTAACTTCTCGAATCAAGGCTTCTCTCCATGGATCTTCCCCTTACGGTCATTTCATCACCAGAAGACCCGTTATTTGCTTTTCTACAAATTTCTTTAGTAAGCAATGTAGAAACAACAGGCTCCATCTTGAGATCGGTTTGCTGACTAAGATTTATAACCAAGCCATCCCATGAATCTGGCATAGAACAAAACAAAATAGCAAGCCTTTCATCATCCCCAATATTAACCCCAACTGCTACCAACTTGTTAATGAGAATGTTGAATTCATTTAAATGCTCCTGCAAAGAAGACCCTTCTTCCATTCTCAAATTATACAACTACCTTTGAAGAAAAATTTTATTAGCCATGGACTTCCCTAATAGAGTTTCCGCAATGTATCTCATAGATTTTTAGTAGACTTCGGATCTGACACATTGCCCAATATAGAGTCATCCAATGCAAGAAGGAAATTTGCCTTTGCTATTTGATTTTTCTCTTCAACAACCTCATCTTTCATGTCTGTCAGCTTATTTTCTTTCCCTTAGATTGCAATTGCACATCCATCTTTCACCAACACCGCATGCATCTTCATCTTTCAAAGAACAAAATTAGAACCATTGAAGTGTGGGATTTCAAATTTGGTTAAATATGATCCGACTATCTTAATCCAATGCAAACACAATACACCACCAATTTTATGCAAATTGAAACCTATCAATCAGGCTTTGATACTAATTGTTAAAATTTCTTTAACAAAAATATGAAATTAGGAGCATAGAAAATGAGGGAATAATACTAAAAACAAGAAAAATAAAGCAAGAGGAAGAGAACCAAGCAATTTACGTGGTTCAGCATTACGCATATGTCCATGGAAGCAGATCTTCACTTTTTCTTTCTTTAACCAATGGCAGAACTTGGGTACAAGAGAATACAATCAACCCTTAAGAATTTTTCCTTCTTTGGGGCTCAAGAAAAGAGGAGTTGTTATGCATACATCAAAAGATAAAAAATCCTAAATGCATAAAAACCTTTTATAGTCCTTAAATTAAATTAGTCCCACTTCAATAAATGATATAACTTTACCATGCATTGGGTTTGATCATCCCAATAGATCATCTACATAGATGGCTAAGATATTGACGCTTGTGTGTTTTGTAAAATGCCAAGATATAAATTTGTTACATGGGCCAAAGGGACAAATCATGTCACATTCTAGGGTCCAAGTACAATTCTATTTCAATATCATAATGGTTTGACGATGATATCAAATATATTTTATTCATGAATATTAGGTTCTATTTGGGATAGTTACTAGGAGAGACAACAATAGTTATTTTTCATCAATTATGTGAAGTAGCTGTTTTTCAATAGTTAGAACTAACAACTACCTCGAACAGATCCTTAGTTCACTTGGGTAGCACCTCCTAGCTAAAGGCTTGGTATTGGCAGAGGTCTTGAGTTGAAATCATGGATATCACTTGGAATGGTAGCAAATAGATTTAAATTTTCTATAAATAATGTGCCATAAGTCATACACAATTAGAAATCAAAAGAAGAAATGAGCATCCATGTTCTGCAACTTCGGCCCGATTATGGGCCAAACCTATCGAACACTAACTGTAAGAGCCTATGCTAGTGAGTATTTAGTCCCTCATCAGTTATATATTGGGAAGATCCTGGGTATTTATAAAGAGTCAATGAGTTCAGATAACATCTTGACTAGCCTTTTTAGGTGAGGCGCTAGGTTGTCATAAATGATATCGGAGCAGACTCATTTCATGGACTATGGCCAAGGGATACTATTAATAGGCTCTACATATTTTATGATCGAATTTGATTAGATTTAGATCGAATTCGATTAGATTAGATTTAGATATGGATTTGGACCTGAATTCTTAATCCAGCAAGAATGTCAAGACTTGAACAAGAAAAGTACATAAGAGTCTATGTTAGTGAGTATTTTATATAATATTTATTATATATTAAAATATTTTGATACTTGTATAGGTTTAAAAATAATATTTTTTGATTAGAATAATAAAAAAAAAGGGGGTAAGATACGGCGCTGTGGCACCAACTAATCTAAGTGCCCATCCCAGCCCTTACCAGCCTCACCTGCTTAAGCCTTGATGCCAAGCCGCCCAATTCCGCCCAATTCTGTACGCTTATTCTTCAAATCTAAACAAGGAGTATTGGAGCCGTGAAGTGATATCAAACGTACGTCAGATGGAGCAGTATTGGAGCGATATCAAACGTCAGATGAAGCATTATTGGAGCTGTCAAGTGATATCAAACAACGACGTTGACTGTGAAGTTGTTCCCACCAACGACATCGAATCTTGCACCCCAAGGTCATCTTAGAGGCCCGCTGGAGTCACCATCGCATCCACACAAACCACTTTGACAAGGATAGCCACTATTTTGGCTTTTGCTGCTTCCCTTCCTTTATTCCTGTCCTTTCGCATTTAGTCTTCGGCTTTTACTGCCTTAGTTGGCCGGGACCTGGATGCAGATGCTCATGGCTCATCGCCTTTCTGATGCATTTCCATTTCACAAAACAAGGTTTCTTTAATGTGCGTGGTAGTCCTGGTCTCAGGAGCTGTTGTCTAGGTATCAACCTTCACTGCACCGAAATTACAATGGCAAGGTGGCGCTCGCCAACCTTAAGTGGCTTGTTTGCATCAGCTGGGGATGCAAACAGAAACATTCTTAGGGCAAAGAAGTACTTGTATCAAGTTGTTGCGAGCTCATGTAGCTTGAACCCATAGCAGATTCTGTTAGGCCTAAAAGAATTTGGTAGAAAATTTGTTTACATTTTAAACCAACCTACCTTCACTGGCGTGGATTGTGAACAAGATCCCCCAATTATAATGTAGATAACTTGCACTCGGTTGTTAATTGTCTTCAGATAACACTAGAAGACCCATCCAAATTGGTCATTGTAAACGTCGTGTAGCAATTATGCTGGGGAAGTTACATGTGCGTCCAGGAAATCACACCAAAAGATTCAGGGAAATTTAAGAGTACAGATCGGTCTTTTGTTCACCTTTAATTAAACTTTGGTTAATCTCCTCATTGCAAGGGAATTTTTCTCCAAGCTAGCTGGTTTGGTGCATCTAAGAATGGTAGGTGGCCCAATTGTAAGAAAATGATGAAGGGGATTGGTTACTTGAAAGAAGTCCATAAAGAGAATGGCAATAGGATGGAGCGGGAATGGAGAAAGATATCCTCATATTCATACTCAAAGAAAAATTCATATCCATCCTCACTCCATATCCGCTACGAATATAAAAATTTGTGCTAGTACCAAAACTTGTAGAGATTATATAATATATATACCCCTCCATTACTTATACTTGCTGCGTACCCATCATCTATTTTTTAAAAATAATTTTTCTTGGATTAAATAAGTTTGATTAATTTTTAACTATTAATTTCAATAAAATTTATAATTTAAAGATATAAAATTATATAATTTTAATATCAATGAATCATAATTAAATTTCAATCATTAATAATAATATCAATATAATTAGTAAATAAAAATAATTAAGTAATTTTGTTAGATAGTGTAATGGATCTGGGACAGGACAGGACGAGTAAATCTTTATGTTTACCGTGTGCCTTCATACATGTACTGTATCCATTTTTTTTTGACCTCTATATATATGCTCCAAATAAAGTGTAGACTGGTTAATACCCAACGAGATTTCCATCCCTATTCATAAAGTCCATCTAGAAGATAGGAAGAACAATACCTTCTCCAGCCAATGCATGCAAGTGATAAAAAACCAAAAATAGTAAATTGATTATTTTCAACTTAGCGTCTGCTATTACTTCTACCTAAACAGTACCAGGAGAACAGGTTAGCTACGAGGCTGTGATATAGGATCATATTGACAATTTGATGTGGGACCTTTCACCCTATGTCTCTTCCAATTTTTGTTATCCGTCGTCAATCAACTTATGGCAATTGAAAAGGATATCAGTTAAATAAAAACTGGATGGCACCAACCCTCCTACGGTAGCAAGATGCTGCAAGGTGGTGAATAATGTTCTTCTATCTTCTTCTTCAATAATGAATATTCCTCAATAAAGCTGATCTTTTGTGTGAGATACTGATTAATATCAAAATATTCCATCCGTGCTTCGCCTTGTAAGATGAGTTTCTTGAATGACACCAAATATATGCTTCATAAATCAGGGAATTGAAATGTAATCATCCATGGCAACTCTTTCTAACACAAAGCTCCAAGCTAATTATAACATAATTCACCAATAACTTGCAATTACATCAACACACGTGATCGAAATCTTACCCTCGTTCATCATCTCTAACCCCCCGTTTATTCCCCTGTTCCTGAAATCATAAAAGATGGCCGCTTATCATTCGTCGACCTTGCAGTTGGAGATCTGCTGGAGCTTGATGGCCGACGCGTCGCTGACGCCGTTATCGGGGTGCAAAGAAAGTAAGGCCGGGCAGGTGACGGAGAGGTGGGAGTGGCGAGTGATCCAGGCGCCCACCTTCCACCGGATCTGGGCGTCGACCTTGACGACGAGGATGAGTACGCCGGACGACTGGTCCTGGGCGAGACACTCGGCGACGTAGGGCGCCAGCGGGATGGCGACGCCGGAGAGGTACGGGGACCAGACGGTGACGTCTTTGCGTCCCTGGTAAAAGGGAGGGATGTCGGTGGCGAGGGTGATCTGCTGGTACTTGTAGGAGGCGAAGACTTCGACGTGGTCGTAGTAGATGCCGGTGTAATCGTTGGGGTTGCCGGCGGAGATGGTTACCTGCAGGATGGAAGACAGGAGGCTGTTCGGGGGTGAGGTGACGTTGAAGGTGAAGACCGAGGCGTTCTGGAGGTTGAAGTTTGTCTTGATAGGCCGGAGGATGAGATAGATGATGACGATGATGAGAATGTTCACTGTGATGAAGGCCACGATAATGATGATCCAGAGGCGCTTGCGCTTCCACCCGTCGTGGCACCCGTCGTGTTCGCATTCGCACCCGCCCGACATGGTGCTGGTGATCGTGGTGGCGCCGCCGCCGGCGAGGAACTGGAGTGGGTTGCGGAGGGAGTGGGCGAGAGAAGGGTGCGATGAGGATGGACCTTGGGAAAGATATAACCTTGACGCTTCGTCTATGGAAGCAAATTATATCTGTTTTTATAATGGTGTTTCCACTGGCCACATGCAACGTTACTCGATTTCCTTGACTCAAGGGCGGTAGACTTGGCGACGGGCAGAATATATAAAATGTTTTAGATCGAGGGCCTCGTGGGGATGATGATTCGATGGGGATCGGGGACAGTTAACGAAGGCAGGCAAAAAATAATATGCAACTTTGTAATAATTGTGAATAAACAAATAAGTAAAGAAATAATAACTCCTACTGCACGTTACGCAACGAGTTAAAACTTAGAGCGATAACTTCGACCTCCCATTCTGCATGTGGGTGGGCCCAAATGGGAACGAGTGGATCTTTTGATCACAGCCGTTGGATATTTCATGTGAGGACGGATGTTGATCAAAGAGAAGCATCGAAAGATCGGTGAGTTGCATCTATAAGCACCGTCAATGAGCAAGTATTGGCCTTAGCGTCGTTAAAAATATATATAAGAAAGACCACTGCTTGACGTCAAGTGGAATAAATGGGCGGCGGCGATGAGAAATATAGCAGTGGAATCCACCTAATCTAAAACCATGACTCGAACCAGATCACATGCCCGCCTGGGCTTCGGAAGCCCGCAAGAATTCGTTCGATTTGACCGGCAGACAGGGCGTTGAACTGAACGCGTTGCATAAAACGCGCCCGACGCACGTGCTGGTCCGGCAGCGCAGCCAGGGGTGGGCATGAATCAACTGAGGATGAAAATGACAGTCCATGCATCAAGTCGGGCCAGACTCAAATACGGTCAGATATAACTGAATCAATAGAAATTTGTTAGAGCTCAAACTCAACCTGAACTCAGCCTTTTATATATATATATATTTATATATATATACCCCCTTTCTTTTTCTCTCTCTCTCTCTCTCTCTCTCTCTCTCTCTCTCTCTCTATATATATATATATATATATATATATATATATATATGAGACAGCCTTCACTGCGATGATTAAACTACCCTTCTAACAAAAAAAAATCAGATTTGATTAACTCTTATAATGTTTTAAGAAAATATATAAATAAAATATAATATACATGATGATGTAGAGGTAAACTTGGCTACATTCGAATGTAATTAAGTTCAGGATCCAGTCACTTTTCTTATTCTTGAATCAACCTAAATTTCGAAGCCATCTTATTTTTTTTACTTTTTTTTATTTTTGAGATTCGTAAACTGTATGGATTTAATAATATGAAAGGTAACCGGATCTATACTTAACTACATTTAAATATAGTCAAGTCTACCTCTAATTATGTATGTGTATAAAATATATGTTTTCGAGTTGGAGCAAGCTTTTTTTTTTTGAGCTAAAAAAATTTGGCTCGCAAGCTAAAATTATTCAACTCAGGCTCGGGCAATTTTGTTGGTTGTGCTACCATGACGTGGCACTATTGGGGCCATGTTGGCACGACCCATAAAATCTAGTCCCTTGGCTTGGTATGAACTATGGCCCATATCTTGTAGGTCCATGCCAAGTTGTACTGACCTATAAGTCAATCCCTTTTCTATTTTCTAATTTTTAAGTTTTTACATGCTAAATTAATCAAAATATTCTTAAAATATAGTTGTTTATATCTATTGGAGGGGTATTTGACAAAACCTCCTAGCTGTTATTGGGTCATGCTAGCTCATGAGCCTCAAACCCTTGAGTCAGGGTTTAGGTCGTGCTAGCGAGTGGCATGATCTATTTTATACTACTAGGCCGATGAAGATATTGATTAGAAAGGCTGAATCTAATTCAATCATGCACTGCTATCCGTATATCTCTATCTATACCTTAATCGTTGGACAATGAAGGATGAATAAATGATGAGTGTGAGGCTTAACCCTTTTGGGCCAACTGATAATTAGTTGGGGGTTGGTATATCTGACCAACCCATCATAGCAAAAAAAAAAAGGGCTAAAATATACTTTTTATCCTTAAACTTTTTACTCAAATTCATTTTGATCCTTAAACTTTTAGTTATTACAATTTAGTTTCTCATGTTTCAAGAATGTTATATTCCTGATGACCCATTATATGGGCTCAGTAAAATTTGATGGAATAGCTAACATATCGCCCTGATACTAACATGTGGACTGATTGATAGGATGATACGCCATCTATTCTATCAATTTTAACTAACCCTCTATAACAAGATATCAGGAATGTAACATTCTTAAAATATGAAGGACTAAATATAAAAACTGAAAGTTTGAAGACCAACATAAATTTTGAGTGAAAGTTTCATGGTCATAGTATAAGGCCCATTGAGAGGTATAAAGTTTATCTAGTCGAAAAGTCATGCCCAACAAGAAAGAATAGACTATGGAGAAACTTTTTTACCTATAGTAAGGTTTATTTTTGTTCATTTTATCCTAGCCATGGTAGTATATTTAGACTTAGAATTGCATCAAATGAATGTTAAGATAACATTTCTCAATGAAAAATTAGATGAAAAAATCTACATATAACAGTCTATAGATTTCATTGCTAAAGCCTAAGAGCATAAAGTTTACGGGCTTTAAAGGAATATATATAGGTTAAAGCAATCAACTAGATAATGGTATCTGAGGCTCCACTAAGCTATCATGCCTTAAGATTTTACAATGATTGATGAAGGCCCCTATGTGTATGCCAAACAGTCCAAAAATAAATTTGCAATTTTCTCTCTTCATGTGGTTGATATTTTGCTGGCTGAAAATGATAAGGGGTTTGTACTCTCCATAAAAGAATGGTTATCCTCCAATTTTTAAGACAAAGGATATAAGCGAGGCAAATTATATACTTAGAGTTACAATCCATTGGGATCATTTGAGAAAGCTACATGCCTTATTACCAAAGCCCTACATTAAGTAAAATACTCGAATGATTCAAGATGGAAAATTATAAACTCATAGACATTCTTGTATCTAAAGGCTGAAGTCTAAGTCTCAAAATATGCTCAAAGATTCTAGAAGTAAAAAAAGAGATGTCAAAGGCACTATATTTTAGAACAATTGGAAGCTTGATGTATGCAATGTTATATACTTAGCCTAACCTATACTACATCATTGGGTTAGTTAGCTAGTATCAATTGAATACAGGATAGGAGCACTAAAGGCCATTAAAAGGATATTAAAATATCTAAAAGGTACTACGGATTATTCCTTTTGTTATCAAGGATCTGATTTGCTCTTAGTTGGTTACACAGATGTTGACTGAGGACTTAGACAAGCGCAAATTATTTTCAAGTTATGCGTTCTTGGTTGGTAATGGCATCACTTTTTTGAATACTAAGAAACAAACCCACTTAACATTATCTATAATGGAGGCAAATTTTGCAGCTTGGCAAGAAGATGTTTAGTTAATGAGATTCTTACGGCATATAAGAATTTTAAGTGACTATTTAGGACTTGTTATAATCTATTACAATAGTCACAAAGCAATTGCTTATATAAAAGATCTCAAGTATCATTGCAGGACCAAATATATTGATACTAAATATAATTTTGTGAGAAATATTGTAATGAAAATTTCGCAATATATCTCTATGCACAGAATGGTTACTGACCCCTTACTAAACCTATCCCTAGAAATATTATTTGGCACATGTCATATCTCTAGGATTGCATAAATTATGATGAAATGTTATTACAAAGTACACTTGAGCTCAAAAATTATATTTGTTTTGATGCTTATTAATGAATATTTATTTAATCAAATAAGTACCTTTATTAATATTTATAAAGCAGCTTATATAAGAATTAGTGCAAACATATATTGGTTAGAATCTTATAAGAAAAAGAGTATCAGATATGCTTTGGTTGGCTCTCTCACAATAGCAACTGCCTTTGGCATTTGGTCAATGAGTAGAGATCAGACAATTTTAAGCATAAAGTAATCTATGAAGTGATCAAGCTTTAATAAAAGTCATTTTGATAAAAGAATCAATATGAGATCTCTATAATAATGATGGGATTGATATATATATATCCCACTATCTATGTAACCATTATAAAAGCTATATATGAGTTCTCAATTGACACTTGAAAAAATTACTCTCTTAGAGAACTCAAGTTAGGCACCAATGGCCAATTGAATTAGGATCAGTATGATGTTCAAAAAGGAATATGGTATATGTTCCCAAGAAAGTGAGAATATTGTAGCATATGATTCATATCATATGCGCTTTTTTAACCAATATAGGAAGCGAAAAAAATGGATCCTTACTTTTTCACTATGTAAGTCTTTTAAGAATATTGTGTCTTCAATTAGTATCCTTTGTGACTTTTGGCTATATCTTGATGTCTTAATTTAGTGATCGCTACTTTAGTATCTTTCCAGTGGTCATGAATGATTCAACTTTATGGGACATGTTTAGGAAAGCAACTAGGTTGACATCAAGAGATTTGAGTAGGAAAGAAAGACTATTTTATTTTACATTTATTACTTGTATTCATTGGTTGACCAATTATGTCTATTATAATAACAGAGACATAAAACTAAGACATAATTATGAGTACATAATAAGGGATAGAAAGCCAAGCATGGTTCTTGGAAGGATTAGACATGCTTGAGCTGATGTAACAAAATGAGTTTGAGGTATAGGAAGATACAATTCTTTTCTTAAGGATTGAGGTACCATGCATCCGTAACATGTGCATGGTATTTAGTTCTCAAAATGCAAGTGTGTTCCATGATCACATGACCCATTTGTCAGTATGAATGGCTTTGAAACAAAACTAATGTTGAGAACTAGTACATTCGTATAGGGAAGATGTTGAAAATCAGAGGAAGAGTGGGGTGGTAATCACTGGTAATCACCCCTACCTAATATAAGAATAGAGGGAAAACTCTCTATTCTTAGAAGAAGACTTTTGTCCTTTGTAATGGAAGAAAAAGGCGAGGGTTCCTCCAAGTTTTTTTATAAAACAAAGGCACTTGGGTGTTGATTTAAGGGCGATTTCTACTTGCGATTTCATTCTAAACCAAAGGTGTGTTCAAATATGTGTGAAGTCGATGATTTAACTAAAGATCTTAAGAATTACTTTAAGTTTGTGAGTTTTACATTGAAATTGAACTACATATATATGGAATGCTAGCTTCCTTCTTTCAATTTTAAATATTAGGCAAATATGGGAGGGCTAAAGAGTTGCCATAAGAGAAGGATTGGAAAGCCACTAACTTTATTAACTATCCTAAGAGCAAAATAATTATTAGTTTGAAAACTATTAGTAAAGAAACTTTGTTAAAGGAATAAAATTTCAATTCAAGTTTGGTAACTAATATGCAAAGATTTGAATGAAGGATTACAATAATTTATATATATATATATATATATATATATATATATATATATATATATATATATATATGTATATATAGTTCATAGGAATTAATAAATAAATATAAAATATAGACACTAACATGAAAAATAAACCCCTAAAAGGAAAGGTAAGTAATCTTACTTTCAAATAAGGGATCAGATACACAAATATACAAACATACAAGAATAGCAAACTTTACTTCAAGAATAATAAGCTATTAAGGTTAGGGTAGAAAATAAGATCATGCAAACTTATTATTTAATCTTATGTCAAATAAATATTTCATTCTTTTTCTAAAATGAAGTACCTTACTCTCTTTGATTTCGATAACCCATGCAAGCAAAGTACTCATAAAGTTGTGGGTATAGATGGGTATAGATTGCTCATCCACCAATTTGTTTATAGCCCATTTGGAATCATTAAGAAATAGAGGAGCTAAAATTCATTTTGTGAGACTCATTTATAAAAAGACTAAAATATCCCTTCTTAACACTTATTCCTCTCTTCTATGTTCCAAATTATATTTTTCTAACCTCCAAATTGGGAACCCTAACCCTAGACCACACCTTTGTCCCCACTTCGAAGCATCACAGCAATGGCATGAACATTGTAGCGGCAAGGATTCTGGACAATAGAATTAGAGAGATACCATACTAATATTTTTTTTTAACGGTCATAAAGCATCAACTTGATTAAAATTAAAAAAAACATTTGATCCCTATTAACCGGTCCTATAACTCCCGATCTCTCAAAAAAAACCACTCAATCAAGCGGGTAGTGCGTACAAAGAATAGCCCAAATGTGTACACCAAGTGCATAGTACGTATAGGAAATATGCTAAGTGTGTATAGGGTCATATAAACATGTACAAGATTATTCTAAGTGTATATAAGATCAAAATTTAAGTATGCACACAATTATTTCAATTGTGTACAGGATGGTATAAATACGCATAGAATTCTTCTATGTATGTATAGGATCAAAATATAAGCATGTACAAGAAAGGATTAAGTGTGTAAAAGATGGTATAAGTATATACAAGGAAAGACTAAATGTGTACAGGATTAAGGAAAAAAAAGCATGTAAACCGAAAGTTTTAAATAAACAGCAGAGGAATTTTTTGTTAACGTATTGTCAGAAAAAGAACCGTAAGTCAAGTCACCCAAAAAAAGAGAGAACTATTTAGAATGGGTAATATTAAAACTTTATATAAATTCAATTCATTTCGGTTGATTCCAAACAATAGAATTTAATGAATTCTAATATCATTAGATTTATTCCAAAATTCTATCACAAATTGGTTTCAATTTAATTCTATTAATAGAATACAATTGAATTCTATGGCAGAATTAATTCCAAACGGAGGATGGAATACTGCGGAACCTGGACCGAACATCAAATAGTGAATACCGATGGAGTATTTCGGGCACGAGCCACGTTCCAACGGGAGACGCATGCCCACTTTGGATCTCTTTGCCACTGCGGCACTGAGATAGTTATCGACCGGCCATAAGGCGACCGACCATAGGCCACCTACAACTCAGCAGCACCAGCAACGGTATCACTAAATTTATTTCTCCCACGCGGAAAGACCGATAAAAAATACTTCTAGGGATCTAAAATGTGGACTCTACATAGGAGAACTGTGGTCGGCCAGCTCATGTCTACAATCAACCAGCTCACCTCTACAATCAACCATTGGGCAGGCACTCGAGCACTCGAGACGATGCCACCAGTCGGCCGCGGTGGTCCTTCCTCGTTGCAGAATTCTACGCTGTTCCTGAGGGAGTCAAGCGCAGATAAGACCGGCACCAGATGAACCGCTTCTTGTGGCATTTCGAAATCCATGGCCTAGTCTATGATCATGATTATGCCTAAGTACAAATTATGCCAAGGCCTACGGGCCGGTCATGGCAAGCCGGTCGCCCAAACAGAACAAGGCAGGCACATGTTAGGTGAATCATACGCCATCTCAAATGGCCAACTTGATCATTATCAGAATAGCGAGAATAATGAAAGATTATCTGTTAGCAACCTACCACCATTAGCTGTCTTGTTACATGGGACAACTCTTGGTCTTCGGTACAGAGCAGCTGCTTCTAAGAAATGCAAATGGGAGCCAAAAAAAATAAAAAACAATGTGAATGACTGGATGAATCTTTGCTTCTAGGGTGTGCAAAGGGACAAATTTTTCAAATATTAATACAAAGTAACTAGTGTCACAGTGAATTGTTCTTTTACATGCAATTGTGTGGTGCCTTTCCTGAACGCAATTCCTATCGTTAGCAAGGACCACAAATAATGGCGAATCTTTGCTACCTTTATCAAGGACCACAAATTATGGCAAACCTCTGCTGTTGGTTTGAGATGAGATTCCTATGACAGGTGTTCTTATTGTAGTTGTCTGCTGTAAGACCTACCATCCTCTATAAATAAGATAAATGCCTTTTCTACAATGCTTTCAGATGTTATAAATGGTATCGTAAATAAATTAAAGTCTAAGGACACAGGAAAATATCATAAATGCTTAAGGTACAAAGGGGTGGTACAAGGGCTTAAGGCATTGAGTGAAGCTTTTGAACAGTGAGATTGAAGTCTAATTTCTATATATATATATATATATATATATATATATATATATATATATATATATATATATATATATATATATATATAAACTTATAAAAAAAGTAGCCTGGCTGAATTCGACAAACACCTTGAACAGTGTCAATAATTTTGAGCTGAAAAAGTAAAAAAATCACTAATTCATGGACAGCACATAAAATTCAATTAAGCCTATTAACGGACAAATCCTGACCAGACCTAATATGCTAAAGACACGACAGGAATTTAGGTAGGTCAGCCAAGCCCTGACCCAACTTGAGAACCTAATCCAACCTGACAATTCAAGCGTGCAGAGAGAGAGAGAGAGAGAGAGAGAGTCTTGGCCGTCCATCTCAGCCTTTTCGTCTACCGCCTCCTCGCCACGCCTCCTCTCACCACTGCCACCAATCCACCTTTGACAACCCTCTGACCTTGCTTGCTCCATCTCCATCAAGCGACTGCCAACAGATAGCTTTGACAACCCTCTGACCTTGCTTGCTCCATCTCCATCAAGCGACTGCCAACAGATAGCTTGATGATCTTGGCAGAGGAGGAGCAAGGCGGGGGTGATCAAAGATGGCAGCAGACACATCGCAAGGCGAGAAGATAAAATAAGTGATCAAAGATGGCAGCAAACAGATCGGGAAGAAAAAATAAGTGATAAAGGATCAGGTTGGGCCATTGTTGGACCAACTGTGCCACCGGACTAGCTGAGTTGAGGGCTGTGGGTCAAAAATTGCAGATCGATCATGTGAACGCTCGTTGGCAGGCCCCACATTGAAGACGAACAGGGGAAAATTTTTTCTGCCACGCGCTCCGAAACAGGTCTAACTATTGTGACCACATTACAGCTATCCGTAGTCGAATGATACAAAAGCTGGTAGCTTCCCGTACAATACCCCATGGCCCATACTTCGAATGCTTCCACTTGACATACCTTAAGACACCAGATATCAACTCCACTGGCATTTTTATCCTTAAATAAAACAACATCCAAGAACTCCACTGATATTTTTATCCTAGAACAAAATAACATTCAAGATCTGTCAGAAACGTCAACATCTACGGTACGCATGCTGTTCACTCCTGTTCCAATATCATTCCACTCACCGGACCTCAGACAGCCATGGATCAATCGAAGAAAACTTCCCTTTGGTATGACCTAAGCGTCGCTCCATTAATTTTTTCCACTTCCTCATTATCAATGAAGGATGGGCATCCTGGAATATTTCCTAGCATAAATACGGGGCTGTGGTGCTATTTGCAGCATTAGTATGAAAAAACAAAAACCCAGCCAAAGTTTACGTGAAATCCTAGATAGAGCAGTATATCAAAAGAATATCAAAAGAACATCCTTGCCAACGACCCTACCACAATTGTCCGCAAGAGAGTAGCAACACGTCCTGTTACCTAAGCAAACTTATCAAGGTATGGGAAAGTTGGAACCTACCCAACCAAAGGTAAAGGAGCTTCTTTTCTGAGAAATGTTTGATACAACAAGCAGCATGTTCTTTAAAGAAGATGGATGATCAATATTAATGCACATTTTCATCTTTGTTTCTGGAGGGATCCTACCACAACCTGGTTGGTGTCGTGCCAAGTGAAATAACATCCTCCAAAACCAGCATTCATCAATTTCATCAATAACTTGGACATTTGAAACTCAAACAGCATGACACATTAAGATATGTCCTACAAAGAAGCATCAAATGATTACCAAAAAAAACATGAAACCCATTTCAATATTGTTGGCCCTTCCATGGAGTCTCAATTGTGTTCTTCCTTGATTGTCACAATAAAATTTCATCAAAACATTATTTACAGAATTTAAATGAGCCACAGCTTTATAAATCATCATGATAAGGGCCCACCTGCTGATGCAGTACACCACACATCTACGCATATTACTAGCTGGCACAGTTTTAAGTATCAAAACAAAAAAGGTGCAAAAGAAATACCTTTATGCTTGGGACCCAGTTGTAAGAGATTGATCTGGGGCCAGTTCACTGGATGCCAATACCTATGGTCAGTACGGGCGGGGCATTAGAATCACATTCTGAGCAATTTCTCCATGCACATCAATTCATGAACCAACCATGACCAGCAACTGTGCCACCAAGAAAATTAAGAGGCTCCTTTTGTATGGATTTATATATGCCCAGAAGAAGCTTCCATTTGATTACTAAAATGACTGTCTAAATATAAAGAATATCGACTCGACCAATATTTTAAAAGAAATTGTGATGTTTATGAAACTCTTACCATGATTAAATTAGTGTTGCACCAACTATATCCTCCAAAGCCAACATCCATCAGGTTCTTTAATAATATCCAAAACCAACCAACAAAATTTTGTTGTAGCACTAAGGGAAAAACAAATCCTCTAGAAATAACAAGGATAACATCTGGCATTTCCATAAAATCTGAAAAGAAAAAGGAGGGGAAGAAAAAGCAGACACATGACACTAACTATCTAAGAAGTTCCTCTTCCCTAGAGCACAAGAAAAGATTTTCATATCTTACCAAGCCCTACAGAGAAAACCTACATGTGTGTCTCTTAGACATCCTATCACAACACAGGTGGTTGACTAGGTGTGTTCTACAATGCTAGCTTCCAAGACACTCACAGGTAAACATAAGTTGTTCCCATTTAAAACTGATCCCGAACCTCTGCCCACTCTTCCCAGCCAGTGTGCACTCTGCCAGATGTCCAAAGTTTCCAGCTACTCTTACTCATAAATAGGATCTGTCGCATAAGTATGTAATCCAAAGTTGCACCTAATGAATAGCAACCAGTCTCTGCTTCTTGGTTTCTTCAATACAAATAAGATGCTTGAACACATGAGTCAATCAAGTTTACAAAGGTACATGCCCATGCTTCTCAAATCCTACCACCATGAAATAGGTACTGCAGCAAATGATACATACAATAAATAGGATTGGATTCTGCAGTTTTTTCTTCTGCAGTACCTCGATGTGTCATCATTTAATAGTCAGCATCCATTGACATCATTTAATAATTTAAAGCCCTTCCCCACACATTAAAAGCCTTCTAAAAGCCTTCTAAGAAGCCCCTTAGCCCTTACCCCAGCCACCCATTCTATCTCCATTTTTCTTTTTCATTGAAGCATATGAACAGAAATTGTATATCTTGCCACAACCAAGTATGTTATCGGAGCAACCATAAAAAGGTACTACATAGATAACATCTAACATTCATCTCCCTAAACTCCCACCACTTCATATAGTTAATTAGGTGAAAATACATTCACCAATGCTTGCTTCCAAAAATGGCATTAACCAAGATCTGTTTCTAGAGCACATATTTAAGAGTTTCACCGCAATAATATAAAACTTGAGGACCACCCTAACTTAATTTTTAACCTGTAGCCTGTAGCCATGTGTCCACCCATTCTCAATCTAAAACATGTTTCACTGTGTCCGCACTTAGTGGAAATAGATCCCAAAGCCCACAACTTCTGGAAGACCATATCATTCAAAGCCAGGTTATACCCTTCAACACAAAATCTAGCAATTTTATCTTTTAAAAAGTCAGATCTACCATAGCTTAGTTTGCAGTGAAGTAGAAAATATTTGTTCTTCACTGCTGTCATGAAATAGGTGAATATAGGTTATTCAATGCTATAATCCAACAACCCCACCTCCTGCCCTCACCAATAAAAGCTGATCTTAGATGGCAACATTGAACAAATTCATTTCACCTTATCAAAGAAATTGGATGAACCTCTCCCAACCCTGCTGAGAAGTCCACTACAACAACCATGTAGGCAACCTTGCCAAACTTGCCAGATTCTTAACCAGGACCATCTATGTGCATTACGTGGAAAAAAAAGATCCATTAAAGCCAACTCTAGCATATCCAAGAGTGTACCAGAGATTTAAAAAACCCCGTTCACCATTCAGAATTTGCACTGCACTAGATTAAATCCATGAAGCTATTGTCCAGCACCTCTTCAAGCAAATCAGCCAAAGACAATCTTCTAGTTTATCCTAAAACATTCTCCTGATTTGAAAAGATGATAGAGAAATATACCTTCCCACTCAAATCTATCATGAAGAGCCCCCTCATAACAAGGGACTCTTGTCCAAGCATAATAAGTCTCCCATTTTTTGTCCACAAATGATTAACAAGTTGAAATTTCTCCAATGGAAAAACAGGTTCTTCATTAAGATTCCTCCAATACAATATTGGAGAGTTGTCATTAGATCAGACTTGAAGAGTTCCTACAGATGTGCTCTAATGATAACAAGACAAGTAACAACTTATGGAGCTGACTAGACCGAAATAAATACTACTAAGATCTTATAACAAACACCCTATTGTGGTATCTAAATGAAAGATACCTATTGAGATGCTCTATCTAAACGGCAATTGGGATTGGGCGGGACAACAAGGTGTCCATTTCATAGAGAAACTGGGACACCTTCATTGCATAGGATTTAGATCCTTATTTGTGCCTACCTTGATTCAAAGCTCACAAATCATTTAGTAATACCAAGAAATAACCAATAAAAACAACAATGGTGGTGAACATAGAATGGCACTACAGACCTCCCTAATCCAAAAAAGTCAATGGCCAAACACTAAATTAGGTCAAGAAGAAAGATGCATTGTCTTAATATTTCTTCACAAAAAAGGTATTTGAAGAAGAGATAACATGATCTCTCTCTCTCTCTCAGCTTTTAATTTTCTTTTAGTCTGTTCACACTCACTGACACTAATGATTTCAAATTTTTACTGAACACCAACAGAATTTTAGCTAAAAAATTAACGTGAATAAAGTTGTCAAATGATTCTCAGCCTATTTCACCCAAGCAACTATCAAGCCAAAATCTACCATCTATTTTGCAATAAACCATATCTATTATGATGTATGATGTATTCCTCCCACTTATGGAAAGAAACCAATTAACATATAAGGCTGTTGATAGCAGAATATTCTGTCTCAACTTTCTCTCTTTAAATAGTAGTGGGATTGATCAGTTTGAATGTTTGGATTTGGATAGGAATAGTAAGGAAAGAATAGATTAGTCATCAAAGGAATAATTTTGGAGAGAATGGAATTACAATAAGAATCACATACTAGACGTGGAGAGATTCAAGGAATCATATATAACTTATAATTCAAGATATAATAGAGACTAGAGGAGCGAATGCCGATATAGAATTGATAGAGACCCGACGTGGTATTTCTAAGAGGGTCGTATGTGATTTCTAAGTCAAAGGGGGGCAATGACCCCACCCTACCCCATAGCTACGCCCTTGCCTCTAGAGTGTAGGTTCCTCGATAGTGCTATTAATTAGGTTGTTTTACGCAGATGTTGTCTCCAACCAAATATCATAAAAGGTACTCAACTTTGGTTGGCCACCTCTTCTTAGTTGTTAATTTGATAATAAAAGGCACTAGGAAACATGAACTTTTTGTACGCTTCATGGTCCAAAAAGTATTCTAGAAGTTGCTCACAACCTTCAAATAATGGTTAGAGGTGATCATTTTTGGCAACCCATGTATGCAAGGCAACTTCCTAAACAAAGATTGTAAACCATCTAATGAGAGCCTCAGCAATGGCTGTGTATGACATGAAGCATGCAAAATTCAATTTCAACTTCATTTAGGAATTAAAATAACTCAAGGTCTTATGATTGGAGCAGAACATCCACTCTTAACAAATGAGATGGTGCCCCTGGTGCTTGAGAGTTTGCACAATTTTTCATCAACAGTGGAATTCCTCTACGTAGCATAGAATATTTTCTCACATGCGAAAGCCATTGGAATTCCTATTAAATTGAACTACACTAATTCTAAGATGACAAGGTACTTGAAGAAATTCCATTAAGTTTGAGAATGTAGAAGGTCAAGTGTCCTGATCATGCACTACTTGAAGTCACAAAAAGTTTTATTGGCATTTGTTGACATTCTTGCATGACTTAAATGATATTCCAAACCTAAAATCATGACCCTCACCAACAATGACCTGTCAAATTTAAATTATTGCTGCAATACCTCATTCCTCAATGTCTCAAAAGTGACAAATGCTCCTATTAATAGCAAATATCATAATCAATTTTGGATGACATATACACAGCAAAAATCATAATCAATCATAAGAAATAAAGATAATATTCAAAAATTATTCTAACTATCATGGCAATAAACTAGAGCCATACAATAAAATTTTGGAAAAATGTGTGAGAATGGATGGAAGTGTGACAAAAAAAAAAAAAATCATGGAACCAAATTGATTTTAAGTCAAGAAGATCGACTGTGGAAGATAAAAATACTTGCTAGGAGGAAATTTTATAAGATGACAATATAACCAACTATGCTTTATGATATAAAAATGTTGGATAGTTAAAAAATAACTTGTGCATAAGATAAATATGGCCAATATGAGCATATTGAGATCATGTAAGAAAAATAGAAAAAAAAATTAAGTTATTCATAAAAAGATTAAGGTAATACCGATTGAAAATAAATTAAAAAATAATAATTTAAATGATTTTAATATATACAACCTAGACTTAGGGGTAGTACAAAAGAATGATTTAATATATATAAAAAGAAAGAGTGGCAGAGGTAGATCAGAAATCACCTATGAAGAAGTAGGAAGGAAAAAGCACGGTGAGAAAGGAATGGGAAAAAGGATTCATATGGCGACCACAACAAGGTTTAATTGTTGTTATTATACAACAAAAACCAAGATTAAGAGTGAAAGGGTAGGAATAATCATATGCTAAGCAAAAAGAAAATCTCCCTCACATTAGATCTGCTATTTCATAGACAACAAAACATATCCTATGATGAAAATGCTTAAAGTAAAAACCTGAGAAAAAGAAAATAAAGACAGTCTAACCATGTTTTAAAATATATTTAAAAGGATACCAAATGGAAGTGTATCGGTTAGCATCCGAACCACAAATAACTACAAGCTCAATTCCACTCGCTATACTATTACTATAATATTACCACGGCGAACATGATTTAATGAAGGAAAGGAGTATCAACATACGCGCTCAGATATTAACATCGCACTGCTTTGATGTGCCAACCATGGATCCGACAGTCGCCGTTGCGTTCTTGAACTCGATGGGGACGTCATCGCAATAGACTCTTAATATGTGCCACCTCGTCCTCCACGCCCCGGCCCTGAACCTAACCGAGGAGTAAACCCTAAAATTGAAGTTGACGGAGCCCGCGCCGCGGCCCCGGTCGTCGGCGATCCCCTTGGCGACGTATGAGTCGACGTACGCCGAGTCAGCCACAAGGCGCGCCCGGACGGTGGTCTCGTTCCCCTTGCGCTGGTAGAAGGGCGGGAGAGAGGTATCGGCGATGCGGTCGACTCCGTAGAGGACGGCGGCGACGACGTTGTCGTAGTAGATACCCATCTTGTGATTAGGGTTCCGGACGGAGAAAGCGAGGCCGAAGTCGGCGGAGAGGGATTGCTGAGGGGCGGACAGGTTGAAGGCGGAGATGGAGGCGGAGGTTAAAGCGAAGGCGGGGAGGCGGGGGCGGAGGACGAGCCAGAGGATGAGAGTGGCGAGGCCGACGATGAGGAAGAAGGCAACGACGATGGCGAAGAGGCGGCGGAGGAAGAGGGCCTGGGGGCGGGCCGAGGCGCCGTAGGAGGCCGGAGGCGGCGCCGCACCGTTGGGGTGGGCGGCGGGATAGTAGGGTGCGGCGTGGGGCGGGGGGGCGGGGTAAGCGTAGGCGGTGCTGGTGGTCGGATAGGCGGTGGAGTAGCCTGCGCCGCGACCGGCGTGGGGCGGCGGGGCGGAGTAGGTGTAGGCTGTGCCAGCTGTGGGGTAGGCGGCGCCGCCGGCGGGTGGCGCGGGTCCGGCCGGATAGCCGGTGACTACTGGTTTGGGATCGCTCGCCGAACTCATATCTCGCTCGATCGAGAGAAGAAGTCGGATCAAGTAAGGACAGAGAGCAAGCGGAACTCTCTTCAAAGTGGAGAGAGAGAGAGAGAGAGAGAGAGCGATGTGGGGAAAGCGAAAGCGCGTGGGGAACTCTTGCTTCTTGAGGAGGAAAGGAAGGGGAAGGGTCCCTTTTGGGATGGCAGCGATCGTTTGCGGTGAACGAAGAAGTCGGGCGTCAAAGGCAAGGGCGATCGGACGGTAGGAATTGAAATCAGACGGGTAATCTCGCGATAGCCGGATGGTGCCGTTATATCATACCAGCTGGTTCAAGAAGAAGCGGGGCTACGTGTCAAACAGGCGAGAAAGATCCTTGACGTGTACGGCCATGGCTATCGTCGAATCTCGAAAGATGCCGTGATAACGACAGATCAATTAAGTTACGAATCCAAAGTTTTGAAATTTTATATCTGAAGGCTTCTTGCTAGCTATAAGCAAATTTAGATATTACTGCTTTGATTCCAATTTAAAAAATAAAATTAAAAAAAATTAAATATTTTAAATTTGAAAAATATTATTTATAGATTAATTTTATAAGTTAATCTATTATTTTATAAGATAATATAAAATATAATTACTATTTGATTCTTGGTTTCTCCACGTTTGTCGTCTGTTTTAGATAAAATCTAGGCTAGAATATAATATATATACACTAAAGTCAATGAATTGTCGTGAGCTTTACGTTGTTTAAAAGCAGAAACAACTCTATCTCATGAAGTCTTCATGGAAGAGCTCAAGGAAAAAATAAGATTTTTTAAATTTTAGAGATAAGAATATATTTAAAAATAAATAAATTAATAATTTGAATAAAGAATAAGATCCTCAAGATTCTTGCTAGCGGTGGTTTTTTTTTTTTTTTTTTTTTTTTTTTTAATCATTGCAGTCCATCTTCTATACTCTGCTTTCTTCAATGCGGCATTCAAAAAAAAAAAATTATCAATTGAAAAAAAAAGATTGGTATACCTTTGTTTAAATATAAATAATAAGATAATATTATGATGAGAATGAAATTAATATGGGAAAGAAAAGATATAGAATTATTCTTTTACTATTTGATTAGCAGTTGAAATAATTTTATATAAAAAAATCTACATTAATTACAATTGAACTAATTGCGTGCCCATGCAATGCAGAGGCAGTACTTTGCTAAGAGGCAGTACTTTGCTAAGAAAAAATTGCAACGATTAAAAATGATTTGTATATCTTTATTTATATATAAATAATAAAATAATATTATAACGATTATGGGATTAATATGGGAAGAAGAGAGAGAGAGAGAGAGAGAGAGAGAGAGAGAGAGAGAGGAGATAGGGAGTTATTCTTCTAGCAGTTGAAATAATCTAGAAAAACTAAAAAAAATAACATGCGTTAAATACCATTAAACTATTCAAAAAGTTTATTAGAGTTAATAAAATTAAAAAGTTATTAAATGAAGATTGACTAATTATGGGATTAATATGTGAAGAGAAAGGAGATAGAGAGTTATTCTATGGTATTTATTAGGCATTAAAATAATTCATGCAAGAAAACCTAAAAAAATACCTGCATTAAATGCCATAAAACTATTCAAAAAAATTATTAGAGTTAATAAAATTAAAAATTTATTAAATAAAGTAGCTTGAAAAAAAAAAAAAGCGGAATCCTTTGCCACTTAAAAAAAAAAAAAAAAAAGAGAAAAGGGCCGCATACTTTTGCTTTTTTTTTTTTCTTTGGTTTGGTGTTGGGGGGAGGGGGGGGGGGGGGGCGCAGAAAAGAGGGAATATTAGTTGAGATTAAAAAATTTAATAGTGTAAAATGGAAGTCATTCAAAAGAAAAAAAAAAAATGAGAAGAGGGAATATGAACTGAGATTAAAAAAATTAATAGTGTAAATGGAAGTCATTCAAAAAAAAAAAAAAAGTAAAGAGAGAATATAACTAAGATTAAAAAAAAATTAATAGTGTAAAATGGAAGTCATGCTTAAAAAAAAAGGGAAAAAGAGAATATGAGCTAAGATTAAGAAAAAGAGGGAATATAAGTTGAGGATAAAAAATTAATAGTATAAAATGGAAGTTATGCAAGAAAAAAAGAGAAGAGCGGCTATGAGCTGAGATTAAAAAAAATAATAGTGTAAAATGAAAGTCATGCCAAAAAAAGAAAGAAAGAAAGAAAGAAGGAATATAAGCTGAGATTAAAAAAAATAGTGTATGAGCTGAGATTAAAAAAAGTTAATAGACTAAAATGGAAGTTATGCAAAAAAAAAAAAAAAAAAAAAAAAAAAAAAAAAAAAGAGAGAGAGAATATGAGCTGAGATTAAAAAAATTCAGGGAATCAAACCTTAATCAATAATGTGAAGAGGTATCATGATACCACTACGCTAAATGCGTTTGTGGAAGGAAAAATTTTTGAGAGAAAGAAAAACTCTTTACATTAAAAGCTATTTAATATAATTGTGCGTGTGGCATAAGGAGAAGAAATAGTCAAAAAAAACGGTCAGCTTTGCTATATTATATTAAATAGAATTGAATGCATGGCAATAAGAAAAAAAATTTGATCTAAATTTTTAGCTCTACTATTATTATATTAGATTAGATCAGATAGAGGTATGGAGAATATTCTTTGTTATGAATTATGGTTTCTCATTAAAAATAGAATTGTAAAGGTATATCTACTATTTCATAAATTATAGAAATGAAAAGGAAAAACAAAAAAATATTTCAAAGAAAAAGAAAAAGTTTAACCAAATTTGGAAAATCTATTTATGTATTATTTTGATTTTTTTTCACCATCCAAATAGTTAGAAAGCTTATTTTTTATTTTTTAATATTTAAGATGTTTTAAACCAATCAAGCATATCCTAAATTTCTTGCATTTCATTTTATAAATTTAAAATTTATCAAAATGGGGTATAAATATAGGTTAGCTCGATGTGCAATATGAGAAGCCTAATTTGTTTAAGCTAATGTAGTCTCATCCAACTTTAAGCCAAGCTTGCCTATTGTTTGGTGGACTTGAGACCACACATCTTAGGTTATTTAAAGGCTAGGTTAAGTTTGGACTAGATGTCTAATAATATGAGCTATCCAAGACTACATATAGCTCAGTCCAATATGCATTGCTAAGTGCCAAATATAATAGAATGCTTTTGCCATTTTGCATTAAGGAGGGAATGCAAAATTTAAAATCAAAAAGAAAAGATATGAAGTTCTATTACTTTATCGGCACTCCTTCTGTTGTCTAGCCTAACCTAGGCTAAGTTCAATGTTGATATTTAGTGAGACCTTAAGAGAATGCCTCCGTCCATAGCTATTTTTCAAAACATGAGGAAGAGAAAGAGGAAAGTTTTGTATACATTAAGAAGCTTGCTACCACATCATTTGATATTGAGAGTGTTGGACTTGGGTCATGATTCATAATGGACATATCGGATCTAACCCTATCTGATTATGAAAGAAGAAGAGAGGGAGCAATTTTAGATGGGACGGAACTTGCGTATAATGCACTAGATGCGTGCCCTCTGGTTCCCTTCCTATCTCTTGCACATATTTTCACTTCTTCTATAAAAGTATAGCTTCTCTATACAAAAAAAAAAAAAAAAAGGTTTTTCTCTCATGTAAATCAACCTTACCATGAGGAAAAAAATGTGAAATACTCAAAATTGATCTTGATTTCATCGGGAGAAAGCTTGAAAGAGGTAGCTTGAAACTTGGCATATCTTTAATCTTTATTCACATTGATTTAAAACAAGGGTATTTTCATTCTAATGCAACTTTAATCACCTTTAGTAGGAAGACCATGCCGAGGTTAGGAGCCTATTAATGGCTCATAGTGGTCGACAATGGTAAGCTCAAGCTCGAGGAATCCTAAGTTTTAGAAGGCCTAAGGTGAGTCATAGTGCTATTAATGTTTCTTGATCTTTGCAATACTAGACTTCTAGAGTGCATTTGGTACATCAGATTAGAAGAGAAATAGATTTTTTTTAATCCTTTCCTATATTTATTTTCCATAAGAATTAGACAAAAATTTATCCCATATGATGGCTAGTCCTGTCAAAGGGATAACTTATCCTACCAAAAAAGGTGTTTTTATTTTTATCCTATTTGACTACTATTTTATTTTCTTTTTTTTACCTTCATTCTCAATAATTGCTATTATTTTTTCTAAGGGTATAATTGTTCTATCTAATTTATTATACTATCCTTCACCAAACATAAGATCAGATAATTTTTATTATATCTTATTCTTTGTTCCCTTTTATATTATCCTGTCTTGTGTACCAAACGCAGCTCTAGATTTCAATGCAAGTACCAAAGAATTTTGGCTAGATAAGATTGGATCAAGAATGCTTAAGGCATGTAATAAGAAATTTAGGATTCAACAAAACTTACTAATTGTATTGTGCATGCATAGCATGCTTAAATTTGCCCAATTCTTTGGAATTTCTTGAAAAACATTATGAAATTTTGCAGATTCCATTACCATGATGCCTATGATGGTATATGGTAGATTCCATTAGCATAATGCCTATGATAGTATATGGTAGATTTCATTAGCATGATGCCTATGATATTATTATTATCAGTAGTAGTATTATTATTATCATTATTATTGTGCTCAATTTGCTAGATTGTCGTTGCCTGGATTTAAATGTATGGAAGTATATCATAGATATAAGTTTGATTTAATGGGATTTTGGGTTGAATAATTTTGTGAAAACATATTAAATTTTCTTGTGATTAAATTAAATAGTAATAGTGAGCACTTGATTACGGGTTAAAGTTAGAAGTTTTATGAATTTTTTTTCATACAATTTGTGAGTAATTATTATCATTAAAAAATTTAAAAAAATTAAAAGTTGTGCTAATTAGTCATATCTTTTATTTCTTTCCATTATCCTTGAATATAGTTAATTAGGTTGCAAAGAATGTGGTTGCTAATTTAACGAAAGAAGAAACTAAACAGTGACAGTTGGGACATATGGCATCATAAGATATGTCCTTGATGAGTAACAACATTTTGAAACCTTAGACAATGCAATGTATAATTTTGAAGTTGATATATAATAGCACTTAACACCGCTGAGATATCAAGGCACATTAGGCTTGATGTTAAAAAGATTGGTCCACTCACTTCGCAATGCTAAGCAGCATGCATATAATCCTATCAGTGAGTTTGAGGATTAATAAATAGCTTAAGATGAGATGTAGGCCATTCTCAATGAGAGATTTAAAGGAGTCTCAACTACTAAGTACCATCGAATGACCCTTAAGTTTTAACAGTTACATCAAAAAGGATCATCACTCAATGAAATAATACTTAAGAGTTATCCTCTATGATAAAGAAGCTTAGAGCAATTGAGAATATCCTAACTAATGAGCATTAAGTCCAAATAGTGATCCAGTCTCTACCAAGTTTTTGAGAGCATATAAAGGTCAATATGTCACACAATGAGAACTTTAAGACTTTTGAGAACATGACGTACCATTTGAAATTGGAAGATGAGTGCTTCTAAGTTTTCTAGAGGTACAACTTTTATGGTTGAGTCTAGCTTAAAGGAGACCTTCTAGAACAAACACATAAGATGAAGAAATGCTTTCAAAAGGCAATCGAATGATAGATCTACTACTAGGAAGTCCAAGAGTACCAATTATAAGAGGGGCAAGCAGAGTAGCAAGGACAAATCAAAGTAAAAATGCTATGATTATGGTAAGTTTGGATGTTTTCCTTGTGAATACACTAAGCTTGAGAAAGTACTTTCAAACTCAATTTCTCACTATGATTCATTTATTACCAGTGGTTCTTATGATTTTATCACTAAATTTATTCTTTTTTAGAGTAATAATCTGTAGAGTAATATTGAATTCTAGTTAGTAGTATAGGAGTGCATATGAGAAAGAATTCTAGCATGAAGGTGCATGGCTTAGGCATTTACAAGCTGGAATTGCATCGTGGATATACTTTGAATCTCCATGATATCTTGTATGCTCCAAAAATTTAATAAAATTTGCTTTAGTGCTTCTAATGGTTAGATTAAGGTTGAGGTTTGAGTTTGAGGGTACATGGACGGACATTGATTAAATGATGTTTATTATGGTTCTAGTCTTATTTTTAGGGGTTTTATAGTATTGGACACTATAAAAAGTTTCAATGTGAATGAATCTATTTGCTTGCTAGCTCTTAATATATATTATGATGATTCAATTAAATGGCATACTAAAGTAGGCCATATAAAGTAAGATAAAATGACATGATTAGCCAGACAGAGCCTTCTAAGTTCACCCACTAAAATTGTATTGCCCATATCTCAACATCATTTAGCAAGAAAAACCACTAGATAGCCATTTGGAATGGCTTTTAAAGCCACTATTCCTTAATAATTTGTTCATTCTAACATTTGTGGCCTAATAAATATAAGGGCAAGGCATCGAGCTTATTACCTCTATAAATGATTATATACATTTTCGTCATGTTTACTTGATAAGTTAGAGGCATTAGATTGTTTCATAAATTATATTAATTTGTTTGAGAATCAATTAGACAAAAGCATTAAACTTTAGGAACTAATTAAGGGTATAAATATCTATCAAATAATTCAGCCTGCTTTGTGGTAAAAAGAGAATTCTTAGGCAATTAGTAATACTTGGAACTCTGAAGCAAAATGGCACCACAAAAAGAAGGAATCTAACCTTGTTGAACATTGTTATATCTACGATGGTATAGACTAACTTACCTATCTCTTATAAGGGACATGTTCTGTTGATTGTTACCTAAAATTTAAATTATTTGTCATCTAAGTTAGTACCTTTTACTCTACATATATTATTGTAATAGCCCAACTCAGGAGACATCACTTAAAAAAGAAATTTCACCAAAGCTAATATAATTAAACTTTTAAAGTGAGTTTACTTTCACAATGTCCAGTATCAAATTAATTTTTTAATGCATCTTGAATCACTTAAAATAGAGGTTAGATGGAGATGTTATAAGCAATTTAATAAATATTAGTATTAAAGAACTTTCATAAAATTAGAAAAATACGATTTTGTGGCTATAATTTAATGATGATTTTTCTTGTATTTTTTGAATTTTTATATTTATTTATTACAAAAGCAAATTTTAGATGAGTTAAAAGTCTAATAGAAGTTAGAAATCTATTTTTAGATATTTATTTAATATTTATCTTTTTAATTTTCTTTAGAAAATTGGTATCCTACAAGAAGTGGAAAATGTATTAGTTTTAGAAAATTAGTTCTTATCGAAAGCAAAAAATCCATTGACATTAACAATACTCTCTAGAAATGGACTGTAATTGAAATCTTTTAATATGAAAATCTCATCAATAAAGTTTTTAAAGATTTTCTTTAATTTCTTGCTTGGAAAGTTTCTTGACTCGTTGTAGTGTAAGATCACAATCCCCCTAGAGATCGATGTAACGCTACCAATTATCTCTTTCATAGAGGTTGTAAGGATTTAACATTATCATTTCTCTTGAGAGAACATCATTAATTCTAATTTTGTGTTCTGATGATGATATTCACAGTCAGCTGAACTTATTTGATAGTTATGCTTGTAAAGCGAATGATGACCCTTCTTTCATAGATTTTTCATATATATATATATATGTTTTAATAAAGTATTAATATTAAAAGTATTATGATTGATTAATATGTGGTTTATGGATTTTATAAACTTTTTTTTTCCAAACACATATTAATATATTATTGTTACAATCAAAAATTATACTTATATGTTATAGAATTTGGTTTTGAACATGTTCACATATCTATGAATTAATATTTATATGGACTATGATGGGACATGATATATTTTGAATTTTGACCTTAACTAATTATATCGGATACCTTGCCAATAAGGGGTTTACATTGGACAGATACCCTACCAATGAAGGTTGTTTATCGAATAGATACTTGACCAACAGAGGGTCATATATATTGATAAATACCTTGTCAATAGAGGTTATACATTATGCAGATTTTCTATCGATGAGGTTATATATTGAACAAATGCTAGTTAAAGGTTATGCATTGACCCTTAATTGATTTTGAACTTATAATCAAGAGGATAGTTGGTCTAGCTATTAAAATGAATTATAATTGATCTAAATGATCATTATAAATATGAATTAAATGTTTGAGAATAATGGATCCTTTTATCTTTATTATATTTGAATATAATGATTTATTCATTTGCATGGTTTGATTATAAAGAAAATTTATTCACTTACCATATGAATTGCCTTGCTAAAGTGCTCATTACTTACTAGGCCATCATACTATATGATAGAAATCTTTGCCATGATTTAAGATTAATTTTTATTATATTATATTTAGTATTAGAGAATATTTATTAATTATGATGTAAATCAGATTTTTGAAGATTTATTCTAGACATGTTTAAATATTAAATTTAATTTTTTTTACTATTTGATTATTTATTAATATTATGATAGATATCTTGCATACTTGTGAGGTCACATCTTATAGGTATGTGGTAGTTGCCATAATGTTAACTCAAGATTTAGGTTGAGAATGTAATGGTAAGATATTTCTTATGAGAAGTTAGGTCCTCAAGATAAAAAGAGAACCTTAATAAAATATTTCAAGCAGTCCAAGAGATATGTGTTCATGGTTGAATAGGTTGATGGAAGCATAATTAAAATTGAATTGAGAGATGTAATCTTCTAGAAGGAAGATTTTCTAATAGAGGTGTAGGACGTAGAAAATCAATCTTTGCAAAATAAAGGATCCTAATCTTAATGCACCTAGTCATTTAGTTGAATGAGGGAAAGAAATTTGTCATTTCTCTAGAGATAGCGAGAGTATTTTGTCAAATGGTGGACCTGATTTGGTACCTAATTTGGTATCTAGACCATCGATAAGGGTTCTTCTAGATTGCAAGTGCACAGAAGCAAATTTGGAAACATTTCCTCGTCATCAATTTGAGATGAAATAGAAGGTGTTTATAGTTGCTCTGCATGACAATTAAGAGATTTAAATAGTTGAAAAAGGCACTCTTGTCTTTTGCTTGTAAGGAACAGATGAATGTAATAAATAAAGAAAGGGAGTCAAGGAGGACCAATCATGCCTGGAACTTAATTGACTTTCCACTAGGGCATAATACTATAGAGAACAAAGAGATTTACCTCAATTCGCTTGATTTTAGCCATTATCATGCATTTGGATTTAGAACTTTACCTAATAGACACAAATACGATATTTCCTAATGGATAAATGAATGCAAAGATCTATATAAATCAATCAGTAAGTTTTTAGCTCAGTGTCAACAATGTATTTATGGCTTGAAGCAATCATCCATGCAATAGTATCTAAGATTTCATTGAGCTATCATTATGGACGGCTTCATGATGATGAAAAAAAAAAAAAAGTAGTTCTTTCAGTCAAATGGTTCAATGGAAGTTTTTGTAATCTTTTCAGTGTGGTCATCCACTGATTTGAGATAAAAGATATGGGTGAAGCAAGCTATATTGTTGGTATCAAAATTACAAGTGATCATTCAAAGAAGCTTTTTAGTTTGCTACAAGAGATTTATATAAGATTCTTGAACAACACAATATAAAGACTTATGAATCCATAGACACTACTATAGCAAAAAAAAAACATAATAATAATATATGAGCTTGAGCCTTGAAATCTATTCAAAGACGCCTGAGGAATATGAGATGTCCAAAGTTCTTGATGCTATGAAAAGAGGGTATTTCTTTGTATTAACAAAGCATCTTTTTTCCTGTTGTTTTATTCCCGTCTTTGACACTATTAGATGGCTAGATTAAAAAGCAATTATGGGGTACTAAAGCCGGGATCAAAGCGGAGAAAGGAAGCAGTCCAAGTAGAACTTCGATTTGAAAATTTTTATTATCATCATATAACCATGCTATTCAATCAAGCCAGCTGCTTGATTTCTACTTTCCATGAGCATCGCGCACAGCATGGCCGCAGTGGTCCACACACTCGCAGCCATAGCTTTGTGAACAGTCTTTTTCCTGGCTATTACAAACAATTCAAACTTCAATCAAAGTTATAATCGCATCAATATCTATTCTTCCAAGAATATTCTTCCAGGAATAAGGACCCGTTGTCCCTAACCACCTCCACAACTAACAAGATTTAAACCTAGGGGCTACTTGGGATAGATTTTTTTTTTTTTTTTTTTTTGGACACTTGGAATGGATGATGGAATCAACCAGGTGGACCTCGCCCCAAGGAATAGTAAAAATATCTTAACCCTTTTTTGTCCTGTCTTGCCCCAGAAGAATATTTTGCTTGCTGCTTGCCGACAAATGAGCATCATCGCAGTTCACAGCATCGCCATGCTGATCTGCTGTGCCGTGATGACTGTCTTTAACCAGACCAGTGGTTCACTCGCCTCTAATACCAGTGCCATGACCAACAATGAAATATTTAAGGTCAAGACTCATGCGAGCAGGTGAACCAACCTCAAAATAAAATAATTCTAGATTATTATATAAAATATAAAAAGAAAGAAAAATATATTGATATAAAAATTTCCAGATTGCTCTTTCTTATCTTTAGACTGAAACCAACAGATCCACTGATGGATGACTGTGTTAAAAAATTCATTGGTGCTTGGGAGGTGCATGTTGGGGATAGGGTTCAGGTGCTTCATGGTTTGTTTAGAATCTAAGACTAATCCATAAAAACCCCTGTTTAGAATTTAAGACATGACCACTACTACGATCTCTGTCAAGCATCAACATAGTTGGAAAAAAACATGCCAATTATTTCAAAATTCAAACCACTTGCGTCAATCTTCCAATGGTGAAACCTTTTCTTGCCAGTCACCAACCCATTAGCCATTTGCTTACCCTGAGCAGCAACAGAGGCACTTGGTGAGTATTCACTCCTCTAGAAGTCTGAAAGTCAGAAAGCAATGAAATAATAAATCAAATGAAATAAAGCTGGCTCCATCTAAAATTCAAATTGCAATAGCCAATACTATAATCCTCTTCTGGATTTCCATTCAGAAAGAGGAACATACTTATTGTATGACAACCATATTTCTCCAAAATATACAGCAATCAAGTGTGGTATGTTTAGTTGACGAAATGGGTACTGATAAGGAAGAATTAGAGTATGATAAACTGAGATTTAAATAGCAATAAACCTAGGTCAAGCTCAGGGGATCAATTAAGATAATGTGGCTAAAAGTATGGCTAATTCAAAGATATAGATACCTAAGAAGATGGACTCCAAATCAAAATTCTATGCTACACAAAAACTTGAAAAGAAATCTGAAGAATGAACAAGCAATAACCTGTCATGCAGATAAAAGCCTCCATATCTATCAACCTTTGCCTAAATGTTGTCAGGTTTGCAATGAATTAAAGAATACTAGACAACTGATGCAAACATTGTATGGATAAATCCATATTACTGACTTTTAGGCAAATTCTATAAAAAGACTAGCCAGATCAGCTGGTTGAATTACAGAATTAAATCAAGCTAAAAATTTTTACTTACAAAGCAAGTCTTTCAGCTTGCCTCAGCTCTCAACGTTTTGGTTCACTCCATGTCTTTCCCTCAAAGAACTCACTTAGCATTCTGTCAAGATCTTCAGGGGTGTGCCTGATATATTTCTGAGGGTTCTTCCCACTCTCAATTAGTGGTCTGTCCAAAAACATCATGCCACGTTATGAAACACAGCAAAATGTAGAACTGGAAGGCTAAAGTTCTATGTAAATCTTCCTACAGCAACTAATTCAAAGTTATATAAATTTTATTATAATCATCTATTTGTGACATTAAGATGTGTCTAAAAAAGGCACAAATGCTTTAAGAATGGAAGGTAAAAGGTAAAGGAAACATACGCGAAACGTTTTATGAAAGATCTGTATGCTGGCAATAATACTTCAGCAACTGCAAGTCTCAGAGACTCACGGAGCTCTGGATCAGGTACAGTCCATTGAGACTGTCTTTGATGAAGCTCCTCAAATTGCATGTTGAAAGACTTGAACCTAACAACAAACAACATGTCTTAGCTTTTTGATATTTAATTATAAAAAGATAAAGATAAGAAAGCTTGATGCAGGGTTTTGACCTCTCTTTTATGTTTGCTCTTGAGACCCCACTGCTGCCTCCTCCCTCACTTCCCAAGGCAGAACCGCTACCTGATGAACTACCCTGAACAGAAAGGGTCTGCAGAATCTGGAGAAGACGTGAAACAGATCAATGAAATATTGGAAAAACTGATTCTGGGAAGCAGACTTGCAAACTACCTTTATGCATATAATATCTATTACTTAATCATTTTTATGTAAGGTGATTATAACATATTATGTAACTATATTGCTCAAAAGAACATATTATGTAACTAATCCCTTTCTCTCCCATCGAATCAAATGGTTTAAATTACAATGTCAGATGAAAACAAAAATACCAATAATTTGTAAGTAAACTAAGCACCTTCTCAATATATAATGTCAAAATATCAAGAATATATCAAATGTTTCTCTACATCAAAATCTAACGTAAGTCAACCAGCCTTAATAAATGGTCAATGATAATATCTCAACCAAGATTTAATGAACCATGACATGCGGAAAGACCAAGATTGACCAGTAGTCACTCATACAAGAGACCATGTGTGAGCATGTTTAGCCAAGTGTGGCCCATACAAGATGCCAATAATAGAATTTGCTGGAATTAACTACCAAAAGGGAGTTGTTCATGGGCAACAATCAAAGGCTGCCAACAAGTGTGACTGATGGGACAAATCACCAGTGGAATGTTAATCTGTGCTGATACCACCCTTCACCTTCCACTGCAAAAGATAAAGTAAGGCTTCTTTTGCACTCTCCATTAGGTCCAAGTCATTCCTTGACGATGGACATCTTTCCTGCCATCATGGGAGTGGCTTGTCCAAATGACAGAGAGGATACCAAGCCTACTGATGCAAGATCCAAGAGACAAATTCCTCTTTGACAATGGACATCTATCCTGCCCTTCAGAGAGTGGCTTATATCGTGTCAACGGAGAGGATGTCCAGCTTGCTCGTGCATGGGGTGTGAGTGGCAACTTAGTCATAATCAACAGAGTGGATGCTAACTTATTCCACTCCGAATGGGAGAGTTCAAAATTGTAGTTGTGAGTCAAAATTAATATCAAAAGAGAGAGATGATTCTTCTTTCTCCCTAGTCTCTATAAATATGCTGTATTTTTCTATTCTTGTTCAACAGACGAGTCCTTTCATATATTCAACCCCCTTAAGCACACCATTGACTGGAGATCTCGAGCCAGGATTGCGACAACTGCTACACACCAATAAGGTATAACTTCAAAAGTATGCAAGGCATCCAACATGACATCATCAATAACTAGCAGCGAAAATGAATTTAATATTTAGCTTATTATAATAAATTTCTTAACTATTTGAATTACATCACTGTCAATAAATATTCCTCGATATACATATAAAAAAATGATCCTAAGTCATGGTGTAGAATTTGCTCACTCAACTAAACTCTCTCCCATCAGCATCCTGATGTATCTATTGATCTGAATCGGAAAGGAAAGAAATAATAGGATAATGAGCTCAATAACCCAGCAAGCAATGATCACCTTACCTAGATAGCTCATAGAATAAATCAATAACAAATGTCATACATATCAAAAATGTTATCATAACTAATATGAAAAGAAAAAAAAATTCATAACTTTTCAAATATTCAATTTATTCATAAAATGATAGATCAAATCAATCATAAATTATCTTGACCAGCCCCACTACAACCGAAATCTTAAAATCAATCCGATGGCAGCGCACAATCCCCACGGGTAGGGCATCGGCTCAATATAATCTCCACTGGCAAAAGCATCAAATATAGTCGGTTGGATTTCAAAATCCATAATAAAACGCATCCAATCATAATCCATGTTGCATCAATTCAAGTCCAAACTCTAGAAACGATATTCAAGACCAAGTTACAAAACTTCTAAAATAACATATACATCTATAATTAGGAAACATATACTTGTAAAATTTATAAATCAATCGTGATATCAATATTTTGTTGAATATATATATATATATATATATATATATATATATATATATGAAATATCTAGAAAAGGTAAGCCATCACTTACCTCTCAATCGCGAGCAATAACAAACCAAATTGGCTCTGTAAATTCTTTTTATAACCTATCGCTTAATTTAAGGGCTCAACTATCAGATAAATCCAGCTTGCTCTAAATGTCATCATCAATGCGGGATTCTCTTAAGAGGAATAGTGAGAATAAATCCTTATTGATACAAAAAAAGCTTGCAAAAACAAGATAACAAGCACCAATCGCCACTCTTGGGATTGAGATCTCGCACCATAACAAGCAAAAAATCTCTCCAAGCTAGGAAGAAAATCTTCAATAACTTAATTGATGAATTTTTCATATCAAAATATTTCTATTGGGTCCTATTTACAGAGAATTTTCCTAAAGCTAATAAGTTTTCTACTTTCCATAGAATATTTAATTTTCTTAAACCAATTGGTTTCCTACTTCTAATAGGATTCCAATTTCCTAAAGGAAATTAAAGTAATAAACATCACTTAGATATTTAAAGACAAATTCCTAACTCATTACATTTCTAACTCATCTAGTATGAGTTTCTAAATGAAAGAAATATAAAAACTCAAAGTAAAAATTCAGAAAAAATTGTCCTTAAATTGTGGGCCACAACATGGCATTTTTCATGATTTTCTAAAAGTTTGTCAGCACTGGCATATGTTCATTAAATTGCCCATAACTTCCTTATATGATCTCCATTTTAGATGATTCAAGATGCTTGCGAAGCTAACTCAATTCTAAATGTCATGAAAGTGGACATAATCAAAAATTTCAGTTCTATCAATTTTGATGAATCTTTAATTTTAACTCGTTCGCATTTGGTTCAGGTATTACAATGCATATGATTACACTCATTACTGTGAGAGGCAAATGAAGGTAATTTAGTTTTCCATTGATTCAACTTTGGATGCCACCGATAATTTATGTCAGCCATTGCACACTAATTATAATGTCAACTCCTCTTCATTGAGGTGTGAAAAAGAACCTATTAAGGAATTGATAACTCCCCTCATATACCATGGCACATTGGATGATGTCACTCCAAAAAGGTTTCCAAGCAGGAAACAGTGTTACCAAAGAGACCATGACCGCTAATTCTTAGAAACTGAAGTTCTACTACCATTTTCATTTATTGGTACCAGAACATTAGCTGGACCTAAATGTCCAAATAAAGAGCATGTTGGGAGGCCAAATTAGCAAGCAAAACAAAATTCAGTCTCACAGAACTCACCCTTGTAAAATTTATTATACGTATAGTATCAATAGGATCACAATTCCTGTGTAATCTGTCTTATTTTACAAAATTTACTCATATCCATCAGCCTTTTCAATTTCTTTTTTCCATCATAATGATTGGTTTGAATTATGTTTTAGTGCAATGTGTGTGAAGTTTTAATTGTGTGAACCAGGAAAAACACCATTGCATTAACTATGCTAGTGCACATTAATGCATTTCCTGCTACGTGACAGTTGGACCATCAAAATTTTACTGTGAGCCAGATGCTTCTTCATTGTATGTGGCATGATAAACTGTCAATGGGAAGAGTTTATCTTATATAAGGTACC
This sequence comes from Metroxylon sagu, assembly GCA_017589505.3. Classification (NCBI taxonomy): domain Eukaryota; kingdom Viridiplantae; phylum Streptophyta; class Magnoliopsida; order Arecales; family Arecaceae; genus Metroxylon; species Metroxylon sagu. The sequence goes on along the minus strand of JACVBY030000483.1, from coordinate 692,060 downwards.
ATGACATGAAGCTGATAATTTTTTTCCCTAGTCCCTCCAACAAATCTATACTCTTGTTGCCTCATATAGTATTATTTTGCTATTTCCCTCTTTCCTTTATTATTAATGTCTGTGCAGGTTTAGCAGGATGCAGCAACCACATATTAGTTGTACAATCCTATGCTTCACAAACAATTAACAAGCATAGGAATTTTAGTGATGTAGTGAGACTTAAGTTTAACATGATATGGTTTGTCAGAACTGACATGACATGCCAGGTCAAATTTTGATACATAAATTTGAGCACCAGGAGTTCTTAAATTTCAAAAAAGTAAACAAATATTAAAAGAGCATATGTGCTCAACCCTGATGTATTTTTGAATTAATATCTACCAAATACAAAGTATGTTGAGTTGGATATACCTTAGCAGCTATAAGCTTGTTATCCCAACTAAATACTCCATAATCTGGGCCACCCAAGAATGCACCAGCGCATTTTGCAATACCAGGAGTAGTAGCCAATTGAAGGTAGGAAGAGTTACCAGTGGCATCATATAACCATGCTCCACCCCATATAATAATATAATAATATAACTATAATAATATAAAGTCTATATTCAGCACTAGCACATTATGTAATCCTGAAAAAGCATTATAGAAATTTGCAAACAGATTTCTGAAAATTGACAATGAAACTCTAGTCTCATTCCATTAATTTTTTTTTTTTTTTTTCTTCTCCCTCTTCCTTTTACTTTAGGACTTTGTTTGGTTACCAAAAAGTACCAGAGCATTATGCAATACTTTGAAAGTTTTCAGATTCTACAGGAAAAACATCCAAACAAAGTGTCAGAACTTTGGATAAGGCTTTTGGAGTTTCAAAATACTCTGAGACATGGCTGATTTCAGAACATTCTGATACCGCACTCAAAGTGATGTATTTCCCAAATCCAACGTGTATCAGGCTGCTCCCCTAGGCTGTGACTCCCTTCTTCTTTCTCCTTCCTATTCCCCTCCCTGTCCTTTATGACACCGGCCTCCCATGTCTAAAGGTATAATCGAGTCGAGCTTGGGTCTGAGCAAGCTTGGCCTAAAATTAATATCAAACTTTAATTCTAAGATCAAGCTTAATTTGCTTATCAATATTTTGAGCTCAATTAAAGCTTGGTTTTGAATCAAGCTGAATAGGAGCTTACTTGATCAGCTTCATAATCCTAAATCAAGCTGAATACAACTCAAGATTAAATCAGGCTTAAATAAAAGCTTGACTCTTGATTTCAAGTTTTGGTTCAATGTTTGGTTCAGGTCTAAATATATATTTAATTGATCCAAAAAATAAAAGAATAGATCAATTAGTCTAATGTGGCTTGGCGAGTTATGCAAAATTTGCAATTATTCTATTTCTTGTTGTTAGCAGTGTACAACAGTCAAATAGGTTCCCTTTGGGTCAATTTTTGGCTTAGTTTGAATTTTATTTCAAGTCTTTTTTGCCTCGACTTTAAATCGAGCTTGATTTGAGCATTTCTCAAACCGATCATGAGATGAGCTCAAGTTGTTTAGCTAAGTGATTCAAGTTTCGCCAAGACGATAGAGATATCTCGTCCCAGAGAGATTGCAGGGACTAATCTCGACCATCTTGTCTCATCCTGTCTTAGCCATAGTATATTATAATGTTAATTTTAAATAAATCTAATTTATCATAAATATATAACTTTTGAAATTCAAATATGTTTAAAAATCAAATAAAACACTAAAGCTTCATAAAAAAATTTAACAAAAAAAGCATCGCAAACAAGTATTGGAATGCCTGACTGGGTTGGTAATTGAGAGGGGATGCGATGTGGAGCATCTCATTTCATAGAAAAACCGAGACACCTCTATTCCACAAGATTTAAAACCTTGGTTTAGCTTGTTTGACAACTCTACCCATGTCCACAAAAAATGATAGCAAACTCCAGTAGTGACAATAGTACTAAAGATATTGGAGCTGCTCCTAATTCAGCCCACCCTCCTCTTTCTCATGCTAATCCCTACCTTTGGGCTATCTATAGCCACCTCTTTGAGCCATCTCTGGCTACCTTAACCTCCTTTGCTTCCAGCTCAGGCTGGTCATGATATCCGCCCCACCAAACCCACTTCCCCAAATTTAAATGACCTAAAGCCCTAAGCCCAATCGAATATGACCTTCTATCCTCCACCACCACCGCCAGGATTCATCACCAGCATTATCTCCCTCACGGTGCATCTTCGCAATGGCATTTCCCCCATTCCCATTCTTTGAGGTAATAGTAACAATGATGGTAATGATTGTGATGGTGGTGGTGATGGCCATGGTAGTTGTAGTGATGGTCATGTTGGTGATAGTGGTCATGATAATGGTGATGATGATGGTTGCGATTATGTTAATGGTGATGGTAATAATTATGGTGGTGACGATGATAGAGATGGACGGAGTGAGGTTTGGTTTCAAACTAGCTGGAATGGAGGAATGGGATGGGCAATCAAATTTTTGGTGGAACAAATCTAAAAAATTATTTTGATCATATCCAAATGGTTGAAAAACGAGATTTTGGAATAAAATTTTATGGAGTATTAGCATGATGCTTCATTGCATAACCAGAAAATATTTATTCTTCAATTTTTTTCTAAAAATCTAAACACAGTCATAACATATGTATAGATTCAGCTAGATGAAGCACATCACAATTGTACAATGCTTCACATACAATTGATAATCATAGGTATTTTTTTGGCAATATTGGTACAAAGTTTATTTCCAACACCAAAAATTTACGTAACAAAATTCCTAAAGTAAAAGCATTATACAAACATATTCTTATATCAGTGAAAATTTTAATTATTTTCATTTTTTTCATGGAGATAAGTATAACGCAAGAATTTTTACTCGATACCATTCATTTAGATGCAAACGAAACTTAACATTTAGGAAGTAAATGGTTAATTTCATCATTAACTTAGGGATACAGTTTGTCAAAATAAAGATAGTCTAAAATTGTGGTCATTTACTATAGAGTCTATATCCAAGCGAAATAATACATCAATACCTGACAAATATCCTGGTACATGCATGTACATGAGTGTGCTTGCATGCTTTAACAACAAAGCAAACTGATAAGCCAAAACAGAGAACTGCCAACTGAGTTTGGGCCTATGGACCCTACTTTTGATTTACCTATTCTAACATTAAACCCAAATTTTGGAGTGCTTCTATGTTCATTTGGTTCCAGATCTCAATGTCCATTGTTTTCTCCTCCATTTGCATTTTCTCCTGTCACCTCCATCGCCAACCACAAACTCTCTTCAAACCTTATGGTTGACCCATCAACCCGAAAGAGCAGATTTTACTATAAATGCATCATGTTGGTCCAGTCAAAAGAGTAGAAATTCATCATGATTTGCCAGAAAGCTGCAATCAAGGTTCGTAATATCAATAACAGACTCTATACTAGTATAGTGTCAATATACCTGGTACAGGATTGGTTCAGTATACTAAAACTTAGTAAGCCCCTCATACCATGTCTTGATGATACGATATGTCCAATCTGGGGATGTACATACTGGTATGGAGAATTTTGGCTCTAACCATTATCACTGCAAAGGAAGGCTATCAAAACCACCTATTGTAATAGCATTGAGATTGAGATGATAAAAAAGTATAAGAGACCTCAGTCCCCTCTTGAGTTGTTTCCATTTCTTTTTTGACTTCTATGCCACTGTCTCTTTAAATTAGAAAGAGATCGTTCATGCTCTGGCTTCAGTTTTTCAACAGCCGCCATCACCAATCAAAGCCATCCATCAAATAATACTTCCTCTTAGAAGCTACCTCATGCATCAACATGCCAATTTCTAGTTTGATATCGATATCAGCATGTTGGGAGTCTTTCTCCTTGGAAGTATAATCAGTTCACAAGCCAGTGTACATGTCACACAGCTCAAGACATCAATATATCATGTGACTCAGGTATTATCAACAGCTATGAACTGTACAGTATTTCCTCCTAAATCATCATAAAAACATTACAATTTTGAAGCTAGCATGGGTGCAATCTACTGTCAGGAAAAAAGATGATTCATGAGCAAAATAGAACATTATTGTAATATTCTACATATTCTTGTAAATATATACAGTCACCTAGCATGTGATTAAATTCAACAGACAAAGCATCACTTAGAAGGATGTCTAAAAGCAAAAGCAATTGAGCATGTGAATAACAATTGCAAATTTACAAGCAAACCTTTGCCCAAGCAACTCTTTTATACTGATTTGCATTTTGCTGCACAATCCTACGGTGTCTTTGAACCCAATCATCACCCAATATATCTTTTGCTTCTGACCTGAAAACAGCACAAAAGAACCTGGTGTATCTATTCCATAGCATATTATGGGACTTCATATACTATATCAACATACCTGCGTACAGATCTAACCATATAGTGGATATTATTCATGAGAAAAAGATAAGTCAGAGAAGGATCCTTGTACTGCTTTGACTTCCCATCTAGGTTAGTCTGAAGAGCTTGCATAATGCGCATTGTTACAATCGCCAATTGGGATTCAGATTCATTCCCAGTTTCAAACTCCTGGAAAAGTTGCTTCAGTGTTGATTGATAGCTGTATATAAGTATCACACATAAATTTGTCAGAACTGTTGTTTGCATGTTAACAACAAAAGAGATACAAGACCATAAAATTTTTACATAACAATGAATGTAGTGTGTTAAAAATTTGTAGTTATAATTCAAGCCTAAAAAGAACATTTGAAAGTTGAGTTGCAGATACGAATGTCCAGGTAGACTCCAAATAAAATGATAGCAGAAAAGCTTACATGTGAAAGAACCAGGCTACGGATAGCAACCAAGTGTAAAATACGATTCAAAAGGTTGGTTGATTTGACTCTGGAAGGATGAAACTGAGCTTTTAAGTTGAGTTTATGATCAATTGCAAGAGATCTGCCTGCTAGTTAAAGATAATACATCTCCAATAACTAGGGGTGGCAAAACCTAATTCAACATATCGGGGCCATTTCGGCATGACCCATATCACCCCAGACCCTTCCAGCCCAAATCCTGTGTTAGGAAAAAAAGACCTCCATGGATCTTTTGTTCTTCCTGCTGGTAAGGGATGTGGGCCTAATAGCATCAGGCTTGACAGTTCAAATCTTATGAACCAGTGCTTGGGTGGGACAACAAGCCCGATTCTTGTAGGATATTCCTATAAGAATACCTAAACAGGCCCTAAATGGGTTTGGTTGCAGCGTTCTTGTCATTGGGTCGGTTCCAGGTTGACCCGGTATCAACCATATTATAAATGAGTTAGTATGGTTTAGCCCTAGACCTAATTTGTCACTTTAGGTGATCCGGTCAGAAATCAGCTAGCTCTTAGACCTAACGTACCTCTATGACACACACACATACATACAAGGTTTTAAATCTCGTGGAACAGAGGTGCTTTGTTTTTTTCGCAGAACAAGGCGCTCCACATTCTATCCCATCCCGTCTCAATCTCCAATCCAATCAAACATCCCAATACTTGCTTTGAATTTTTTTTCTTAAAAAAAATATTATTTGTGATGTTTTAACATTTTATTTAATTTTTAAACATATTTGAACTTTAAAAGTTATATGTTTATGATAAATAGATCTATTTAAAATTAATACTATGATATATTATGGCTGAGGAAGGATGCAAGGAGATAGCCAAGACTGGTCCCGAAATCTTTCTGGGACGAGATGGGACAGTCATCTCCACCTCCGTCTCACCAAGATTTGAATCACTACATATATAGTGACTGACAGACAAGGTGGCTCATGGGATTTTAGAACATGGGATTACATTTTAATTAGATTTAGTCATAATTAATTCATGAATATCATATCCTAAATTTATTGTAATTATGATGATATATTTTAATTTTAATTTAATTTTATTATTTGTGATCTTTGAATACCATGTTTTACTTTATTTTTTAGTTATATGTGTGATTTATAACTTAAAAACTTAAATGGGTTAGCAGGTGGGCATGGGTTTATACAAACTAAATGTGTTTGGGTATAGGTTTACATTTTTCAACCTGATTATAAATAGGCTAGGTATGTGCTGATATTTTTTTGACCCTAATCCAATTCAACTAGACCTGAACCTAACCCAATCCAACCCATTCTCACCCCTACTAATATCCAAAAATTTTTGAGTGGGCTAATCCAGTTCTAAAATATCAAGGAGAAAAACTAAGAACTGAAATAAACTTCTTTGTGTAAGAAAACACAGGCCTCTCGAAGATATGTTTTTAGATTTCAATTCATAAAAAAAGGAAGTTTTACTATAATAGACATCAAATAAAAGCTGTAAAATAAAGGAATTCTTGTGGGCCGTTATTCCTAGGAAATGACACAAGCTATCAAAAAAGATTCACAAAGATTTGAAGCCTTCCTTATTATCATAACATATAGTATACAAGTAAATACTTAATTTGATAAAAGTATATTAGGTAATGACTGAAAGATATAGGCCACAACTGACGTACAGTAAATACAAATATTTCTTCATGTGCAATCATTCACCAAGTGGTCAGATGGCAGATATTGGAAAATTCTAGAAAGGAGCCACTAAGTCACCCACTTCAACATGTTGCGTCTTGCTTGAATATGAAGGATGCGATCAATTTACAAATTACCATTGAACATTGCCAAGTTGATGTTTCCCATTGGCTTGCTAAATTTGATGTGATATGTTTAAGTTGTTGGGTTGTAATTTTTTTAAGGTTTTTTCTTATACTTGTTGTTATTTAAAATTTTATAATCTTCAGGCTGCCTTGACATCTAGGCATCTGCCTGGAGCCTGGGCACCACACAGCCTCTTGGCCTCCTGTCTACTGCCTGCAGTCTTTTAAAACAATGGACCTTGGTAACATAGACAACAATGAAAGCAATAACTTAAACCACATTTGCAACTGCAGCAATAATAAACTAATAATTACTAAATAAGAAAGAAACTGAAAAAAATAGAAAGACAATATCATGATAAGACTACCCAAGCTACGGAACTACAACCACATGAAAACAATAACAAAAGTGGAATGACCAGTTCAGGTATCAGCAGACCACATGCAATTTGACAGCACTTTGAACAATAACAAATACCATAGGATTATCTAGGTCGCTGCTAAAATGATCATTTTGCTTCAGTGAAGAATTGCAGATAAAAGGAAGAGTCAGGGATAGAACTTACTCAAACAGAAACTTCACATAATTAATTACATAGCTAGTTAGAGGGTGGACGGTTCCATCAAGAACAGTTGTTTTTGTAGCATCCTTTTCAACTGCTTCCTCAAAATCACCAAAGGTTTCTTGGGCTGTCTGCGCCAAGCGCTTTGTCAGACTTATTGTAGCCTCACGCATCTCAGTGCAAGCTTTGCCTTCAAAAATTGTCTCAATCTGATGAACATTTTGAAGCAATACATGTCAATGTAGCCTTCACTCTTCACATTAAATATCATCGTGGCCAGGAAAACAAACTGCATTGCATCTAGCATTCTCAAAATATACAGAAGCAATGAGGATTAAAAGTGAAACAGAAAGTAAACATTTCTCAAACAAAGAATCAATCTCAGAGGAGACAGTTGAGCTGTAGTTTCCCTCAAGCTTGCTGAGCATGCTATATGAATGTCTATTGGTAACTGAGCATGCCTGTTAGAATCAATAGAGCATTTCTCAACAATGGGAGATAGCAACTTGATTTGACCTGCTGCTCTACAAAGAATAATAACTACATAAATGGGCAAAAAGGATACATGATTTTCGGAGTTCTAGAAAATAGAACAAATATTGGTCATTTTGGAACCCAACTATGATGATGAGGGAACAAAAAAGCTTCTACCAATGACACCAGCAGCGAGAAAAGCATGTGAACACCAAGAAGGAATTCTGTCTTGGAATCAGAGTGAAAATTAGATTAAATGGCTTCTAGGAGCTACTTAATCTCAATTTGAAAGTCAGACTTTGTCGAAGAACCACTTTTTGCAGTGATTGTCTCAGATGTTAAGCATGAAACATTTTCAGCATGAGATGTTGTCTCAGGTTTTGATTATGTTTCTCATACTCAACATGCACTAAACCCGATCTAGCCTTAGTCCATATCAATTCAGCCTAAAACTTGATAATTTTGAAATCACTAATCCGTACCTAGTTACCATCTTTTGTTTTGTTGGTTAGGTACCGAAGCTCATTATTTGTAGATTAAAAGCTCGATGATAAATTAACCAAATCCTTGTTAATAACATTACCAACAGCGACCAACACTAACACTCTTGTTTTGCACTTTTCATTTATCATCCATATTATTGATTTCTTTATAAATACAAAATGAATAACATATTTCTGTTATCTGGTATTGGATAAACCCAGACTTTTGACCTTGAATTGGTGTAGGTCTGAGGCATGCCTGACCTGGCCCAGCCAATGATTCAATAAGTCCAAAAAAAAAAAAAAAAATTGTTGACAAAGGTATTCTTCGGTACAGATGGCAAGTTGGAAACTAATGCACAAGGGAATGCTGTGCTGTTGTAAAGCTGCAAATGAAAGGGAGAACTGATTGAAGTGCTTTAGGCTCGGAAATCAGAGGTAATCATTCACTCAAAAGGGAGAGAGAAACATATCTGTGACAAGAGATCCATATGGAGAGAAGGAGAGGATACCTATCTAGGAGTAGCAAGGAGATATTTAAGGAGATTGACATTGGCATATCAATCATGTTATGCTACCTCAAGAGCAATTACACCATACCATAACAAATACTAGCACATAACAACACCAGCTTGTGAAATGGTAGGCCACAGTTATGCTAGGACATGCTTGACTAACAAACATTTTTTAAACTAGACAATTATGGTAGCTTTAATTTAAACTTAAACTTATTTGACTCTCATAATGCAAATTATATACTAATACCATAAAAACTCTCAAACATGTTGTCTCTTCTTATATATATCATTGAAGACATGTAACACCATAAAAATGATTGTGGACACAACAACTTTATATAAAGAAGAGAGAGAGAGAGAGAGAGAGAGAGAGAGAGAGAGTTAAAATCAAGTATTTTCAGGAAAGATCAGAAGTAAACATATATAAAACAGAACTGAAAAGTTTCTGCATACCTCTGAATGAAGTTCACGCATTATTTCATACATGTCAAGAAGAACAAACAACTTTTCTGGTGACCTTTTACTTTTAGCAACTGCCTCCCCAAAACTAAAAAGCATCAGTACACTGTTTGCTGTTAGTTCAGCAAAACAATAATCCTTGTGAAATTTGGTGTCATCAAAGATTTGGTCACAAATTTTTTTTTCGCCGGCAAACAGCAGTTTGACCTGTTTTGGAGACAGTCAAATGATAGGAAAATAAAAGGCACGCGCTCAAGTACATTCGCACAAAAATCCTTACTGTAATTCGCATATAGTGAATCCAATTCCCAATTTTGGCCTCTAAGACTTCCCATTGCATCTTCTGTACATCATCCTTACTGAGTTTTTCCACTCCCAGTTTTCGAAGGCTCGTTTCTAGTGCATAAGAACGAGTTTCCCTGCATGTAAAGGGGGACACTTAAGTCATCTTTAGTAAATTGGAGTAGAGAACCACAAAAATGAAGATGCAAGATTAAGACAGAAATAGAAAAAATTGATGATAACTTGCACTTTAATAAATATCTATCTGCATGTGTATATACTGAAAACCTTATTGCTATCAACCATCAACACTACTGACGACCCTATTTACTATCAATCATGAGCACGTCTCACTAAACTCTGCAAGTCTCAAAGAGTGTTGCTAACTGCAACAAAATAACAAATGAAGACTAGATAGCAACAACAGATATCGGCATATATTATGAAGCCTTTATGGCAGGATAGTCATTTGAGGAACCTCAACTAAAGAAAAGTTCCCTGGTATCACCTGCATATGACTCCAATTAATGCCATCTCATGCCAGAGAGATATTTTCATTTTCTAAAAACAAGTGTTCCTCCATTTTTAAAACCTTATGAAGTACTCTCTCTAGAGAGAAAAACAAAAAAAATGCCTTTCTTGGTGCCGCAGATGAAAAACAGACATGCAGTGCTTGTGAGTGATGAACAATAATGGATGACAAGGAGGGCTAGGAACATAGAAAGTCATATGAAAAGAATGTATTAAATTAAGTATGAGAAGGACAAAAGAGCATAGTTAATGAGCTTTAGCTTGATGAAGGAAACACAGATCTTAAAGTTAAACCATGTTAGCTTAACACAGTTAATTATTTAAGATTTTGACACGTCAACAATTTTAGACACAACACTGCAGGGCATCACATTCTATGGCACTCTGAAAATGATGTATCTTTCTGAAAGCAGCCTGAATGTTGACACTCGGCATAGTTTTTAGAATTTCCTATCAAATCAACAGTTAAAAGAAGCACTGAAAAACATCAAATGACCTTTCCAATTTGATTTGAACATGGGGACAAGACACAATAGAAAATGAAAGGGACATGGTGTCCAAGACACGCCAATTGGGAAAGGGGGTGTCCCAAGTTGCACCGACTGGGACATTGGGATGATGATAGGACAGTCTCATCCTGACAGTTGGAACAGCAAACCATCCCACATTCCATAGGACGTTCCTCGGGACTTGAAACTATAAAGAACATTATTGCATAAACAACAAATTGAGGATTAAAACTATCAACTACTATTAGAAACATTACTTCAAACAATTTATACAAAGGCAAGAACAGACTCCCATCATCTAAATAACTTGAATCACTACAGTTTGATACAATTCAGCAACCCTCTCAAAACCAAGACAATAGTTCAGAAACATCATGAACAAAGAGAAAGTAGGCATTACCACAATATTCTACAATTTAAAAAAAGAATAATGGATAGCCATATAAGCCACCCAAAAGCAATATTCCTGCCATGAAATTTTATTGCAAACAATCTAGTTTTCTGCCACAAAATAGAGAAAAACCTGAAAGAAAGAATGATTGAGTTAGCTTTAAGACCATTTCTGGAAGACATATTGTACCTGTAAATTTTTGAGCACTGCTGTTCATGTCCAGCTTGGACCAATTGTTGAGCTAAGTCATGTAGCAGAGGCACAATCCTTGGAGGAATGAGAGTTGGTGTTTTGTAAACAGTGGTCTCCAAGCTTTTGGCTTGATGAGCGGTTGATGGATTCTTACCACCATCACCTTGGTCTCCAGTTGACCCCGATGATGGCCGCAAGGAGTTAGGAAGGCAATCGAATAGGCGGTCAGGTTCAATTGGTTTGCTGAAACCAGAAGGGGAAGAAAAATGAAGTAGCGAACAGTAATTACAATAACATAGAGATAAATTGCACCCAAAAAATGCATAAGGTATGGCCTAGATGTATGATATGCATCATGACATGGACTTGTTCTAGTTTGAGAGCATCCTGTCATGACCCCATTCAGATGGAGCCCAGATTAACCCAAACTCCAAGAGTGTTCCATCTTGTTCTGTATTGTTCCAGAACTCTGTAGAAGACATTACACTACTCTAGCCTATTCCAGAATCTTCCCAAGGTTCCGAATCCCTAGTTCCAGAGGCTTCTGTTGTACAAATTTGGGACAAGTGGCACAGATCTAGCCACTCTAGTCCCTTACCACTTTCTACAGGAGGGGTCTCAGTTTCGTAACCAATGAAGAAGAGGTGAGAACTTCTAGAGAGAAAAAATAGAGAGCCTCTCAAGAGACCTGTGATCATCTCCTAAACATAACAAAAAGATTTCTTCTTCTAAACTTTTCCCACTCTCTTTCACTGTTTTGTTGCCTTCAGTGTAAAAAGGCTTAGCTATGCAAAGATAGTTCGGCATGTGGGAAACCACTTATCTGGCTGTGCAGTGGTAGTTGGGGACCATATGGCCAAGGACAGGGCCAACTTCATAGCTCCGTAATGATCCACCAACATGGTTTCATGCCTTAGACCAACAGAATTATTGCATGAAAGAAACTTCTCCATCACTTCAGATTCCAGAAAGAATGAATTGATGGATAAGCTGTGCTTGTTTGTGCAAGTTGATGTTCATATCTTAATTGGTGATGAATATGAAAGATACTTCTTCCAATTTGAGGTTTCTTTATTTCAGATTGAGGATATGTGTATTCATTTTGCAATTAAAATATATCAGGTGGTCATTCTCAAATATGTGGAGAAGGATGGTGATTTTCTGTGGTGTTTTCAATTTTCCAATTAGACACTTCATTGTCCAAAAGTTTCTTGTTGCATTTAAAACATATTGGATGATGAAGCTCAAATATATGGATTAAGGTTTGTGATCCTCTATACTTCTGTTTTGCCATTAAAAATCATATAGACTGAAAGCATAGTGGTACTCGTATGTAATATTGCTGACAGATATATTAAGGTGGAGAAAGTTGTCTTACTCTGCGTTTTAGAATATGAGTCAAACAAGAACCTTCTCCTCCAATTGATCATCACCTAGGAGCATGGAAGCAGTTATCGGTACTCACACATACTAGTTATAATTCACGCTCAAATGCACGAGGCTACTAAAGATTTTGGATATAGGGAAATTTAACTAATTCTCTATTTTAAAGATTCAAATTTAATAAATAATTAATTTTTGGGAAAAATGGGATCAGTTGAGTGAAGGATTGTGGATTGTTGAACCAGTAAAGCTAGAAAGTTTGCAATATCAGAGTTCCAGTGGGGAGGGGGAATGCATGCATGCATATATATATATATAAATAGAGAGAGAGAGAGAGAGAGAGAGAGGATCGCCAAGCAAGAAGATTGGTAGGGAAACATAACAACAATGGGTCTAGGATTAGTAAGAGCATATCAAGGTTAAAAGTGCATAATGTGTCTGATAGAGAAATCTAATTAGGGTATCATAGGAATTGAAAAATTGGAAAATATTCCTGCTTGAATATAGTGTGAGGATGAGAGGCCTAATTCTGAATTGTCAAATTCTAATTTGGAATTTATCCAACTCCAACATTAGACCAAGAGGGAGCAGAATATGATGAATATGTTGGCTGACTGAAATTTCCAATTTTGCCTATTTTTACCAGGGTTTTGGTCATGGTATATCGTAGTGGTCCACATCGATTCATATAGGGCATACCATACCATCTCGATCTGAAAAAGTATATGTATGGTATTAGGGCATACCAAGTATCAATACGCCAAACTAAGCCGTGCTATAATTCTAAGATGGTATTGGTATGGGGTCTAGTACTGAGATTGCAAACCTCAACTTTAGTTTGTTCGTTTTTCACTCTATAAGGACTCTTCTTAGTTTAGCCATGTTGAAGAAGCATGATGAACCATTATTTGATGGCATCAATAGGTATAGTGTTGACATTGACTAGATGCAAGATCTTCAAGTTCTCTTTAGCAATTTTTTTGAAGAAATGAAAAGGTGATTTGAGCACATGATATCAAATTAGGATAGGGACTGGTCAATGGACTTCTTCACTAGGATATATTTTGGATTTTAGAATAACTGGATGGGAGCTCAAAGTAGAGTCCATAAGCAATTTAAATGAGCAAAGTACTTCATGTTTTCTTCTCATCATATAAATGTTCAGGTCAGTGTATGATTGTTTAACATTTAACAGGGCCGAACTAAAGTTAAATCAGTAATACTTGCAAGCTTAAAGTAAAAGATAAGACAATTGAAAGAATAAATAGAGAAGCTGGTATCTAAGGCCTCACTTAGGAAATGGAAAAATAATAGCTAGGAAGTGGATTCTTGGAAAATATATGCCTGGGAAATAGTTTCCTGGAAACTGAATTCCTACGAAAATAGTTTTGGTATGTCTGGTTTGCTATGAAAAAGAGGCTTAGGAAGCATATTTTTCTGAATAGCTTTTAACTAATTGACCACCCACTTTTGTCCGAATTGAGTAAAAAAATACTATACATGACCCTAGAAAAAAGATGCAAATTTGGTTGGCTCAAACTAGCCACGCTCAATTGCTAAGTACAAAAGCACCAATCTGATTTTCATATTAATATAATATAATTTAATATTTTAGAAATATATGATAACTATATAATATAACATTATATTATAATAATATATAATATAATAACAAAGTATAATGTTATAGTAATTAATATAATATTATATAGTAATTTTACATAATATAATATTATTATAATGCTATTAAAAAATATTTTGTTTTGTGACTTTTGCCTATGGGCTCAAGGGTTTTTTTGTAATAAAAAAATTAACCAACTTCCCAGTCTATGGTAAAGCGATTTTTCTATGTCCCAATGGTAGTTACTTTCCTACAGACATGAGAAGCTTTTCATGGAAAGTGCCATTTCTCATTGGCTCATTTGAAACTTCCAACCAAATAACAGTTATTTTTCTATTTTCTTGAGAATATTTGTTTCCTATGTCGATTTCCCTTCAACTAAACAAGACCTAAAATCTATCCTTGGTAGTAAGGAACTATGTGACAACTAAAAACTATTCTTGACAACTAATAAATAATGTTATGGGGGACCCTAATATTTTGTTTGATTTTGTCATTACATTAAGTAGACTTTCTAACAATGGTAGTGTGAGGCCCAACCCAAGTTGGTCTCACTTTGGGGGCCTAGGCTAGCAATAAAGGAAGTGGCCATTGCCTCCTTCCCTCTCCCTACATCTTGAGAACAGAGGCAACCCTATTCCCACACTATTATATGAACAGGAGTCCTTGACGCAACACTGCACCACTGAGGCACCCACCAACAAGCCCTAGCCTTGAGACATTGGCTACCGATAACTCCTTCCATCGATTTGACCAAACGAAAAGCAACATCTCCTTATATCTCTTCCTCCCCTCTCCCTATCGAACCACTCGAACCCTTGTACTTCACCACCAAGTCTCGCCATGCCTCCCTCTCCCTTGTCTCTCTCTCTCGGCCCCATCGAAGACTAACAGCTAGTTGTCGTAGGCCAACCTCACATTGCTCATCCCCTATTTCACCATCGAGCCACACCCTTGTCAACACGAACACTCGTTGATGAACCCGAGGTCCTCCGTCCCCTCTTCCTCTCTCCTCCTCTCCCTCTTAGCGATGAAAAGAGTAGGTAATGGTATAGGGCTATCTGCCATTTCATCAAGAACATCTTGACTTTTCTCTCCCCCTCTTGCCCCTCGATTTCCCTCTCTATAGCTCTCTTCCTCTCAATTGCTCGAACAAAGGGACAGTACAGGGTCATCCCTATCTTTGCGAAGAGCATTAGCTCCCCTTTTTCTCTCTTCTTCTCAACCCCTCTCCGTGTTTACCCTCTCCTTCTCTCTTTGCGTCTCTCCATCTCTCTCTCCCTCTCTCCCTCTCTTCCTCTCTCTCTCACGGCAGCACGGGAGAGGGACAGCATGATGTAGTCCCCTGCCTATCTACCTCTCTCACTCTAACTCTCTCTTTCTCTCCCTAACTCTCTCTTTCTCTAAATCTCTCTTTCTCTCTCTAATTCACTCTCTTTCTATCTCTAATTCACTCTCTAAATCAATCTCTCTACAACTCTTTCTCTAACTCTCTCTTGAACACTCCCTTTCTCTCTCTAAATCTCTAGCCTCTAAGCGCCAAACTCAGCTCACTCTCTGTTCCTCCTTTATGTTCACCCTAATCGAGGGTCATTCCCTACCTCCACCTTGGTCCCCTCTCCATATCAAAATCACCACCTTGGATCCGAAGCCAATAGCCATGATCCCATTTTTCATCATAAAACAACTACCTAATTAAGGTTGATTTAATTCTATGTAAGCGGACAACAATCCAAGCCTAGAGCAGACTTGCACTCGCAAGGAGTCTCTTCTCGACTTATTAATTAAGGTAAAGTTTAGTCCTTTATTTCTTGAAATTAAATTATTATGATTGAACCATAGAAAATCTAGGGATAGGGTTAGGATTTGGAAGATTGAATTCTTGAAGATATTAGGAAATTGAAAAATTATTGATCAGTCATTTAAATTGATGAAAAGGTTGATTTTCATATTTTATCAGATTGAATATTAGTTTTAGGCCATCGGCTACATTAAGTGGGCCTGCAAACAAAGCTGACATATTTTTGTTAGTAGTGCTACTGATAGAGGTAATACACAATTTCTTGCGTGATTGAATATTTACACATACATATATTACACACTACTAATTAGGATAAATAATTTATAAAAATTTTCATGCATAATTATCTTTATGATATGGATAATTTTATTATGTACTAAGGAGAATTATATAGCATAGACTATATTATTATTATTTTGATTCCTTATGGAGTTATAGTATTAAATTACAGCAAGCATGCCATGAATGAGTAACCTATAAAGAAAATGAAACAATTAAAAGAATTAAAATTAGTGCATCTGAACTAGTTGTGATATTGCGTATGGCCCCACCATGGGCAAGAACGTGGTCCTATGATTTGCAAACCATGAGTTGGAGTGGATGATCTCACCACAGGCAGGAACATAATATTATAGTTTGTCGATCACGGGTCAAAGCATTCGTCACGGACAGGAATGTGGTATTATATGTTGCCAGTCATGGGTTGAAGAGTGACAATGATCAGTCCAAATAACCGGAATCATTTTGGCCAATCCAACCTATGCTAATAACAAGTAATGTATTTGAACTCACTATTGAAATGAACTATTAAAATTAGGAATGGTGATATATAAGCAATAGAATTGTTAATTGTTGTCTCTACAAAGATGTTTTACACGCACACACACATACGCACGCGCACATGAGATATGTACTGTTGTATTGTTAAACTTTTAATTATGGCAAGATGAAGTATTTTATTACCATTCCAATGGATAACTATATTGTTAAAAAGCTTAGTAGCAGTACTTTAGTATTATTTTAGTTATTATCTATATTGTTAAAGGTTTATAATTTATACATCCTATTGATATGTATGAGCAGAATTCTTTTTGAGCCATTAGTTCGCATTATTATTGCATTTGTTGCCGCAGGATGCCTAGCTTTAAGGTTTTGATATGGGATTTTAGTAAGAGTGATAGTTAATACTTTATATCTGATATTGAATGCATCTAAACCCCATATTTAGGGCATATAAATTATCAATGAAATGTTTTGTTTATCATATATATCTGCTAGTACTTAATATTAGTTTAGAATTGAAGGCCTTGCATACTTTTTAGGATGGCATCCTAGAGAATGCAGTCATGTCATGTGGCAGACACAGGTGCCGGGTTCAGGGCATGACAGGTGGAAACTCTAGCTACAACATGCTAATGGTGAATTGTTATAATATGCAACCATCAGTCATCTGTTCCAAGTGATAATGCTTTTTTTCATTCTACGTGCATGCCACATCAAAAAGATATATAATATATTTTATAATTTTAAAGAAACTAGGGTTGTAAAGACCATCCAAGTTTGAGCAAACTTACTATGGATCAGCAAACAGATTTGAGTAAATATCTTCGATTAATTCCCTAAAAAATTTAGGTGTAAATCTACATAAGTTGCACCCAGTCTAATTTAATGATAGTCAAGTACTCAAATAATTTTGGATATAAGTTACAGTCAAGATCCACAAAACCAATATTGAAATCCATACTGTTGCAGTAAGATAAGATGCTACTCTTTTTCCACTCCTAACCACTCGGAATCGAATGTTTCGGGTTGGTACCAGTTGGTACGGGTTAGTTCAACCCGGTTCGATTCATATAAAATCGAAACTCAGTACCATATCAGTACCTTACCCGTACAATCAGTATAAGTCGGTACAACAAACTTGGGTTGCAATCGATAATCTACTATTTAGCTAAACTATCTCACTCACAAACCTACAAATAATGTGGTGAAAATATAGGCAGTTTCATGGAAATTTTGGCCACAATTATACAATGAAAAATATTCATTATTATATTTATATGTGCGCATGAATACATATATACATGGCAGACATTACATACATAAATAGGAAGTGTGTGTATATGTACATGTTTATCTACATACATACATGGCAAACATGATGTACATATAAATAGGAAAAAGGGAATAGATATACAAACCTATAGTTTGTAAGGAGCTGCCTAAATTCCTCCTCTAGCTTCAAGATGGCCTTAGATAGTAAATTATTGGCATGATTCAGCACTCCATCACTGCTTTTGAAGCTTTTGTTTGAGCTGAAAAACTGAACATGGCTTCTCAACTGGTCAACTGCCTCCAGATAGCTTTCTAGATCCTCATGTGGTCCCCTCAATATCTTAGCTTCAGCCTAAGCGACCAATGTAGTGTTATTATCTTAAAACACATTATGACTGGACTTTAATGCACCATAAGCTTCCTAAATTAAGATTGTATCAAAAAAAATCAAAGCATGGTTGCTCAAGATTTTATTTTTCCAGCATAACATAACCAACAAAAGTGGCATGTAAAAAGAGTGTTCAGAATTCTCAGCACAACATAATCTCCGAAAGTAGCATGCTCAGGGTGTCATAATAGTACTTGTCCTACAATAAAAGCTCACACAATCACAATAAAAGCTCACACAATCGCTACAATTACAGTTAACATTTTTAATAGAACATTTCTCTCTTTCTCTCTCTTTTAAGTTGCCTCTAGTGGCACTGAACCAAGAATCACATGACCAGCTATGAACTAATCTAACTACTCCAGTAAATCCAGGACTCACAATCAAAAATCAAAATTTCAACAAGATAAAAAATTTAATTCCAAAAAAAAAAAAGGCAAAGTGATTGCATACAAAGTTGACATAGGAGTAAAGATCTTGCTTTTGCACAAATTTGAAAATTTTCAAAATATTTTATTATTTTTCTAATAAGTATCGTCTTTTAGTGAGGAGAGGAATTAAAGCAAATTTGGACTAGACTTCACTAGCATAAAAAAAGGAAAATTTCCATCCTCTTCTAACTATAAGAAAAATCCAACTCTAATAAAGAGAGTAAAATTTTTATAGAATAGTAGAGAACTTGCAGGTTCTCCTCTTTTAGCTAAAAAAAAAGTATTCTACTCAAATAAAAAAGATAGAGGGCATATGTCATAGTTTTGAAGGATGCACGTAAAGGGATTAAAAATAAAAAAGTGTAGACTCTACCTTCCATCTACGAGAAGTACCGTAATTTTTGGATCATAAAAAAATAATGAAAGTAAAGGACTAAGAGCCTTGTTTTTGTGCATCATTTTATTCAAGAGATTGTAGATGAATGGGTTGAAGCAAATCCTTCCTTCACTCTCATTAGATTAGGCACTGTAATTTACCTAGAATTGTGCCATTGTCTCCTCTCATAGAGATTATTGGCATTGTCTTCCTACTACAAATATATCAAAATTTACTACATTTCTCTTTTAGCAACAATCTGATTGTAGTCATCCTCATTGATTCATGTACCAAAATTCTGAACAATATGTTTTTCAAAGCATGTATCCACAATTGACCCCAGTTTTGATCTCCATTCAATCATCATCACAATGCTCAGCTCGGTAAAGCAGAGCAAAGTGAATATCAAATAAACTGCAAGTCCCAATCAGACTTGACTTTAGTTTTAGCACCATTATTACCCATAAATTGATTGAAAACCCAGAGGATTATGGATCTAAAACAAAATATTTTATTTTTGTTTTCAAAAAAAAGGATCAGCATTCAAAATCTTAAACTAACAAGGATCAACCTGTCGTGAGAGATCAAATTGAGACAATATAATCTCTGCTGCCTTCAACGCCTTGTCAACGTTCTCATGTGCCATTCGAATGGCATGCGTCCTCACCTGGAAATGCAAATAATTTTTTATTAATTTCACAGAATTAAGGAACCCAGGTAACTTGAAAGAGATTAGAGATATCTTAGTAACTTAAAAAATAAAAATGAAAGTTCAAAAAACATGGTAACAGAGAAGCAAACAGAAGTAACAACAGATCAAATTGATGTAGTATCCGCATCTTAATGAAATAGAAGAGAAGAGAATGCAACTTGGAGAATTTTCGCGCAAAAAAAAGGAAAAAATCAGCAAAGGAGGGAAGAGATAAAAGAATGGCATACGTCCTTGGTTGCAACATATAGATCGAAAATTGAATATCTTAAATATAAAACAAGAAAATTTTTAAAATGTAAGAGCCCTCCGAACAATAAACAACCCCAGAGCTGCCATAATAAATTAGAAGGATCACATCAAATGAAACCTTGAGATAATTCTGAGAGAGAAGCAGACTAAGCTGACGACTGATTGAATTGATAAAAAGAAAAATAATAACAAGTACAGACGAAGCGGCGGAGGAAACAGAGCAAAAGCAATGTCATATATCCTCACCTGCAATAAAAATCGAAAAAAATAAATATTCTAAAATATAAATCAAGCAACTTCAGAACGTACGAACCCCAGGAACATGTCAGAGCCCCGTGGAGATAATCATCAAGATCAAATATGGAGAGAAAATTTGAGGGAGAAGCAAACGAAGTAAGCAAATTATCTTCTTCTTTTTTTCTAATCTTCATGTCTTTTTGTAATGCCAGATCGACGAAAGAAGCCTCCAAATCAATCAGAAAAGGAAATAAGCAAAAGAACGAAAGAAAGATAGGTAGATAACAGACAATGGGGATTTGGAGAGGGGACCCCGGAGCTCTCTTAATTACCAAGAAAGATTCATAAGAATGAAAACTTGAAAGAAAACTCGAGGGAGAAACAAATGAAGTTAGAAAAATATCGAATTTGTTTTAATCTCCAGGTTTTAAAACAGCTTCGAAGTTAATCAACAGAGAAAAAAAGAAAAGAAAAGAAAAGAAAGAACGAAGCCAAACGAAGGTAACAAGTGATCGAATCTCTTTCATGTCCACGTCGTTTTGAAATGCTGGAGGGAGGGGAAAAGAAAAAAGAAATGAAGAAGGGGCACCGGCGAATGGGGAGAGAAGGGACCTGGGTGGGGCGCATGGCGGCCTCGAGAGCGGAGAGGCGGTGGTCGAAGGAGCCGAGGATGGCGACCATGCTATCCGTGTTCGTCTGGCTCTTCTGCAGCGACTCCCGAAGTATACTCGCCCTCTGCTCTAGGGTTTCCATCGCCTGCGGCACCTCCATTCCCTCTGCCTCTTCCCCTCCCCTCTTCCTCTCGCTGGATCTCGGTCTCTCTCTCCATATCTTCTCTCGATATGGGGAGAAGCGAGGAAGAATTGGTCCTCGTTGAAGTTTTAGGCGTATTCGTAGGAGGAGGCGGAGCCGCGACTCGATCTTTCCTCCCGTTGCATGACAGCTGATCAAAAGCTCCCTACGCGTGGATAGAACTCATAAAAAGCTAGACAACTGGAAACCAAAAGCCTTAACTTTTGCTCGCAGGTTGATTCTTATGGAACGGGTCCTTTCTTCTGTACCAGTATATATTATGGGGGTGGAACGTTTAATTTTTTTTATTATTATTATTATTTTATCATTATTTAACCCTTTGAGATGATATTAATTGGCACATAAACAGCGCATTCATTTAAATTTTATTCTTATATTAGATCATACTATTATATTTTTTAAATTTGTTTAATGACAATGATAAAAAAAAAAAAGTTAATTTTTTTTAATCATCCTAATGATAAAAAAAAAGTTTCCATGTCCTATTTTAATAAATAAAAAAGCGCATAAGTTTTCTTAGTAAGATAGCTAATCACTTAATATTACGTTCTAAATTCTTGTGAACTCAAGTTGTTTGTGCTAAATAATTTTTTTTTTTTTTTAGGCTTTGGTATCATTATAAATGGCAAATAAAATGCTCTCTTATTCGAAGGAAGGTTTATAAAAGTGCAGATACAATTAAAAATCAATGTAAATGAAATGTAGCTACTGATAAAATCTTGAATTTCTTTTTTAGCTTTAAATGAACGGCCTACTTTTATTAATATGGATGTGGATGTTTATAATTGGATTGTTGCTGAATTGATTACATGCATAGAATATGGCATTAACACAAATTTGCCAATACTTTTTTTCTAATGCTTTGTTAGCTAAAGGTTTGTGGGCTAATCAGTTATGTTGGAAAAGAACCAAAAGTAAGAAAAAAATTCTACTCAAGAACTCTAAATGTTGCTATGTTCCATTGATGAGTGAGAAGAGGGGCTCAATTGTTTCTAGATTTAGAGGCTGCCTTTGATAATGAGGGTAAATACTTTCTGTAGAAGCTGGTATAGAACTGATTACTTTGTAAAAATTTATTAGTCAAAAGAAGCATATTGTATGATAGCCTAGGCAAGTGTAATATCAATCCAAGCTGTGATGACGATTGTGAGCTTGTGATTGTCACATGTACCTTTGCTAGGCGCAGCATTGAAGAGTTCTATATCTATTAAATGGGAGTTGTATTAAGCCCTCTTCTTAGCCGAAATTGATTAAGTTTCCTTAAGGTAGAGAAAAGGATTAAATCTTTAATGACCATACTTGCTTGGATGCTTTGAAAAATTTGAAATGAGAGAATCTAGAACTTTAATCTCTTCTTCGGTTGTTATGGTAAGATGTACTTTGTGTTTGTATAAATTTTATTTGAGCCCATTTCAAAGTTTCCTTTGACACACATGCGAGGAACTAGGGTAATTATAGCTCGGAACAATTTATGGAGGAGATTAAGAAGAGTTTTACTTGAACACCCCTTTCTGTGCTAAAGGTTAATTTTGATGAGTTGGTAAAAGAAAATGCTGCTATAATAGGATTTGTTATTCATAATTATACATGACATTTTACATATGCTACTGGCAGGAAGGATTAATTCCTATTCAGTACTTCAGGCTGAGTTAGTGGCAGCTTGAGAAAGAATGTGTGCTATTGTTTTTAAATTTAATGCAACTCAAGTGTGGTAATTCTAAGACTATTATTTCTTGGATTACTAATCCTTCTATTGATATTCTTCATAATCCTTTGTTGAGAGATACATTACAAATAAAACCTATACTAGGAGCCTTTAAAGTTACTCACATTCTCAAGGAAGATAGTGATGTGGCTAATTGAATAGCCAGTGGGCACAAAGAAAGGTCCTGCATGTAAGATGTACAAATCATAGTCAATCACTTGACTGGCTTTCTTACTGCCAACCTGCCTCACATAAAAATCTTTTATTTTTTTTCATAGACGCCTATTTACTGAATAGACTATGTTCGATTCGAAAATATAGTATACATTAAGCTACCTATAATACCTTAAAAATGTGTTATCCTTATTGAATCTTCTCTATTTACGATATGTATCTTTCTTCAATTTCTCATTCTTCAATTGAAATATCTTTTTTAATTAGCACTAAAACAGGTTCTGCCACCGATGTATATGCCCATAGTTTAGTGGGCTTTGTTCCGGTCTAAAGCTATGCTATCTCTATTACTGCTAAGTTAAGAGCCGATCTGCACCTGGACCAGACACCAAGATTTCTGCCCTTTTCTCTTTTGTTTGCATTCGAGGTTGGTTCTAAAGAAAGGGTTGCTCATCAATAGAATTTTATTGCGGAAGAGAATGGTATTAAGCTATTTCAGCTTGCTTATCTTGTTCAAAAGGATGCTTATAAAATTCCTTCCTCAAAAAAGTGGCAGTGGTGGCTTTTTGTTTTGTAGGAAGTAACGAATGGATCATTTCATGCTCTCAGCTTGTTTATTATGTTGGTTGTTGAAATGGTATCACTCCTCCATGCTTTCTTTCTTTCACTTTTTGAGGTATACCAACCTCTCCTTGCACCGTAAAAAAAGAGCCAGCTCCCTAGTGTTGGTTATCTTCAGCGGAAAGAGTGAATTTGAACTGAACTAGGCAATTCTGTTGCCGATTCCTCCTACCTCTTATATAAATTCTAAAATTTGTAAGGAGTCATATGTAATAATGGTCGCGTTGAATTTGATCGAAGCCCGCACACTTCTGCCGACGTTGCTTCGCACCGGACACTACTACCATTTACACGGAAGCCCTCGTCAAATGCCTGGGTGTTGCAATTGAGTCCCCTGTAAGTAGAGTGAAAATCCTAGAGAAGAACGCTTTTATGGGGTAGAATAAATTTATTCAAACTTAAATATATAATTTGTGCAATAAGTTTATACAATTTTGTTTCACTTTTTTTTAATAATTCTTAAACTACAATATAATAATATAATAAATTAGAGTAAATAAAAGATTTTACTTTTTTTTTTTAATTTTTATTACATATTAAATAATGAACCCTAATAATAGCTCAACAAAAACAATCACCATTAAATCTAGCATCATTAATAGTTAACAAAAAGTCATGGGATGTGCAAGATATATTTTTTTCTTATTTTTTAAATTATTCTTTAAATAAAATATAATAATATAATAAATTATCATTAATAAAAAAATTTAATAATCATTTTTTTTGTTGCATACTATCTGATGATTTAATCTATAAATCAATCAATACTAGCCTTAGAAGGTTCCTCTGCGATTGCATGGGAGATGGATGAAAGAATGCCATAATAATAAGAGGTTTTATCTTAGATAGAGGAAAATAGATCCAGTGATAGCAATTACACGAGAGAGACTAGAGAATGGGATGGTACTAAAAGAACTTGCCTTTGATGGAGCAAAATAGATCAAGTACCGGATGCTAGCCGAACTCCTAGTGGGACAAGTTGTTCCTACAAACCAAAGCGTAAACGGAGCACCAAGGTATTGGACAAGGACCAAATCTTAGACTGAGTAAGAATAGATTGAGTATAACGATGCATATCAACTGCAGATCTAGTACCAAGATACGGGAGAAGCACTAGGATATAAGCTAAGTACCAAGAGGGTGTCGAGTTGTAAACTGAGATATTTAGTGCTACGAAATTCAAGAAAAGTAGCCAACTGATAATTACCACTGCCCATTATATGCAAGAAATTTAAGCATCATCCAAAATATAGTGGTACAAAGCATGCCAACTATGATGTCCAATGACTGTAAGCCACATCCCAAAAACTAAATAAGGATAAGAGTTATGAGTAAAATGTAAGTTAATAGCAGCTACTTATGAATTCCACGTTGTAACAAAGTAGAAGGGCCCTTTCAGATAAGAGACAATATTAATTTTATCTTTTATTTCTTTTTTAATATTTACTTATCTTAAATTGCATCTAGCTTAGTTTAACATTGTTATCTTTTTCTAGTTAGCAATGGTTAGTAGTGAAAATCTTTAAAGTTTTAAAATAATCTTTATTCGTGTATTCAATCAATCATTTATTTGTTGCATCTTTCGAGCCATATTAAGGAATGAATTTAGATGATGAACGCAAACATTAATACTGATATTATTAATATTTATTTTAATTATAAAATTTAATAACGATGAGGCATATTAATACTAGAATTTCTTTTTTTTTTTTATACACATGCATATATCTACATACATATATACATACATATATATATATATATATACATACATACATACAGACATGTATATATATATATGTATGTATGTATGTATGTACGTACGTACGTACGTACACACACATATATATACATATACATACATACATACACATATACATACATACATACATACATATATACATATATATATATATATATATATATATATATATATATTAAAATTGTATGACTTGCTAATTTTTAAAATAATGAATTCAAAAAAATAAAAAATATGTTTATAAAAATTATTTATCTATTTTTATAAATTTATTAGTAAGATCTGTCAACCAAATAATTTCAAAAAAAATTGCATAGATTTTTTTCTCCATTTGACAGGGACAATCCTGTCTTTTAAATGCATCAAACTTTTATATGAAGTGGAGAAGCCAATGATATCCTAAAAATCTATCCTATCCACTTGTTTAGCAAGTCAACTAACCATAAACCCTGCACTTGAGCTTGATGTTTTATGCAAGTTGCTTGGATATCTTTGGGTGGAAACGCGGCTACACTTTTGCAAAGAAATTTACGCATGGGACGACGTATTTGGACCAAGCAAAGGTCTTAATAATACGTACATCATGGGATGGGCTAGGTGCCACATCTTATGACACATGTTAATTAATCCATTCTGAATTTTGTTTGGACTAAAATAGCCAAAGATATCACGTTAAGTCTTCTTTATGATAGATAAAAATCAAGCAGCCATCACAATAAGGATCACCGGTGCGTGGCATCTTAAGATGGATACGTTGAAAACAAAGCACACATCTTCGCATGTGGTTGCAGAAAATCGAATAGAATTGGAGCCTAGATTTTAAAGATATTGAAATATCGTGAGGTTTCAATAACATCCATGGAATATCGCATGCATGACATATCCCACACTTGTTGCATCCACAATCACGTCCCCATCAAATCAACTCATACGAGTGATTGATTGATATCGTGGTTCCTTTCCACCCAGCGAAACGGTGAGTGCACAGGAGACAAAGTCGTATGCCAATGCCTTCTTAGAGGGGCGCCGCCGCAAACTTTGAGCCATCGGCGGCATGATTTTATGAAGTGAAACGCCACAAAATTGATCTAGGTTTACGTGTAGAAATTAGTAGAGTTAACGCTAATTAATCACGTATAAAGGTAACTTCTCCTTTGATTAATTTACTAATGACTTTGTGCAATCACGAAGGAAGAAAACCGCTTGACTAAAGAAAAAGTTTTGTCATTAATACGCATAGCAAATCCTTGACTTATCCAGAATGCACTCTAATCTCATACAAGCTAACAAACCCCTCGTACAAAGAGAAGAACAAAAATAATTTAATAACAAAATCTTACTTCTAATGCCGGTATACATATGCATATGTATACATATGAATGTATAAAAAATAAAAGAAAGGATAGATTTGACTATATCATATATCCGATCATCTCTTTAATTCTTAAATCGATATAATTCTTAAATCTCAAAGATTAAAAAAAAAAAGTAAAAAAATGATCGAATTTTAAATTAGATTACATTCAAGTGTAGCAAGTTTATAAATATATAGAAAAATAAAAATAAACTTCGCTACATTTAAATGTAGCCAGATTTAGGGTCTAATCATCTTACTTTTCCTTAGATTCACACGAAGTCGCTCTATCTTTTTCACCTTCTCAATCTTTGGGATTTGTAAATTCTATAGAATCAAGAATAGGAAAGATAGCCAAATTTAAATTTAACTACATTCAAATATAGCCAAATTTAATATATATATATATATATATATGTATGTATGTATGTATGTATGTATGTATATGTATATGTATGTATGTATATGAAGCTTATGCATTGCTTTGTTGTCCTATGCAATTGATAAAAGAATAGGGAGGAAGAAAAATAAAAAAAAAGAATGATTTTTTAAAAAATTTATTTACAATGATTATATAAAGAAGTATACATTGAATTCTTATAGCACATGTGCATGGTGCATTCAAATGTTATCAAATTTAGGATTCGGTCATTACAGATTCCGAGGTCATCTTACTTTTTTTACTTTTTTTATTTTCAAGATTCGTAAATTATGTCGATTCAAAGGTGAAAGAGGTGACTAAATTTTAGATTTAATTATATTTAAATGCAGCTAATTCTAAATCCAATCACCCTCTTACCTTTAGAATCCTAAGTTATCTCACCCTTTTTACCTTTTTAATCTTTGAAATCCATAAACTCTGCAGATCAAAGGTATGAAAGGTAGAAGTAGCTGGATTTAGATTTGACTATATTCGAATATAGTCAAATTTAAGATTCAATTATTTTCTCTATTCTTGAATTTATATAAATTTTAAAGTTATTTATTTTTTTTAATTTTTATAATTTATAAATTGTATGAATTTAAAGATAAAAAAAAATAATCAAACTTAAATTTTTAACTGTTTTTGGATGTAGTCAATTTTACTTGTGCTTTTTATTTTTTTCCTTGCATTTGGATACTGTATGTATTAATAATATAAACAACTCAAAGCAAGGGTGGCAAGGAGACAGAAAAATCTGACAAGCTCGGAGAGCCAGAGAATGGACACGTGTTCTTCACGTGCAAAAGACTAAGCGTGGCCCACTCGTTGTCGTCCAAAGCCGTTGGTCCTTGCTAAAAAAATAAAATAATAAATAAGGAAAGAAAAGGTGAAACAGCGGCAGAGTCGAGAACGAGGTTGGAAATAATAAAAAAAAGGGCAGAAGCAAAAATATCTAGCGACGGAGGAGGGAGTGGCTCCCAAGGACGCCATGTGGCCCACCTCCCACCCCGCGCTACGAGGCTTTTTTTTATTTGATTTTTCTCCGATGACGTGTCAACCGTTCGCAGATATTTCCATCCATTTTTCCAGCCTCCCATCCGCCTTCCTTTCTCCTCTTCCCCCCCCCCCCCCTCCCCCTCCGTCTCCGACCACCACCAATTTCCCTTCTTTCTTCTTTTTATTTGATGGAGAGGGCGGCGAGGGGCGGAGAGGAGGGCGTCGCGCCGGACGGCCACGAATCGGCCGGCGGCGGCGGAGGGCAGCGGGTGCGGCCGGCGGATCCGAGCTCCGAGCGGCAGGTGATCCGGTGGGAGAGGTTCCTCCCGAGGAGATCCCTCCGGGTCCTCCTCGTCGAGAACGACGACTCCACTCGCCACATCGTCGCCGCGCTCCTCCGGAAATGCAGCTACCACGGTACCACTCGACCTTTTCTCCTCTTTTTCTTACCTTGTTCGGTTCGATAGAGAAGAAGAAATCTGAGGTCGCTTTTATGATTGGGTTCCGCCCAGTGGCGGCAGTGGCGGATGGGCTCAAGGCGTGGGAGGTTTTGAAGGAGAAGCACTATAGCTTCGATCTTGTGCTGACCGAAGTCGCGATGCCTTCGCTCTCGGGAATCGGGCTTCTTTCCATGATTACGGGCACAGAGGAGTGCAAGAACATTCCAGTCATCAGTAAGTTGTCGAATTGATTAAAACATGGACATGAAAAGAACAAGCTTTATTTCATCTGCTTCGCAATTGGATCCTGTTGAAAGCTAAGTCTGAAAGGGAAAATGATTTTGGAACAGTTTAATGTAAGTTGGTTTTGTAATTATCAAGGCTGATCATTCTCGGGGGATTTGATGGATTTTACTTCACATTTAAAGAACTAAGGTGCAGAGTTCTTTGATATAAACGAAAAAAGGATAACACAGGAAACAGACATTTATATAATTTTGTTGATAAATTTATCTCTGGGCCTCTATCTTGTATGGTACCAAGATGCATAAAAATATTCATTAATAAGTCTTCAAACAAGCTAGAACACGAGCATAAGCAATTTCTATCCAATGCTAAGTCCTCTGACGATAGGAAGTCCCTTAAAATATTAACATAATGTTGATGATTTTATTTACTTATTACCATTAGGTTGTAAAAGCTGGCTACTTGATGGTATAAACACCAAATCAAGGCCCACCGCATCCCATTTTGGACTTCACTTGACTTCTTACATCTTGGAGCCCGAGTCATTTAATATGTTAGAATAATTCCCATAAAAAAAAAAATTTGTTAGAACAATAGAGGACTTAAAAAAATCAAATTCTTCCCATAATCTCCTTGATATTTCTCTCAATTTGGCTCCATCTAATATGGTGTCTTTGTGACAGTGATGTCTTCTCATGATTCTATCGGTGTAGTGCTTAAATGCATGCTAAAAGGTGCTGTGGACTTTCTTGTCAAACCAGTAAGGAAGAATGAGTTGTGCAACTTATGGCAGCATGTTTGGAGGAGATATTGTGTATGTTGCTTGTTTCACTGAATCAACAAGTTTTTATTTGTCTGTTATTCCAGTGCATATATTCAATCCATCCTTGTTTAGCTTAGTGTTAGGAGTATCAGTGAAGGTCTTGGCTAACTACACTATCAATGCAGTCAAGTAGCAATGCAAATGCATCCGAAAATAATGCTGCAAGCAATCATGTAAGTGCAAATGATGGAGATGCATCCAAGACTGGGGAAAACAGCAATCAAGGTAGTGATGCTCAGGTGAGCACCAGTGACCCACTACTATTAACCCACTACTATTATGTTTAGATTAGTTTTGCTCTACATGGTATGACATGGAAAGTGAATTGTTGTTCTTTTTGAAACAACTTGAGCAACCATGCTCGAGAAGGGGGAAAAGTTTTGTTCTATTGATCATAATAACAGCTGTTGTGCTGTTGTGATTTAATAGCTCTTCGGAGCTATCTGGTCACTCAGTTACATATATCTTGAGCACACTTGGGAATCAGCATATGGGAAGAGGTTGAGCATGGGAGAACTGAGAGGGTCTGCAATGGCCATTGATTTTGCTGTCTGTTGACATTTTGTGGTATCTATTTAAAAGATTATATTTAAAAGATTATATTATGCTGAAAATCTTGGGGTCGCAAGATCCTGCCTGTTCTCCTAAGCCAATTCTCACATCCATATAGGCCCTTAAGGCTATGGAAGTCTAGCTCATATATCTATATTTAGTGACATGTTATATTAATGACACATTTGGCTGGATCATGTGACATTTGAGCAGAGCTCGGATGATAAGCTGGAGATGGAAATCGGGACTGACCAGAAACACAATGGGACTCATCTAGTTGCAGGGGGAAGTTCCTCCTGGGAGTTGGAGGCAAAACCAGAGCGACCTGATAACGACATGCCAATAATGGAAAACACATTGAAATTGAATAATGATGATGGGGAAGCTGGAGGTTGTCAGAATTCTGTGTTTGAAACTTTCCCATTATTTCAAAATTTAACTTTTTGGTTCTGATATTGGTAAAATTTTGTTTTTGCAGATAAATCTGTTGGGACTGCAAATAAAGTAAATCTATTGATTCATGAGGCTTCTTTAGTTGAAAAAAACCAAAAGAAGAATTGTTCTCATCATATATCGCCATACCGGGAGGAAGACAAAGTTTTTGTGCGATCTAACGGGGGTGACCATGCTGATCCAAATTCATATTGTCAAAATAATTCTCCAAATGAAATACCGAATAATATGATAGATTTTATTGAGCCAATAGCTAATAGAAAATGCATTTCTGCTGTTTCGGAGAAGTGTGCTTTCAAGGAGGATGCATTATGTGAAGCTTCAACATCCTCTCATACAAAGACTGCATGTGAATTTGGTTCCTCACCACATCTGGAACTTTCTTTGAGAAGACCACAGCTCAATTACTGTGTAAATCAGGATTTCAAACAAAAGCATATATTAAATCATTCAAATGCCTCTGCCTTCTCAAGGTGATTCTTTTTTCTTTTTATATAGACTCCCCTCTTATGCGACCTAGAATAGGTGCTTGTAGGCCTTAAGATGTTAGATATTTATGCTTTAATGGCCAGATATCAAATTTTATGATCTGGATATCCAGTCTTATGCATAAAATGAGTAATCTTAGGTTACATTACTAAGGATTTAAGTAACAGACATACCATGCCATGCTGGTGCCATCCATCATGCCTCTTGATATGGTACCACACCAACAGATGGTGCACACCTCACTTTTGCTATGCTGGCACCGATGGGTGTTTCATGTATCAGCTTTTTCTTCATTCATTGAAAAAAAAATATATTGCTCAACCTTAACCATTGCCAAAAAAACCCTAGTCACATCTATCTTGAGGTTGGCTTTTAGGATGAAGGTATAATTAATCAAGGTTTAAGAAAATTGTATGATTGGTCCGCAGCCTGACATCATCCCTTTAAATTTCTAATGATTTTCTGGCCAAGCATCTTTGGACAAGAGGCGCTTACTATGAAACCCTCAAGGCCATTTAGCGGTAGGGAGGCTTATCTCCATTTTTATGTTAAATTTTCTAGGAAACGTCAACATTAGGTCAAGGAAAATGCATTGATCTCTAATGTAAACTTTTTGTCAAAATGAGGTTGCAGAAGGAAAAATTGCATTTTTAAGTAGTCAATTTGAAATCCTAAATGAGAAGTTAGCTACTAACAAATTGAATTTGTTAAATTATTCAGGGTTGTCTTTAATAATCATTTTTGCTGTTGGACTTAAATGGGCTAAATCATTTTGAAAATGGGGTTCTTGAAATTGTCTCACTTCCTGCATCTAAGTCTTATTGTTCCCACCCTCACTCTTTCTCTTCGAACAACTTCAACCTAATTACGAAAGCCATTCCAAAATTAAAACATCCTAACTTTTGTCAGACATTTCCAAAATAACATGAGTTGTTTATAATTTATGGTCTATTGGTTTTCCTCTTAAGATTCTTCAATGGACTCGCTGCCAACTATGCTCTTCCTAGTTTCCTCACATGTTCCCCTGCATGCTTGTCATGGGTTCTCTCTTCACTATTCCGTGCACACACCTTCATGCTGTACATATATTGATTAAATATAAATGATCTTGTGGATATTCAAACAATTTGCATGGTCCTATACGATTGTCAAAATGATTTCTTTTTCATTTTCCATATTTGACATTGCTTTTGTTTCTCCACTTGTTTTAGTGGCATTCATATGCTTATGATCAAACACAAAGAATGCAAAACCTTGAAGTCTAGATTAATTTTATGGATTTGTCCATCAATCTGTTCATATGTTTTATGGTTAGAAAACAGAAATACAAAACCCAGAAATCTAGATTGATTTTATGGATATGTCCATAAATTTGCCCTCTTTTTATTTCTTTTTGTTATATCTTTTATACAATTAACTGACAACAACTTATTACCATTTTTAGATTCGCATTAAGATCCACCCTTTTAGCAGCAATGCAAACTTTAGTTTTGTCAAAACTGGCAACCTCATGGAGGGGCTTGTAATCAATAACATTGAATGGCTTTAAGGAAGTAACATTTACGGGAGGAATGACTAAAAAAAATAGCCATAACAATCATGTTGTCATTAGGTTATCGATGTGTATGCTCAAGAAAGCAACTAGATGAAACAAATAGCAACCGAAAAAAAAAAGATTGTTGACCTGCTTAATGAGACAATCATTTGGGATGATGTATAAAATGGAGCATTAAGAAGCGGAAGATCCTCTAACAAGGGCTTCTGATGTGGAAGTGTAATTAAAAGATGCTTTTAGATGACAGATACATCCTGTGTACCCTGAATCTCTCTCTTGATCAGCTTGATTGTTTTGCAATTACTCTTCATACTTCCCATTTTCCTTATCCATTCAAACACCCCTTTCAAACAAACAGTACAAACCCGCTGCCCCCTTTCTCCTCCTCCTCCTCCTTGAGGGAGCAAAATAAATTTTAAAATGCATGAGTTTTGCAAAACAACAGCTTTAAAATTAGGTTTTTCCCTGAATCCATGTATTCTTTTTATTGATAATCAGCTCTTTATATCTTTTATCTTGTATTCTACTGTCCTGGTTCTTTCCTTCCAGTTCTGTTTCTTTCTAACTTCTTGAATGTTGGATTTAGCCTTGAAACCTGGATTTCATTCACCTTGATTTTCTTATATATGTAAGACCTCAAGGTTGCCTTCTTTTTCCCTCTTCCTATAAATTTAGAAATATAATCAAACTATAACTCATTTCATATTCTAGTGGAAACTCTGTTTTTTTAAGTATATGTTCTATGCCCTCTTGAAATATCTATTTGTTAAAATCAATCTGGCACTTGATGGCAACCTATTGAATTTGATACCTGGGTCTCCCTCTTTTTACACCAGTACTCTGCAAGTATGGTGTCACCAACCTAAGATATGAAATATTTTCAAGTGCCAGCTATACATTTTTATAGAACTCAATGTTCAAACCTTGTGAATTAAGATGCTTGTTGCATGCAGAGTAATTGTGACAGGTACTGCTACATAATTAAATGGCAATGCAGCTTGTAAAGAAAACTAGTCATTGAGGGAAAGGGCTTAGCAGAATGTGTTTCATCTGAGGAGGCAAAAGACACTCTTGTACTAATTGGAGATTGAATGTGCATTTTCTTTGCTAACATAGTACTGGCCAAATTATTAGAAGTCCGCATACTGGTTGATAGACAATTATCCCACGAATTAAAGAAAACACGCTGATGGAACAAAAGGTTGAAAAGGAAGGAGAAATGAACTCAATATATCATGATGTTGCAATTGATAATTTCCCTGTTTTCCTCTGTCGTGTTCCCAATCTTCTAGCTTGTTAAAGGGAGGCTTCTTGACTGAATTTGAAGAGGATGAAAAAGGATATTTTGAAAATGATACATCTTAACTGATTAACTGAATTAAGCCTATGAATATTAATTATCATAAAATGCAGATATTAACTACTTGTAGTGTCTTTAGTCCTACTTTGGGAGATAATCTAATTATGTAAATTTGACAATATCAATGTGATGACAGGAGAACATATGGGAATATGGTAAGAGTAAAGACTCATCTTGTAGCCCTGATGAGATTGAATCCCATCAATGCAGAAATTTATATAAAATTTTGCGTTCTTTACTATACCTATTGTAATAAAAAATCCTAGAGTTTCTTGGCAATTTGTATATCTGTTGAGTCATTATGATGACAATTGTTCAATTGCTTCTAACGTTGTTGCCTGAGGCCCATGGAACAGTGGGCCATATTCTTTCTTCAACTGTTTGTTAGTGTTTTTCAGATTTGTTATTAGAAGAGATGTTATAAATACAGTTAATAGCATGGAAATATGTAGCTACAGAAATGGCCGAGCCTGAAATGTAATTTGAAGATCAAATGTCTATATTAATGATCACTAACTGATCCCATAGCTGGTAGTCTAAAGGAGTTGTGAATCTGTCACCCATTGATCCTTCACTAATAATATTATCATCTGGCAAAATTTTACTTCTGCGCATTCTTTTCATTGGCATTTAACAGTATCTTTTTGCTTAGCTTCAGTCCTTCTGAGGGCAGGGTTCTGTTTTCTTTATTTTGCAGATATGGTGATAAAAGGACTCATCCTTCCTGTCAAAAGCCTGTTTCTTCAGCTGTGTGTGTTAGAACCATAGAGTGTGCTGATAAATCTAACTTGCATGTCAGTAATCCTGGCTCTGACAAGGACAGGAATATTTCCCTTTCTCCTCAAGCAATGGTATCCCATCAAGGGAATGCAGGTGAAGCTACAATGTGCTTTCAAGTATCATCTGAAAGCAACAGAGAGGATGCTGGCCATGTGCCATGTCCATCAAGAGAGGATGACCATGCTGGTTATTCCTCGAATGGAGAGGATATGGTTTTTCGTAATCCTCAGTTTGGGTTTATTTCACTGCCAATTCCTGTTGGAGCAATACCGTACCCAAGCTTACATGCAGGGTATGGGGCAATCTTGCAACCAGTGTTCCATACTGAGGCCTCCTTACAGCCTCATAGGTCAGCAGCCGCTGAGAAGGCAATAGTTCAAACCACTTCCGATCAGTCTGGTCATCATGAGAATCATCTTATTAATCATCCCCAAAGCATTGAATTTTGCCACCATGAAGAAAATTATCAGTCCAATTACTGGAGACAACATATCAATATGGAACGAGGAGATTCAAGAGATTTGTTTTGCACTCCTACGGAACTAACCAATCAAAGTGCCAGTTGTAGCCAGGACATTCTCAAAGGCAGTGGAAGCTATCGTAGTGGTGAAACAACTGATGCAGCTGCAAATACTGGAGCTGCTCTGGAAAGTGGGAATGAAAGTGTTGTCCAGAACTGCAACAAGAAAGGGTTGGATGGTGACCGTTCTCACCGTGAGGCTGCCTTGATCAAATTCCGCATGAAGCGGAAAGACAGATGCTTTGAGAAGAAGGTAATAGTTAAATGGTGCCCTGCCTCTGTGGCAGTGCTTGTTTCTTGGCTAGCTTCCATGCAACCCAAACTTTCAGTTTAGAATATCTGTTGATCTGAATCTGAAAAGTTTTGGCTGATTCAGTTTAATTTTGTCAAACTGCAGCTGCAAATGAAAACCTCTTTAGATTTAGGAAAGAAATAATTAACATGGTACTCATGAAAGTGGTGAGATTCTGAAGTATTTTCTGAATTTATTGTTAAGGCAAGACTGCAAGACTGTAACAGATGTGAATATTGTGATTTAGTTATGAAGCTAGCTCTGATGCAAATATAAATCACCAAATAGAATATATAAACTTGCAGTACAATATGTGGGGCTATTTATGATAGTCAATTATATATATAGGTCCTAATCTACATCTCTTGTAACTAGGAGATCAGATTGTAGTTAGTGATGAAGTGCTGATAATCAAAAGGGTGATATAGAAAGCAGTCCAATTCCATCTGAAACAGGATAGACCAGACTCAAACCAGTAAATACCTGTGTTATCAACTGATTTTAATTTGAATGTTCATAAACTGTAATATTTCATTTTGGAGGAAATTTCAGACCACGATGATTTCATGGTAGTACTTAGTAGTTCAAAGAACTTTTTTCTTGCTGTCTTGACATTCAATATGTTTACCTTATTGCTCTGTTTGACAGGTTAGATATCATAGTAGGAAAAAGCTTGCTGAGCAACGGCCAAGAGTAAAAGGACAGTTTGTACGTCAAAAGGTTCCTGACTCCATGACAACAACAGAAGCAGAAAATTGATTCCGAGTAGTTTAATTGTAAATTTCTTTTGAGCCTTGCTCTCCTGAGCAAGGGACATTGAGGGCAGTGTTTTGCTTCCATTTTGTCCTGTCGGTGTAGTCACTTCTGTGTCTGCATAAATCAAAGGTCACTTTATGAGCTTGTAACGTACAAGGGGCTTCGTGTGAGCATGTATTCAAAGAGAACCATACAATAAAATTTTGAAATCCAATGCGTACAGATTCACTTCTATGACATTGTCCTTTGTTTTTAGACCCTTGCAGTGCAGGTATCAGTTGAAAGTTACTTCAGAATCTAAATGCAGGTATGGTGTTTTATGTGTTTACATTTGGTGAACGTTTTGAAGATTTCTGATTAACCCTTCTTCCTCAACCGAGAAGCCTTCTTTTTCATAATAATTATCCAGCCATCAGATTGTTCAGCAGGAGATGTTAATGCTCCTTTTAGAATATGAAGTCTATGTCAGTTTATAATGCAATGCAGAAAATCATCATCTGGTCCCGCAGAGCTGTCATGATCACCAATGCTGCGTGCCGTGCTAAAATCGACATACTTGAAACACCATTTAAGTTGTTAGCAGCAGTGTATTCTAAAGTTTTGGTGTCGTCTTCAGAATCCATCATCACTTAAAAACACTTCTAGCAGTCATTTTAAGTTTTATTTTGTCAAAAATGTATTCATCTTACTGATGGACAATCTTTTTGATCAATGCTTTCAGGAGATGTGTCTGTAGAATCCTTGAACCCAAAGAAACAGGAGTTTTAAAGGTTCTCCCGACAAGCTACTGCACTTATTATGCAAGCTGAACTGAATCTTGTGCGCCACCTCTCTTCAGCAGTGATTTGTACTATTTGGCAGGTTGCCGTTGGCTCGCTGCCTGTTTGGCTTGTCGCCTCTCACCTGAACATGCCCTTTAAACGCAGTTTGATGTATCTGTTTATTTTATTTGTGCGCTAAACTTACCGATGTAGTTCAGCAGCGGAACTAAGCAAGTCTGCTCAAGAACCTGGCATCCTCGAAGGTCTTCGGCATTCTACAAGCTCATGCTGATTATTGATTTATTCATTTCACCACTCACCAATGCCTTCACGATGTTTGCTTCCAGTTTTCAACACCGGATAGATTCCATATTACAAATCAACTTCAGTTGTTAAGTATGGTGTTTCTTTCAATTCTGGTTGTTCAACAAAGCCAAATCCAAGAGCGTTTGCTTTGATTTGTTTGATTTCTTCAGAACACGGGAGTACACTTCCAGTCTGAAGACATGGGGCTCCTCCACTTGAGGTAGGCTCAGAAGTCATACCATAGCTTTTGAAGGGACGCTGACATAGCCATGGCCGTGGCCAGAAACAGTGATGGGCTGGGGGATTGTTATAACGGACAGTATTTCGCTTTAATTTCTGAATGTTTGCATCTATATTGTTAATAGATTCTTGTGAGGGCTTGTTCCAGCAGGAGTGCAACATAATATTGATATTATTAGCTCTGAGTAATTTGGTTTTGCATCGAATAATGGTTTAGAAATATCACTAGCACATGCCCCGTGTATCCAAGATCTTCTTCTTCTTTTCTAACTATTTTTGAATATAATGATGTAATCAAATGTAATAAATTATAATAAATAAAGAGCTTTAATAGTCATTTTTTGTGATGTGGTATGTAATGAATTAATAGTCAATTTTTATTACATAATATGTAATGAATTTTAGTAATGGCCAGGCAAAAACTTTCATTATTAATATTCATATCATGAAAAAAGAATTCTGCACAAGCTAGCACTCGATGCAGAAACTCCAACCATTAACATCCAACAAATAAAAAATTCTGCACAAATTGAGCCTTCATTTTAAATACATGTATAATAAATTATATAAAGTCTACTTAATTTTGTAAACAGTCATATGGTTATTAACACTATATCTTATAAAATACTCTTAATAATTACTTGTGTTTTGGCTAGTTTTTGCTGGACGATCAAGCAAACTATAGACCAATCCACTCTCAGATACTGCTGCTGATTTGCCTTAGCAGCGTGGTAGGGAAGATGGTAGGACTCCTGTGTCATGTCACTAGATTTGTGAATTGATGAGGTGCATGCCGTGGAGTTTGTGGCCCCATGAAGCAAGTAATTCAAGAACGATTTATAAAACTTGTTGGATTTAGATTTGATATACAACCAATGATAACCATGCAGTTGCTGAAATGATTTAAATAGTGGCCATTATAATTAGGTCATTTTAATAATGACTTCAATGAGGTTAGTTGCATTATGTTGTTTTCATAATTAGGAAGTGAGATTTAGAGATAGTAAATTAATCAACAAATATGCAAAGTAATAAGAATATATGTTTTGATCTATAGCCTACATTCGCAAAAGGAAAGAAGAGTATAAAGAGGAGAAATTTTTCAATACAAAACTGTTAATCTTATCGAAGAGCACGAAACTTCTGTAATCTATATTTTGTACTCTAAAGTGCTGTGTATGCCTTAATGACTATATTTATGGCATGAGCAACTATAGCAAAGGAGTTATTAGAAGGCTTATATCACATATAATCCTGTTTCACACTCAAGAAGCCTAAGGAAAAGATGGTTCCCAAAATGATGGATTGGGTGGGCGCTATAGTAGGCCTCAGCAATGCATCCTGTAAATACAAGACATGGTATAATACGAAATCTAGTTGAAATTAGGATCAAGAAAAGATTAAACCTAGGTCGTTGGAATTCAACACTTGAATGATTTTACTAATTCCACAAATGGCACTCTCTATTGCATTCTAAATATTAGCAATGCATATCTAAATAACAATTATTATTTGATCATTATCCCATTATTAAAGTTATCATACAATGGAACAGCGATTAATATTTGATATCTACATTATTTTCTCATAATTTAAATTTCCATGTGAATATTATCCTCAAAATATTTCTATTATGTAAAATATATATTTTGTATCAAGTAAGCAGTGATTATGAATTTAGAACAATATCTTCATTATTCTTTGACGCTGCTCATTATTTTCTACTATAATAGCATTACATCAGCTATTATAGCTCATTTTTAATATTAAGGCTAAAACATACTTTTGATTCTCAAACTTTCACTCAAAATTCATTTTGCACTTCAAGCTTTCAGTTGTTACAGTTTAGTCTTTCATATTTTTAAAATATTACATTCTAAAATTATATAACAATTTTTATTATAAAATTATAATAATTATATTAAATTTTATATTATAATATGAAAGTTATAATATTTTAATGTTATACTTTTAAATTTAATTTTATATTCATCATCACCAGCAAATTAATTTAACAACTTTCATTATAATATAGTATTAAATTATAATATAATATAATATTATAATTAACATAATATTATATTTAATGTTATCATATTATAAAATTTATATGACAACTTTAATTGATCTTTGTTAGGAAACATTAAAAAATAAAATATTAAATTATAATAACTGAAAATTTGAGGTTCATAATGAATTTTGAGCGGAAGTTTGAGGATCAAAAGCTCTTTATCTAATGTTAAATATTTTCAAAGTCATTCAAGATGGAGCAAAATACCACCGATGCAACGGTCAAAGAACGGTTCCAATCTGGTACGTTATATAACCAAAAGGTTAA
Source organism: Metroxylon sagu (assembly GCA_017589505.3). Taxonomy (NCBI): domain Eukaryota; kingdom Viridiplantae; phylum Streptophyta; class Magnoliopsida; order Arecales; family Arecaceae; genus Metroxylon; species Metroxylon sagu. Next base: position 651,990 of record JACVBY030000483.1, on the reverse strand, counting down.
AAAAAATTTACCAAAAAAAAAAAAATCAAGTGCAGCTGTAACGGTAAATCTTGAGATCTTCCTGATCTGCAACGTGTCATAAGCGGATTGGCACAAAATAGAGAGTTAAAAATCTGGCACCAAATCGTATGGCCGAAACCTGGACCAATGATCGTCGGACAGGCCAACGCAAAACTGACGGTCAGGATCGGTACATCCGTAGACTTTTGACTGGACGTTCATCTAACGGCTAGAAACCGTCAGTACCATCACACATTTAACGTTTCTGGCTCGTACCTCGCTACTTTAATGACCGCTTGGAGGTTTTCGCCAATTTAGAGGGCGAAAAAAGAAAAAAGAAAACAAAAAGGCTAAAATATTCTTTGGTCCTCAAACCTACACTCAAAGTTCATTGTATCCCCCAAAACTTTCTATGATTACAATTCAAACCTTCATGTCTACGGACCTAAAGTCTCGTTATCAGGATAAGTCACAATTGGCCAAGAAGCAAACAAGTAGTTCTATCAATTTTAATTAATTTTATATAATAAATATTAAAAATATAATATTTTTAAAGCATAAGAGAAGTAAAAGTTTGGTGATTAAAATAAATTTTGAGTGAAATTTGAGGGTCAAAACATGAGGAACTTTGACCCAAAAACCTATTTTGAGCGCAACATTGCCCTTCTCTCAATTTGGTCCTGGACTATGAATCATACTCAAGTGTCAACCTTAAGGTGAGGACTGGTCATGTTTAATTCATATATGATTTTTCTTTCCTTATTTTTTTTACTTTGCATGCGAATCTTTAAAATTCTTGTTCACATATTCAAGACACATTGAAAAATTTGTTGTTGATGTTGTACCCCATGCAGTGTTTCATGCGCATGGTTTGGCATGGTTGCATGATCTTCACTGATGATGTAGCATTTTTGGTATGGAGAGAGAGTAGCAGAAGTCTGGTTGAAGGTGGCCAAGTAAGACACCTTGTTGCATGTTGTTTTACGGTCATGCGATAAGGTAAGGTGGTGTGCTAATGAGAGATAGAGGAGGAAAGACACAGGTGGCTTCAATGCAATGTTTAGAAGTCTAGTTGAGTCATCTCCATCCCTCACAGACCTTCAATTCTTGGGGATCCATTGAAAGTGAAAAAATTGCTATTTCGAACTAGTTTTCTCATTCTTAAAGACTATTGTGTCCAAAAATTATAATCTCCAATATTGATTTTTAGTCCTAATAACTTTGACCATAGGGAATTAGAATATGTTAGTGAAGGAAAGGAGTGCGCAAAGGGAAGAAAGGACTTGGATCACTTATCTGAAAGTCTCAAGGGATATTGTTGGTCGAAAGATGAATGCAGATGAAAAATAAAATCTCTCATGTCCACAATCCAAAACCACATCTCTCTTCAAATGAGATTGGCAAAGAAAGATCCTTCAATCTCTCAACTCTGTCCCCATTTCCATTTGCGGATGCAAAAATGTATGCATTCTTAGAGCAGAAGGGGGAGAAAATAGTTGAGGAGGTGGTTTCCAATGGTTCTAAAAACCATCTTCAATAACTTCTTGGAGTTAGACCCAAAGGGTTTGGGTCCAAATGGAGCCAGTCTAACATGGACGCATAATCTTCCAATCATAATTATGATTCGATGGAGTTCATGCGATAGCATAAGAGATGCTGGGTCAACATGGTCCATACCCAAGTGGGCCACCTAATCCATAAATTCAATCCAATCCAATCCAATCCAACTCTATTAGATTACTCAAATAACTGATACAAGTGTAGCTTTCTGCCTTGTCCCAATATAGCTTGTAATTTAGCACAACAGCATCTGTAAGCTCAAGTTGCTTGCCATTTCTGACTTCATAATAGACACACTGAAGACACAGCACTGCAGCCTGTGTGCAAATGAGCTGATCCCCTCATCTCTCATTTCAGCAACGTATACGACCCACCACAAAATAAGAACAAAAATGTTCAGGCCGTAGCCAAGTTGGAGCAGAGCACGTCCATTTGAAGTAATGATCAATTATCCCATTTTAACTTCTGATACAATGTTTAACTCTTCTGAGGCAGAAGTGGGCATGTCTATCACATGCAAACACAGAGCAAAAGGCTTGTAATCTAGTGGGGGATGCTCCGAAGCTAACAGCACCTTTTACCTTGGATGCCATTGTAGTGATTGGAAGCTTTCTCTCCCTCCAAGATTTTGTCTTCAAGGCTTTTCCTCTCGCCCTAATTATCAAGTACCGCTAAAGTTTCACCCTGAGTACCATGCTGTTCTTTACTTTTAAAATAGAAAGGAAACCGAACATAACGCAATACTTATTGCTCCAGACACTGGATGGCCCATGTGTTTGCATCGAAGGGTCCTTATCGTTGAACTTTGAATGATCGAATACGTGTAAAGTATCTGATAGTTGAGAGCTCTTTATGGAGATCTACTCTATGATCCAATATGTTGGAGAAAGCAGGAGCAACACAAGCACAGCTTGTAGAATGAACAACCAAGCACAATGTTGCCATTCTCTTTACGTTCTTGAACAACATAGTTTCACAAATAAAATAGAGCCTCCAGAGAAAATTGTTTCCAAATCGAAGCAAATCTGTTAATACTTTGCTCTGCATCAGAGGAAGTACGCAATCAAATCTGTGTCACTAACATCCAATGCTTTGTTCAACTCGACCAGTAGGCACCCTCCTCTATTCAAAATTATGCTGGCTGGAATCTTTGGTAGCAGTCTGTATAAAAGTTCACATTTTTGTTTGCAAGCTCTCGTGAATTAACAGCCACCTGGCAGATCTATGGATCAAATCCAATGGCTAGTGAGTGAGAGGAGACCTTGCAGTCTACTACATCTACATGGAGGATCCTTGACGATCTCGGTCAATCCAACGCACACCTCGGTTTCTGCTAGATTATTAACATGTCTTTCTTAGATTAGCTCCCATTTGTTTATTTTATATATCAAAGTGCATGAGAAGTGCAACCAGAGTTTATGGCATGCAATAAACGAGGTTGCCAAGGGGCCGGAGGAGTGGGCGAGAGGCCGAGTAATTTAATTAAAGCTCTCGGAGCATGGGCAAAGGTGAAAGAAGTACACGACTTCCACCCCTATCAAGATGGCACACGAACACAAGAGCTCCTTGTACAAGGTACAATTTCTAGTTCCAAACCCAGCCATGGGCAAAGAGCTCGGTGCCGGGAAACTCACCGGGAGACATGTTTTCTAAGCAGCTTGGTCAAAATGCCGGCCTATGTTTATCTGTTTCTTATGCCAACGAGCCTTGGCTCTAACACACCAAAAAGTGAGCCATGGTACTATTTTATAGTTAAGCACTATAGAGTTCGATATGGTTTTAAATGACGGTAGTGCGATATGTCTGATTCTGCTTCATTAGCATTGCACTTGTCGAAGATTAAATATATATATATATAAAGCAGTTCCCTGGTGCATTAGAAGGTGATTCTGAGCCAGAAATCAATACCAAAATCGAATAATTACGAGCTGTGATCGTATTATAATGCTGCTATCTATCGTAAGAAGAAAACTATTGGGTGAAGACGTTATCATCTTAGCCATCTACCAGGACTTCAACATTATTGAAACCTTGACCAGATGTGCACAGGAGGCCTCCCAGAGAGTGATGCATGCCATTATCCGCGGACTAAATCACCGTATCTCGCACTCGTACTAGGTTTGTCAGAGTAGCAGACTGGCACGCTTCAATATTTAAATTGATATGAACATGTTCATCGTGATTTGATTTCTTAAAGGAGGATATACCCTGAGAGCCAATGAAAAATAAATTATAACTATTCACAATTTCTGATTTAAGAGGATCCATAGAGTTGCTTGAAAGCGGTGAGAGACCCCAACTTGAATGTTTGACATCAGAATATCATTCTTGCTTAGCTTTTGACTAGAACAGCTATATTTCAACACAGAAAGCATACGACCGATGATGCATCATGACATCCCTAGAAGCCTACCAGCGTCAATAACCAAATAAGCAAGTCAAAAGTATTTCTCAACCGATGTGACTCCCCTACATGCATCCCACTCACAGGGAGCCCCACTAACGTTAGCTCTTTCAAATATGAAGACAAATATCATCACCATCATTCCCTGAAAGGCGATCATCACATATTTAAGGGGATTCCTGCCAGCAGTCCCAAACCATACCATCCCTATAGCCCCAAAACATTCACCCAAAACTACAAAAAATACATGGGATGATAGCGTTTTCTTTATTGTTCTCATTTATGAGCCGCTCTTGGTTTCGAACTTTTATTATTTTACTATTAAACGAAAAGAAGACAAATCACTAGAACTTATCCGGCAGCCAGGTATCCACTGTACCCCATGTGTTGTCTTGTCTCATAGATTGGATTAAACTAAACAACACTAGCCCAAGCTCTGGGGCAGGGGTCCACGATAAAAATCTCAGGCCCCCCCTTGACCGAGTTGGGGTGGGATACCGATGCGCACCGAGCACTTTCCCTGTGCACAAGAAGGGGAGCATTCAATGGCTGCCAACTCTCTCTCTCCCACTCTCTCTCCATGCCACCATTAATCCCACGCCCGCCAAAAGGAGGAAAAGCGGCCCCCTGATGTCCCAGGGCCAGACTGCCACCACTTTGCGTGCATTGAATACCGAGTACCGAGATTTGAGACACAAAACCTCGCACTATTCACTGCGAAAATTAGTTTTATTCTCAACATAGAACATCCAAACTTATTATTAATATATTATTATTATTATTTATATGTGTACAGTCCCAAGGCACACAGGTCTGGAAAACGGACTAACAAAAGGAAAAGAGGAGTTGGGAAAAAGCCATAAAAAAAAAAAAAAAAAAAAAACAATCCTATTGCTTCCTTCTTGCTGCTTTCTTGGTCCTGGTTACATCGTTGCACTGCGTCAGACCCAGCTAGTTATTTCCACTTTGTTTCGTTCTTCTCTATTTGTTTTCTACCACCCCCACCACAATTGCTTGCTTTCCCTCCCTCCCCCCTCTTCTGCTTTCCTTGTACTTATTCCTCAAAAGACAACAAGACAACAAAACAAGGGGTCCTTTTCCTTTGCAGAATGACTGACAGAGGGGATGGGTGTGGGGGATGGGGCCTCAGTAGGACCAGTCCTGAGGCAGCCCCATCTCAGGAGGGGCCGCCGGGCGAAATGGCATTCCTTGCTTCCCCGTCGCTGCACTCCTTGCGGGCTGCTGCCTCTGCTGCTGCTCTCCTCCACCTTTGACGCCTAAAGAACATAATCAAATCAGTGACCAGGCGTCCAAAACATCTACCACACCATAATTTTACGGGGCTATGTGAAGGAAATCATGCTAAAAAATAAGGGAACAGGCAGTAAAGACAAATAGATTAAAGGACTTGAGCATTTAAGTAGCAAGTAAATGATAGAATCATACCATGGTTCCATTTCAATGAGAAACTCTATAAACGCTAAAATAAAAAAAAAACATAAAATAGTAGTCGTTCGTAATGCTACATTGAACTAAAAAAAAAAAAAAAAACTACCAAAAAATCGAGAAAGCTAAAACTCTAGTACAAAAATTTGCAAAATTTCTGCCAAAAACATAAAAACCACCAGATTGCTTCTACCAAACAATGGTAGGAAACCAGTACGCAGTTTTCAATAAACATTAACTCGGCAAAAGTATATATAACAAGCTTCAAACTTTGGAAAGGAACAAAACATGAGGTATATGAACTTATTTCCTAACAAATACGAATACTGGAAACAAAAGAGAGGCTAGAGGACTTAAACCTACTAGATTTCTTCTTCGTTGGAGCGGCGACTTCGTTATTGATCACCCGCGGTAGAAAGACGCCGGTCCCCCCGCACTCTCTCCCAGACCCGCCGGTCCGGACCGGAGCCAACGGGCCCTGGACCGGCACCTGCTGCTGCCTCGCCACAACGGCCCTTCTCTCCTGCCCAAAAATCTCCACCTAAAAGACAAATCCATCACTAAAAACAGCAAGAAAAACCCCAAATAACAGCAGAACTGTGAGTGCCAGTAAGACCGAGGTTATCGCCGGTCTACCTGAGCCGGCTTCGCCCGGGGAAACGGAAACACCGGCCGCAAGCCAGTAGCCGCTCGCCTCGCTGCCGCCGGTGGCCGGAACCCATCGTACACCATTCCCACTCCCGTATTCTTCTCCGCCGCCGGTCCGAACCGGAGAACTGGTCCATTCCCAAACAGAAACCGCTGCAACCCAAAAATAGAAAAGTAAGAAAGAAAGAGACAAAGGGTCTGCCGATAAAGCAGTGGAGATGGGGAGTGGTAACAGACGTCGGAGGGATGAGGGTTGGGTCGGACGGCGGGGAGGAGGAGGCTGCTGCGGTCGAGGAGGCCGAAGGCGGCGAGCTTCTCTGCGAGGTCGTCCACGTAGGAGAGGTCGGGGCGGAGGCCGGCGGCGACGGGCTGTCGGTGGCGGCAGACACCGACGTCCGGGAAGATCTCCGACGGCAGCCAGAGCTCGCCGTCGTCAAGATTCGGTGGGAACTCTGCCATCGAAACCACCGAGAGAGCGAGAGAGAGGAGGTGGGAGTGAAGCGAAGTGATGCAAGAGAGGGGCCTCGGGTGGGGGCAAATATAGCTGCGGTGTGGGAGAGTTTGAGGAGGGAAGCAGGGGGCAAATTGGGAACTTCACTAGGGGCAGCAGCGGGATATTATTTGCTCCTCTTCGCGCCTTCCGCAGACTGGTGGTGCTGCGAGGCCCCCGTTTGGCACACGAAAAGTTCCATCCCCCCATCAGTCGTCGAAGCCAAAGCCGGCAATTCTGCGCCAGGGGAACAATCGTGTTCACGTTGCTGGCGCCTCAAAACGTTTTTCCCTTCTCGACGCTCCGGAAGCGCGGTGGGGGAGTGGGCTTATCGTGACCACGAAAAGCGTTTTGTTTCTGCGACCCAATAATTTGACTCTTTGTTAAACTCCTCTGACGTGGGCCCGCTGCTGGAGGACGGGAAATGGTAACGTCGCGAACAAAGAGTTCGAGTCGAGTCCCGATAAAAACAGGAAAATCCGCCGTTATGAGTTTCTCCGCCTGCTATGCTGCTAGGAAGCACGTTGTATGAAGTACATTGCAAGTCCTCTATGTTTACTGCACGTACAAGCTTTTGAGCCGAAACTTTGTATTCTGGCTTTTGAGGCTACTTTTAGGTTGGTCTGGAGCGGACGCCCAGCGGCGGATCCGGAGAGGAGAAGCGTGGGAGAGAAGGGTCGTCTGGTGTTGCCGTACTGTCACGTGACCCCTGTGGGCCCGCCGTCTTCGCCTCGGTCCGCGCCTTCTGTTCTAAATGGCGTCGCAACGCAGAGCCAGCGAAATGACCAGAAAAGCCCTTGGCGCCGGATGGGGGTATTTTCGTCTTTTTAAAATTCGTACGTCTGGGTAACGCTTGCGGCCCTCCGGAAATTCCAGCTAGAGGCGGTAAAAGTTCCGAGGGGTTAAAACCCGCGGAAGACCCACTTTAGTTCTAATATACCAATTAAGGGCTTCTGGAATGCTAGGATCATACCATAAATGGTATCACATTGACGATGCCTAACCTCTGCCTCAATTCAAAAAGCACGAATCTTTCTCGGCTTTAATGCAAAGCTTGAACGCCGGGATTCTTTCTTAGTGATGCCTTTTCTTTTTTCTTTTTTTTTTTTTTTTTTAACCATGACCTCTTTCGAAAATATTATGGATTTAACTAGCAATTTTTTCGGGATAAAAATGTTAAATTTTTTTCTTTTCTTTTGCGAAGCCAAAAAAATATATTTATATATAAAAATGAAGAAATCCTAATATCTTATATTAATTAGCTTCCTTACAACTCTAGATTTAGTTTCCAATTAGTTCTCATAAAAAAAAAAAGAAAAGAAAAGTTGACCTTGCTTTGGTTTATCAAATGATTGGTATTTAACTAAAAAAATATTTTTTCATGAGGTTGTGCATGTAGCCTCAAACTCATCTAAAATTTGAACCAATACATTGGTTGTTGCTAAATAACTAGTTATTATAACTTACAAGTATTGCATGGACACGAATTTAATTTAAAATTAAAAATAAAAATAAAATAAAAAATATTAAAACTTAGAAATACTTTTTAGACTAATTTTATATATTAATCTATTATTATGTAAAATAATATGAAATATATAATTTTTTTATCAGCGCAAGAATGCAAATTTGATTTAAATTTAAAAAATAAAAATAAGATAAAAAGTTTTAAAATTTTAAAATTTTTCATTGATTTGATAGAAATAAAATAAAAGTTTTAAAATTTCTAACCACCATTTGTGCTTGTTTTCGTACCATATCGCAAACTTTCATAAATAAATAATAAAAAAGGTGGACCTTAGGCAATGATGGTGTTGCTTCATTTTGTCTTGCATGCATTAGTTTAAACTATGAAAATAATCCTTTTACAAGCAAAAGTAAGGTTGTATAACTTATACCTCTTTAGATCGCACGCACAGTGATAAGAGCCTTATATGCTAGATCATTATTTTTCTTTAATAACATTATGGCAATCATTACATTACTCTTGTGCATTGGCTCAAAAACTTATGACTCATTCTGCTTTCTCTATTTCAACTTTCTAACTTTGAATTTACTTAAAAAATTTTTAGAAAAATACAAGAAAGGATAATAATAAAAATAATTTTATTAATAATATTAAAAAAAATATATCGCAGCATAGCCATCGCTTCATAAAATAATTTTATATATTTTAATGGTGACAAAAACCTCGAATGCTCTGCTATCATTTTTTTTTTATTCTTAGCATCTTATACTTAAGTTTAAGTTTGTGTTTTTTTTTAGTTTTAGACGAGCCAATAATAACCATTAGAGTTAAGTTATCTTGCTTATTATTTAACTTTCGAGAGAAATTTGATTAACATGGAAAGAACAGATTCAGTTAAGGATTGAACCTTATAACTCTCATAAAATTACATTCGATCAACTTACTTTCTAAAAAAGATCTTAGCATTTTAAAATTTGGATAATAATAAATTTAAATTCCACCATGACATACTTATGAAACTTGGATATAGTCAACCGAATTAGGCTGGCATCATCTATACTGTACTCAACCTCAAGAGCATTTCTAAGTTTCTTACTGATTTTGGTGGGAAGATAGATATCATAAAGGGAGTTAGAAAAAGCACTAAGAATTCTGTCACAACAATAAAAGGTTTATATCTTGAAGAGTTGCAAAATAAGAACTTACATAGGTTATGTTTAGAGACGTGGAGGAAGTTAGTCGAGCACTTTTGAGCTAAGGTAAAGGTTTGGAAACAGGAGATTTAAGGATATAAAATGAATCAAAAATAATTAGCCAATATCTTATAAAGCTTTGCCAGCTCTTGAAAATGACACGTTGAATTTTTTAAGCTTGAGCAAGTTGAGATACTTAAAAGAAGCCATTTTATGAAGTTTGGTTGGTTATTTGGTTCTCCATACAAAAGTTTTAGAATTGCGCCCGAATTAGTTTGAGTAATTAATTAGTATATTTTAATTAAACTTTTAAATTTGAATAGACACTAATATAATAAGCAATAAAAGTAAAAAATATGAATCAAAGAGCATATGGTTGTAGCAATTAGCCCACCTCATCGTGTCCAAACTAGGCTTGAAGTTTTTGGACTTCAATAAATGCATGTATACTAAACATATGGAGGAGGTTTGATAGAGGATTTGAAAATTTAAACCTTCTAAACTTTTAAAAAAAAATTATCTAAATAAATGATTTTTTTAATTATCTTTACATGTCACCATATATTCAAAATAATTAATTTTTTATATTTAAATTAAATTATTTTTTTGTTCCTCTCAAATTTTTCACCTGTCTTGCACATATAATAGTTGTTGCACTGTGAAAATATTTTAATTAGATTCATAGATTCATAATTTAGTATCGTAATAGATCATCTGTTTAATTTAAAGCTCTTTACTTCTTTTTTAAGGAGTCAGGGAGAGAAGGCAGGGGAAAAGCATGAACTTTGGGCATCGAGTCAGGAGAGCATTCTCTTCTTCACGGACAAAGGCAGAGACCAGCGTCTTCTCTTCCCAAAAAACCATGAAATATAAACGTAATATTAACAAGCAATGGAGACCTGTGCATTTATCTCCCAGTATTGGGCGATGGCAGCAAGTCCTCTCTTTCTTTCCAGCAACAGTGATGGAGGCGTTCAAATTTAACTTCAGACTCCAACAGTGGAAAAAGAAATTTATCCAACGATGCTTAGGTCAGTAAAAATATTTGCAAAAATAAATTTAAAAACAAACGAAAAACTATTGCCTGTAGCATTTATTTATAGAGGAGTTAAATGTTAATAGGATACCCTATAGTTATTACTTGGATGATGAGAAATAAATATGTGAATAAGGTTGATCTTTCAAGAGAATATTACATCTGACAATTGGAATTTTTTCTTAATACCACATCACCAACCAATATATTATTTTGACAGTAATTTTGGGGGGTTGGCCTCCAATTATATTAAGAAAGAATATTTATAAGAGATAGAGAATGTACATGGTTAAAAGTTTAAGAAGGATGGAAGAGGATTTCAAAGTGCTGTCGACGGTTGATGTCCCTTCTTCTTGCATTACATTCCCATGATTTAAAGATGAACCCTTTGCTTATCTTTGGAAGGAACTGGTCATCATCAGCCGAAGTTTTTCCGTCAGTCTTAATGACTTCTTGGACCTGTTAGCGTTGGAGTGGTATTGATGAATTGGTTAAATTCTTACAATTGCTGGATAAATTTGTTTGTTCTTGCTATTTTTAAACACAAATTTCAATCTAGTTTCGTTATTCTTATGCTTATGAGTTAGAGATGTAATGCTCTTAGTTTACTTGTTGGTTCAATTAGTAGGTCAAAATTATGTGATCCAAAAATTCAAGTGAAAATTAATAGGTAGCAAGTGAACTAGAGTTATAAATGTATAACAATTTCTTTTCTATTCAATGTGGAACTAAATTTGATGTATCATAATCTTTTGACATCCTTTTGTTGGTATGCCACAAGCTAACTAGAATCTATCCCGGTGAGAAATAAAATCACGTGGTACAAAAATTTGAGTGGAAGTTGATGAGTAGCAAATGAACTTCAGTTATGAGCATATAACACTTTTTTTTTTTTATTCAATGCGAGAATAAATTTGGGTTATCATAGGGAACGACTGGCCAACACCAACAATGTAATTTCCAGTGAGGCAGCATATAGATCATTCTCTCATTGTCCCAGCCATGCATATCAGAAGAACTAAAACATAACACAATTCTAGAAGACATCATAGAAATTAAACTAGACATTACAATTATAGAAAATATATAGCATGGAGACTAAACAAGGAAATTTGGCAAAGGAACAAGCTCCTTGAATTGGATGCCTTCGTAGTAGTTCTTATGTGAGGCCTTGTGAACCTTCTCATCCCCTCATCGCCACAAGCATATGCTAAACCACACAATGAACAAGCGTGGAGAGAAAATTGGACGAACCCAGTTCAGATTTCAACGAAGAATTTGCAATGCTATCGTTCTTCTCTGACCCACTGCTATCAAATTACCCATGGTTTTGCTACAATACTGCTTTATTATTTATTTAAAAAATATAAATAAATCAAAATCATTGATGTAGCAAAAATTTTTTTTGGCCATTTAACTCTCGTTATCGATTGAATCAGTAGAAGCACAAATCCTTTTTTCCCCTGCTTCGAGACTGGCCCCCGCCCCCCCCATTGAAACCGTCGTCTCCTCCGCCACTACAATCTCCTCTATTTTTCCATAGAAGCCGTCATCTCCTCTGCCTCCTCCAGAGCTATCATCTCCTCTGCCTCCTCCAGAGCTATCGTCTCCTCTGTTTCTCCGTTGGAGCTGTCATTTTCTCCGCTGCCTCACCACAATAACGGCCAGTACAAAAACAGAGGCAGCCCCATCATGGCAATGAATCTTAGATCCTCTTATACGAAGGACCTTCCTTCACCTCCTCACCACACTGCGGTCCGATCATGGTAGCACCTCCGTAAAAGTACGCAATCCCATTGTATGTGTCTTGCAAGCATTGTATATATATATATATATATATCCCTACGCCTAGGGAGCTGCCGGACGCGGCGGTGCTGGCGGCGTGCGCACGCGGAGGTCTGGCGAATGCCGGGAGGCGAGCGTTCGAGATGATGAGGGAGGGGCGGTTCAGCGGGGTTCGCCCGGGAGTGGAGCACTACACGTGTACGGTGGATTTGCCTGGGAGAGTAGGACACGTGGAGGAAGCGGAGGCGCTGTTGGGGGAGATGGTGGACGAGCCGAATGCACGGCGCGCTTTGGAGGGCGCTGCTGGGCGCGCGCGGTTGGACGTGGCCGAGAGGGCGGCGAGCCGGCTCCATGGGAAGCTGGGTTGAACCAAACCGGAGTTGGTCCGCGTTAAAACCGACCGATTCGAAGAAATCGAGGGGTGACCCGTTAAGGCAAGGTCGAGCATATTCATTACATCGACGGCTCGATTGATTCGTGGAAATGAGAATCTGAAATCGAAATCGAAGTCACAAATTCATGGCAAACCCTCATGGAAGACGACTACAGATGATAGGTGTGGCATTAAATTGGGGAGCTGACAACTTTCTAATCACCGTCAGCTATTGATCTTAAATTTGTACAACATACGACTCCTCGAAGTCACATCGGTGTTGAAGATTTCATCTTCAACAGCAAGAAAATTTTGAGCTATTAAGTTGAAAAGCAGAGTCCGGGATGGATTACTTATCTCCGCAACTTTAAAGTTGATTTAGAGGTTCTTGTGTTATCACCACTTTGGTCCTGGATGAAGAAGTACTTTTATGAGACTAGCGTGATGGCTAGCTGAGGGATGACAATGTCAGACTGGTGCGACGGATCCCTAATGACTCGGTCGTATCGTGGATGACTGGAGACCCAGACCCTTTGTCCCTGTACGATTTTTGATTAGACGTGTACCGTCCCCTTTCCAATCCGATCTTCTCCCATTGCCACGGATGTACCCCACGACCTTTTTTTTTTTTTTTTTTTTTTTTCTCTCCTCTTTTACTTGCTTCGTCCGCCCTGTTCTCTGCCTCAATCCCACCACTCTTCTATCTCACCATGGAGTGCTCCGATTGACTCAAGACTATTGAGCGATTGGAAAGCAATCACATGCTGCTGATAGACATCCAATAAATTCAAGGATGGTTAACGGCCAGAATAAACCGCGGACCATGGAAGCATCGTACCAGTTCTCGTTCCAAAATTAGACCGCTTTTGCACGCGCATTCATTTGGTGCACCACTTGCACTTCCAATGCATCGTTGCTGCCTAGAAAAGATGCATTTCCTCACAGAAAAGTTGCAAGTAGTTGGGCGAACACCCAGCTCACCAGAACATCATTCCTAGAATTAAAATATCACCATCTGATCACCATTTTGCATGCTAAAATCATTACAAGAGTTCTGGTATTGCATCAAGCTTTCAATAGTTCATCATAATTTCATTCAATCTACCAGTGATTGAAGACCCACCAAAGATGCGCAAGCATAATACATGCATTCAGAGTTCTTGTAGTTGGAGAAAGCTTAATCTGTGATGCTTCCTACCATCTTTACCTACCACATAAGGGAGCCATTTGCTGAGAGGAATGCAAATGTTTGTGAGAATAGGCTTTACCAAACCGTGGCTCCGAATCTGGCTTTTGGAATGTTAATCCTAACAGGAGGAAAGTTCGTGTGCCGCACACGGGATGACAGCAAGGGGCGGTCACCAGCGTCCAGGACCCTGTTTCATGGGAACTGGGCTCCCACTTAGACTGAGCTTACCCATGTCCAACATCTGCCAACAAACTTCCGAAGATTCTGTTGGCGAAGGGCCCATACCAAAACAGGAAGCAGAGCTTTTGCTTCTCCGGTGACGCCCATAAATCATTTTTAACCTCTCTGCTTCACTCTTCAGATACTGAAACTGCCCTGTAGATAATTGGCAAGTTGTGACATGTTCAGAGAAAGAAAATATAATCATTGCGAAGCGGATGAGCTTAAAAAACAGGTGCAATACAAGTAGGAGATGGCAGGCTCCACTTCTATCACCATTGACTCAATAAATAAGGATAACCGTGACAAAGGAGACTAGATGTACACATGCACTCGGTTAAGATAAAACCCATGCACCCACTTTCAAATCTTTACAATTTTACATCCTTGTTTGCAAAGATGTGATTGCAGTTCAAAACTTGAAAATCAGAGCTGAACAGAAGCCTATGTTCATTAAGGAGTTTTAAATCTAAATAACTTGACATAATTTGGTAGTTAAATAGGTTAGACGTAACTAATTACTATCATTATCAAAAGTATCCAATCAATCTATTTTTACAAAGTCTATAGGAAACAAAGAATCACACTCACCATCCTTCATTATTTTTTCCCGCCGAAGACTGGCTATCTGCTGCCCCAGTTTCTTGTTTTCTATAGATAAAACAAAGCGCTGCTGATACATAGAAGCAACGTTTGATGCCAGCTCTGCTCCCAGAGTCTAAATAGAAAACAGACTCAGGCATTGTTTTTATGAAAAATTCTCAAGAACAAATGTAATCCATGGCATGGGTAAGAGAACGTGACTACCTGAAGGGCTTCAACAGTTCTCTCAAGTTCAGCAATATATTGAAGCTTACGGACCCTAGATCGCTGCCCTGAGCGCCTGTAGAAAAATGGTCAGATGTAAAGAACAACAATCTAATGATGACTCATAAGATGATTTCTATAAATACACAATTTCATTTCATATAAGATGAATATAATCATGATGGCAGCATTAGTATTTTCCTAGTTGTGCATGAAAGCACAAAGGGTGCAAGTAAAATGGCCGGCTCTCAAGTCTGGTACCAGCGAATAGCAGTGTTCATATTTATGCTTTCCTCAGCAACATAAATTACTGATTTTAGTATGACAAACAAAACAAAATATTTCAGGAGCACGAATGTTCTAGTACAGAAATATTTAAGCTCTGCATGCCCGTAGGGAAAAAAGGAAAGTCAACCAACATAAAATCTGCAACAGGTGGTATACCAAACATTTATATGTATTATGTTAGGGCAAGAGAGATGCCTAATTTTGAAGGGCATGACCCTTGGGAACCACTCATATGGCGTACAGATAAATTTTCTCAGTCAAAGTGGGAGACTTTCTAACACAAATGCAAGAAAGAGGCCAAAGCTCAATTGGCACCAGTGGGTTGTAGACATGGTCTGGATAATCAAATTTGCATTTGTTTTGGGTTAAATCATAAAGCAACTGCTCAGGATCAGACATGATTTGCAGGATAAATAGCTGAGACTGAATGCTACCCTTAATATCATGCTCCAGTAAGTCTGAATCATGACAAGGAGAGCTCCTATTGCAAATCACTAACAACTAGAAGAAAATTACACTCAGATCCTAGAAATATCATTGATTGTGACAAAGCCCTGAATTTACCAACTCTACTTATGTACCAAGAGGGTCAGGTCCATAAGGCAAATACATGTTCCTCCTATCTTAAAAAGAATCCCTTCTTTGTTGTTGTTCTGCTATGCAAAGATCTTCGCTGAGGTTGCAATTTTCTCCAATGTTCACCTTCCAATGCTCATGCAATTAAAGCTCCCCTTGATTTACCAATCATATCAAACCTAAGCTTGTTCGACACACCAGGTATTGCAGGAAAACAATTGGGTAAACCAAAAATACAGAAAAAATGTTAACAGATTATAACCATCTTCCCAAATCACAATAAGGAATCCATGCCATCATCACCACCCATGAGCCAAAAGAATCACAATAAGAAAATAGCCAGGTAGATAGCCACACAACACAATTAAAATAACACCTTAAACCAATTAGAAGTACACGAGAAAATGTCCTCAGGACTTCACTCATGATCTGACGACACATGGAGAAACTAGGGGTAGACAAGATGGCATCATTGTTTTATTTGCTCAAGAAATATGAGTAGTCCAACAGACATTAAAAACAACAAAAATGTCAAAGCACAAGGGTGAATTAGTATGTGTGTGTGTGTGTGTGTGGAAAAACAATAGCTTAAAATGAAGCACACACTTATTACACATACAGCAAAACCATACTACACTAGCTTTTGAGTTCCTTTCACACCCTCATTCCTATTTTATTGGTGAGAGGGCAGTAAGACCTACCAGACATGTGCATGTTACATAAGAGCTTCAAGTATTAATACTGCAATATACTGTGGGGCTTTATGTCTTCCTTATAGGCAATTCAGGACATATAAATGATATAAGGGATCCACTATGCACGAATTCATGATTTCAAATGTATAATATGAAAAATAAAGCATCAGAACTAGCCTTGTCTCAGCATCTCTAGGGATGGGGCCATGAATCAATGAAGCAGAATTTCATGATTATCTGTCAAACTTTGTTAGTGCTCCAACAAAATATATCTAAATTTCTAGTACATGTCATAGAAGGTTTTGAAGGTGCCACCCAATCATATTGATACATACTTAAAAAAAAAAAAAAAAAAACAATGCAGATAAATGAAATACATTGGTAAAATCAATAAATAACATGATAAAGGCAGGTGAAAGGGGAACCATGAAAACACATCTTACTCCCTAAATCAAAAGATTTCACCTACTAGTCCTGTTAAAACAACTCTCAAAACCCATCTTCAAGAGTTCTTTAGATTTGGAGTAGCCATTTATTTTGATCATGGGTAAGTATATTGGTACCCAATTCTAATCCTTCCATGCCACTTCTATCCACAAAATTTCAAACTACCTTGCTTCCAAGCCCTTGCATCTGTAATGGCATCCTCTATTTGCCAGTGCCTCCCCCAGTCTTCTTGGAATACAAATCGGACAAATCATATATGAATTGTTTTAAAAAAATCCACATCTATTGTTTGAAAATGCAATTACTTATTAGAAGCAAATGAAACACTAGATCAAAGGGAAAAATAGGAATCAACTTTTCATAAATGTACCATTGTAAACCAAGGGTAAACAGCACTCCTAAGCATATGTGACACATGATAATTTGGAACTTGGTGACATAAGCATCTTCAACTCCTTAAGTAATATCACACTCTTAGACCATTTGTGTATTTAATATTGTTTTGAAATACCAACATTGGTACCATAATACTTGTATCCATAGTTGGTCTACAAAACAAATGCTGAAGTCAGCATTAAATACAAAATGAATGAGAGAGAGAGAGAGAGAGAGAGAGAGAGAGAGAGAGAGAGAGAGCATGATTCCATCATGCTATATATGTTTATGTTATTTCACCCTCATAATCCATATAAATATTCACAATAACAAGAGAATAAACAAGAGATCTAGAGACCCAAGATGGCACCAGAAGAAGGCACCGAACATAGACACCTGCTTAAGGTCTTAAGTTCCCAGCCATGGCCAAGGTGCCCCAAAATATTAAAAGAACCTAAACGCCCATGCACATAAATGCACAAAACATCCAGTTTCCATTAGTTAACTCTATTCTGAAAATTTGAAATATTATTTACGCAATCATATATGTCCTCATCTGGTTAAATCCTTTCTAACAAAAAAACCTAAGAGTAGAAAACTTTGCAATGAATAAGAGTAAGGCCCATTTAGCATCGCTGTAGGTAACAAAGCTTTATTAGTATAGCTCTAGGTGGTAAAACTTTCACTAGTAGAGCTTTTAATAAAAAGCTGTTCATTGTTTGATAAATACATTTCTGACATGTTGTAGAACATGAACATTTACTTGATAATCAGACTGAAAAAATACTTTTAGTGACAAGAAATGATATTAAAGAACATTACATAGTACCGCCAATTATCTAAATTTTCATATAAAAAATAGTTATGATAAAGTATTCTTGATTTACAAATTATTTATTTTGATATTTTAATCTACATAACATAATAAATAATAATTTTACATATCTTACAGATATTTTGTAATATCTTTATATTATAATATTATTATTGTCATATAATAATATATAATATTATTATAATATAACTGTTATATTATAGTACTATTATATTATAGTACTATTATATTATAGTCTAATATTATAATATATTATATAATCATATTTAGTGATAATAATGTTATATTATTTTAATACTATTTTATTGTACTATTAAATTAAACTCATAACCTACAAGCCAAATAAAAACTTCTTCCCAACATGCCTCAGAGCAGATCTTTGCCTTGAAGCTCCAAATTGAAGCCATTTCCAATAACCTTTTATCCAATTTGGAGGAGCCAGAGAACTATTTTAAAATTTTTACCAAACATCTTAAAATCACCCAAAAGTGTTTTTGACCCTTCAAAAAATGCTTTTTAGCCCTCCAAAAGCAATAGCAAATGGGGCTTAAACTAAGCAGCTTAGTCCTCAGCCCCTTCATCATAAGCTTTAAGGAAAAGGTCTGAGATCAAAATTCTTAAACAACAAATTCTTCCAGCAATCATAAATAGTAGCTAGAGAAATATATCAATGTAATGGAAATAATATTGTCAGATTCATTCACTGGATTGAGAATAGTGTAAATTCTTCATTTCCTCATGGAACCACTACCATGCATCACAAATTCATTGCACATTTCCATCTCATTACAAGTAATAAACACCTTGACAAAATACATATTAAAACCAAGAAGGGTGGGAGAGGAGATTGAAGAATGAAGTGACAAACATGACATTTGTGGAGATGATACCTCCCTTGAAAACTGTTGCCTTCAAGAATTTGAGCCCTAGTAGTTTTTTTTTTTTTTTGTGGTCTAAGAATCATCAAGTAAAGATGATTCATGTAATTCATACAAATAGTTCGCCACAAAAATATCTCTTATCAAAAAATACAGAATTTTTTCATATACAAGAATGCTGAGCTGACATTAGATCAGAAGGTACTTGCATGAACAGAAAGAAAGAAATTGGTACCATCCTCAAGAACAATAGGCAGAAATTGATGAAACTACCTATGGTGACCATTTTAGGCCCAAAGTAGTTACAAATTATATCTCAATCTGGCAAAGTTTTAGTTGGACAAAATACACTTTTGAATTTCAATTTAGCAATATAATAGTCCTTGTAAGGAATAAAAAGTTGTTTCATTTTATCTATTTGTTATATAAATTGGGCCCTGCAAATACATAAGAGTTCCCAATACTAAATCATCACTTGTTTCCTTCCACAGAAACCATGTTAATGACAAAGAATCTTATATGACTGATATTTCTTTGCACAAGAAAGGTCTTCCTTCCAACCAATTGGTCTTCCAATTCATCACAAGCCCCACTCTCATCCATTGCCTTGGCCAAGACTTCAGCACTAATTTACATGGTGTCAACCTCAGGATGAGAGCATATTGTATCCAAGTTTTTCAAACATTAGGGGGTCACATGCCTAATCCATAAAGACAACAACTACAGACACGATACTCATTAAGGTTAGACATGATAATAATAATTTACAACAATAAAGCAATCAACACATAAAATTGTGAACTTATCGGGCCTCTAAATATCAAAACAAAAATTTCTTGCAAGTACTTAGCTTATAAATCCCAAATACTCAAAATTTCTTCCTTATAACCACCAAAAGTTTATGACGATACAACTCTAAACAAAAAGGGATTAAATTTCAATATCTATCAAAACCTTAAAGCATGCTTAAAAGATGTTAAACTGTAACATTAAATGCTCAAGGGTTTCAAGTTTCAAACTGCAAATGCATATTATCCAGTCAGCCATGTCTCATTCAAAACCTTAGAACTCATTCATATTAACTTAAGTTATTTCATATACCTTCAAAAGCATTGCATACCTCATTTAAATTTCTTGAATAATCAGCATGTAATAGAATACAGTTATTCCTGTCTCTTATTTCACAGCAGCGTATACAGGTTTCAGAGGATGTAACTTTCTCGTATCACGAAAATATTACATTGAGTCTACAAAAGCTACTATACATATAGAGAATATCCACAACAGCAAGCCATATGGTACATTTAGAGGAAGGAGAATTTTGCTCTTATTATGGATTATAACATGTTGTATCTTATTTGTTGAGTTGGATTCTAAAAGTTATGCGGTCCAACCACCCTACTAAAAGTAATAGCCAATAATGCAAGAAATATGTTTAAATGAAAACATAAAAGAGCATTTAAATAAATCAAACAACAAAGTAGAAAAGTGTTCACAACACTTGAAGCTGAGTTCATCCTTGAGAAGCTCAAGAATAATATCATTGATGCAAGAACAACTGCTGGCTGCTTCCAAAGTAAGCTGCAATCAATGAGTGAAAAAAATCACCTCCATAGATCAGATGCAGATGGAAGGAAAATATCTCACCTTCTTGATGCCTTCTCTGGATCATGATCACCTGCTGCAACAAGAACATCACTGCTCACATTGGACACACTATTATTTGAGGCACTGGAGAAATCCACAGTTACATATTGCAAAGGGTTCTGAGGAACATTTTCCAACAATGCAGTCACTATGGAGCTTTCCGAACTGGTCAGTTTACTCTTGTGCCGGGGGGAGTTAGGGCCATAAACACAGCTCGCCTCGAACTCACTACCTGCCTCAAACCCAGAATCAGTCTCACCCTCATATCTGGCTTCTGTTGATTTGTGAAGGGCACCAACTGATGAAGTATTTCCTTCAATGATAGGTGATAACGGAGAGCCCAAAGTTGTTGGGACCTCTGGAATTGCTGCAGAATCGCTCAAAGATCTCCTATGAGAGATCGCACTAGGAGTACTTTCTGAATCAGTCAGGAGTTCATCAAGCCATGAGGGTTTTTCATCTATGATGGACCCTTGGGATGGAAACCTATATAGTGTGGTTTGAGGTGTGGAATCCACTGCTCGAGACAGCAAACCCCTGTTCTGAAATGGGCACCGAGGAGGGAGATTGGCTGGGCGGGACATGGTGGGATAATTTAAGGCTAGCTTTTGCTCTGGTTACTTAAAATTACCCAATAGGTTCGATTTGTTTCTGTAATGAAACCCAAAACTGTGAACACCGGCAGTGGAGAAACCAAACTGTTTAACAATATTTCAAAGCAATTTACGCCGCAGCAAAATTTCAAGAACAAGGGATGAAACTGAGAACTGAAATCTACCTGCATTGCTGTAAAATCTAAATAGTAACTGGAAAAGTTCAAAAAGATATTTCTTTTAACAAATTTCCACGCAGTAACTTCCATGATCGGAATCCTAAAAGCCCTAGAATCCGTTTAAACCAAAATCCTAACTTATTCCACTTGTTATCCTTTCAGAGGTTTCTTGCGAAGACTCCAAACCTCAAAATCTTGAAGCCATGAAAGGAAAGAAGAAAGGCATTGCGAAGAAGAAAGCAGAACAACACATTATGAAACCAAAAACCCCAATATAGACACAAAAGAAACGAAAGGAAAGGGCTCAAGAACTAAAACCCTAGCCTCCAAGAGTTCTACTAGAATCAAACTCGGGACCAATGAAACAGTAACCCAAAACTCGCTAACTTTTCAAAGAAAAAAGATATCGTAAATCAAAAGCAACGCAATCGGAAAAGAAAAACAGAAGAAAACCATGTGCAAAGATCAAAATCGACAAAAAAAAATCAGAAAAAAAAGGAAAAAAATAAATTGAAACAGTTCTAGCCTAAAAACCGGCCGATCGTTCTGGACGAAGAGACGCACTGGAAAAATTAAGAAAAGGGGGAAAATTTAAAAATATAAACAAAAAAGCGATTTTTTTTTTTTTTGGGGGGGGTCGGGGGGCATACCTGCTCTCTTCCTCTACTCGGGAGATGAGAGGAGAGTGTTGGAGAGAGAGAAGAGAGAGTTTTAAAGCGGGGGAGGGAGAGTTAGTACTTGGTAGCACGGCAACTTGCCAAGCGTACACCCACAGTAGCGCAAATGATCGAATCGCTGAGGGTAAAATTGGTATCGCCCAAATTTATGTCTTTATGATATTTTGATATTTAAATAATAACACTTTTCTTAAGCCTTTTTGGTTAAAGCGTGGTATATAAATTACGAGTATTATTTGCTCGTCATTTTTATTACTAGAATTGTCATGTAATTTTAAAATAAAGATCATAAACAGTATTCAATAAACAAAATACAATCCTAACATTAAATCATTATACAACATAGAAGATAATTTTTCACTTGATGAAAGTGCCGGCGATTTGGATAAAAAAAAAAAAAAATTATTATTTTAATGTCAATAGCAAATCATAGATGTTATAGTTATTTTTTAATTCTAAGGTTTTTTAAAGCAATTCTCATTCAACTTTACAGCGGCCGTTTTGCCTCTATAATGGTTCCGTACGGGAAAGGCGACTGGCGGACGCTGGCGGAGCACCAGACCCCTCGGAAAAGCGGAGTCTCTAGCGGTCGCGTGCTCTGCCTTATTCCCACCTCCCGCTGCTCTCCATTGCATCGTACATGCTCATGAGTGGTGGTCTTGATGCATCATCCACCTACTGGAACATGAATGGCCTAACGTGGCACGTTGCGATGCGACCTTTCTTCAACCACAGTGGTAGCAGTAGCTTCCTTTAAAAATAGACGTATGTGGCTTTTAGTGATCATGTAGCAGCTACTTTTGCCATGCTTCTTCATGTACGCATGTGACTTCTTTGTACTCCTTTGTCACGCTTCGTCTCGTCGATTAGATGTGTGATGGTTGCCATGGTTATGGTAACAAGCGTTCCGTGCCTCCCAAGCACCTACATAAATTGTTAGCAATTAGCATGTGAGAATGCCGTGATAGGATCCCATGCGTTTTAAAAAATGTTGAGGTGGCGATCCAACGATGAAATTGACAGCAAGCCTAACAACATGAGCCAAAGATGCAATCGACGATGATTGCGAAAGAGCGCGAGAATAGATGTTCAAAGCCCTCTAAGGAGGATTTCTGACACTCAAAGCCGATGGAGAGAGATTTAAGACCGTCTCTAGATTTATGGGTGAAATAGAGTGTAATCGAAGGAGAGAAGAACATAATCTTACTACACAATGGTCATAGAGATGAGTTATGTTATTTTAGGTAAATGGATCTTCTTATTGTGATTTAAGCTTTTTTTTTTTTTTTTTTTATAAATAGATTCTATATTTAATGATAGACTATATATATCATCTAAATCGTGGGCCACATGCATTGTAATAAAGAGCTCATCTTTATAAATAGAATTGTATGAATTATCATGGGTTACAATATTTGGCTTTTTTTTTAAATTTTTTGCTTTCATTTTATAATAAATGTTTATCTTTTTTTTCACTTTTATTGCATAATTTTTCTTTTCTTTTCTTTTTTTTTTTTACTTTGATTTTATAATGAATATTTGGCTCTCTTTTTTTTTTCTTCTTTTTTAACATTTTTTTCACTTTCATTTCATAATTTCATAATGAATGTTTGGCTTTTTTTTATTTTTTTTACTTTCATTTTATAATTTTTTATTTTTCTTGCTTTTATTTTATAATGAGTTGTAATTTTTTATTTAAATTTCAACTCATATTTGGCTTCTCTTTTTTTTTTCCCTTTTTTTATTTTTTCACTTTTATTTTATAAATTTTTTATTTTATGTTTTTATTTTATAGTGAGTTGTAATTTTTTTATTTCAACTCACGTTTGGATTTTTTTCTTTTTTTCTCATTTTTTGCTCTCATTTTATAGAGAATGTTTGGCCTTTTTTCCCTTTTTTTTCCAACTTTTTAATTATATTTTATAGTGAATCATATATTTTTTTTTTAATCTCGACTCACATTTGACTCTTTTCTTTTTTTTCTTTTTCTTTATTTTATAAAAATTAGATCTTTGGAATCAAGATTTTTCTCCCACCTAATAAACAAGAAGTGGGGCGTATGCTTAGAAACAAATAGGCCCGCCCCAACCTGACCCAAGAATTTCTATTTATATACCTTTTATATACTTATAAATATATAATTATAATTTATTAAATATATACTTAGTATTTAAATAATATCTAAAATATTAAATGCATTATTTGAGGATAATGTGGATGCTGATGATGTATCTAAAATGAGTTTAGATTGCGATGATAAGGTATTTCTCACCCATTAAGAGAAAGTTTCCTGAGTTTTGGGCAAAAACTGATATGCGCAATGTAAAGTTTCAGATTGGCATAATTTTTCTTAATGCACATGCATTAAAGGATGCCATCAAGAATATGTTGTGAAGGGAAGATATGATCTGAAGTTTGTGAAAAATGAGTTTGACGAGAGTGACTGTAATGTGTCAGGGATCGTAAGTGGAGGCTCTATACTTTTAGAATGTTACAAATAAAGACTTTGATTGATGAACATACATGCACCCAACATAACTAGAATAAGCATGCCAATTCTAAGTGGATTCCCAAACACTATTTAGAGACATCCAGAACACAACCTCAATGAAAATTATCCTCTATTATGGAGCAAGTAAAAAAAGATTGTATTGTCAAAATATCATATAGGGCCAAAAAGAAGGCTAAGATTATGATGAAGGGCACTAAAGTAGAGCAGTATGTCAGGCTGTATGATTACTGTGAAGAGATCAGAAGGAGTAATGTTGGCAGTACTATGAAGATTGAAGTAGATGACCTCAATTGATATGGCACTAATTTTTAGGAGGCTCTATGGATGCCTCAAAGCTTGTCAATGAAGGTTGCATGCAGGATGTAGGCCAGTTATTGGCTTAGATGTATGCCATTTGAAAGGTTCATGTTAGAGGCAACTGCTTGCAGTTGTTAGTGTTAATGCAAATAATGACATATTTCCCATAGCATATCCTATGGCAGAAGCTGAGACAAGGAATTCTTGGGGATGGTTTTTTGAAGCTTCTAGTGTGAAACATTAGGCCTGTAAGAGAGTATGGCTGGACATTTATCATTGACTAGCAGAAGATACATGTTTCTCATTTAAAGCTTTTTTATGGATATCAATTCATTTTTATAGCTATAACTAATTTGTGGCTGTGCTTATGTTGCATTAGGCACCTGTATGAAAACTTTAAGGCATGGTTTAAGGGGCTTGCCTTAAAGGAACTTGTGTGGAATGTTACACAAGTAGCTACTTATCATGAGTTCGAGGCGGAGATGAAGACAATGAGGGCATTTGATGTAGATGTCTATAATTGGTTGATGAGGATTGCACCAAAGTTTTAGAGTAGGCATAAATTCAACAGTAGGTTGAAGTGTGATTTATTGCTAAATAATTTATGTGAGACTTTTAATGGAGAGTAGGGGTCAGAGACAAACCTATCCTAATAATGCAGGAGGATCTTAGGAATTATTTGATAAACTGGTTCAGAAATAATAGGACAAAGGCAATGAATTTTAATGGGCCTATATGTCCTAAGATTTAGAAGAAGTTGGAGAGAAATAAGATTGGGTCTAGAAATTGTATATCGATATAGGCTGGTGCTGAACTCTTCGAAATAGCTCGTATGAATAACCAATTTGTAGTAGACCTTAGGAAGCCTACTTGCACTACAATAAGTGAGATCTTACCAAAATCCCTTGTTTACATGTTGTTTCTACCATTTGATATTTGAATCGCAATTCTGAGAAGTATGTACATCCATCTTGCCACAAAGAGATCTAGTAAGAATATATAGCCCTATTGTCTGCTCTGTCAATGGGCCTAAATTGTGGCCACATACTAATATGGATGCAGTCATTCCTCTTAAAATTAGAAGATGACTTGGGAGACCCAAGAAAACTAGGAGGAGGGATATAGATAAGCCCATAAGATTCAACAAAGTAAGATGCATAGTGAAATAAAGTGCTTTAGATGCCAGCAATATGACCACAATGTCAAAACATGCAAGGGCCCATAAGAGGACAAGCTCCTATTAGGAAAGCTTCCACTGAAGGGAGAAAAGGCAAACAACTAGCTGTGAAGCCATGGGTTAAAATATTACTGACTTAGCTTTTATATATTGATTAAGAAGCTCTTTAACTTTTAGACAACAAGAGTTATGTACTTACGTCGAGACACCTACCGGTATGGGCCTCGTATTTGGGGTATGCATTTATCAGTCCTTTCATAAGCTTTCAAGCTAATTGTTAGTAATTAAATTATGAGACTAGTTATATATTTTTGTAGGAGGATGGAAGATAAAAATTTGGAAGAAAATCCTGTATGCCACATGGAAGGACTGCAACTTCATCTGGTTTTAACATCAGAGAAGGTAGCATTCAATCCAGTGTCTCGAGACCATCCAGGAGCTAATGAAGGAGTTTCAGTGGTTCCTGTTTATTGGTTGCTTTGATGTACCGTGGAGGTGGTACTTCAAGCGGCAGTTTTCACTGTTTGGTGGTTTGGATTATTTTTATTTGTTGTATGGTGGATTGTTTGCATGTACCTTGGCAGTGGTGGTTGTTTGATATGGTTGTAATGCCGTGGACTTTGCAATGGTTTGGACTAGATTGTAAAGGTTTGGACTTGGATGCAATAGTTTGGACTTGGATGTAATGGTCTTAGTATGGACTGTTAATGCAGTTTAGACTATGCTATCTTGGCATGGATTTGGTTGTCTTAATTTAGGCAGTTTAGACTATGTTTATGTGACTTTTATAATATATCTGGACTCTTGAGAACTCAAAATGCTTTTGGACAATTTATGATGGTTGTAATGATCAGGCTGTTAAATTAATAGAGCAGGTAGCGTATTGCTTGCCCTGTATTTCGACAGCTTGCTTTCCCTGTTATGAAGTATTTTTGGCCATCAATCCGTTGCTTTTATGGTTATATTTTTGGCCATCAAGTGGTTAGTTGCTGCCATGCAGGAAATGGTGAATGAAGAAGGAAATGGTGATATCTATTTAACACTAACAGCCATGCAGAAAGTTGTCGCCACTTCATTGTATCGGAGTTGAAACTGTAGGGTCTCAGAAAGTTGGTTGTTAACGAGAGTAGGCGATGCGGGGACAAGATCTTTCAAGAGAAATGTATTTGTTCTGATGCATGGCTTATGTTGTCAGAGAGAACGATGTGATGACTGTAATATTGGTTGTAATAATGGAAGTATTTGTTGTTTTGTACCACTAAAATGTCTTTGGAGTTTGGAATTGATATAATGTCCTTGGACTTCTGAACTGTTATAATGTATAATAAATTTGGAGTGTCTGCTCTTTTATGTTACATCCAGCGTAGAATGGTAGCAGGACCATTGACTTACGTGAAATAGAGTTCTGGTTGAAGTTTTGAGTGGTAGTATGTTGTTACTTCTACACATTAATCGCAGTTTGTGCAAATATTAAACTTGCCAGGTTACTTCCGATTGCTAGGTTTCAGGTAGTTTACTTCATGTTGCCAGGTTTCAAATAGTTTACTTTGTGCTGCCGAGTTTCATGCAGTTTGCTACAATTATCAGGGTCTGTATGGTCCGTACACAACTATTATATTTGATTGATTGTCATTCCATATCACCCAGCAATGAAAAACTGGCACTGAATCTTATTGGTTACCTATACCCAATCCTTCAATTGCAAATCATAGATTTTGAAACAGCTTTATGTACCCAAAAAAAAAAAAAAAAAAAAAATCACATTTGTTGTGCATGGGTAATGTAGTTTCATTGACATAAAACAAAGTTGTACATGATAGAGAACCGGGATATTACATTAAATATATCTGGAAGATACAGATTCTTTGCTTTTTCATTCTTTTTCAAGTATATACCCACTGCTACTACAACTATGACTGGTACGAAATCAGTATAACACGCTAGTAGAACTTCTTCTGCATCTGATGCATAGCTAATTGATTCTCAAGTTTTGAATAGTTCTTCAACAATTGTGATATCAATTTTATCCCTCTAAAAGTGAGATGAGGATCGTACCAAGCAAAAAACCCCATAAACTTTACTAACTTCATATCATCCATAACCAAAGAACTTTTTGCTCGTGTTGGTACTCGTCTATGAAGTAAAAATTCTTGCATCTTGCCCATAGTAGTATTATCTCCTTGTGCCTTCCACATATAAGGATGAGAATGAGGATCTCGTGGACGAAGCTATAGAGCATACTATGCAAAAATAATAAACTGTTATCAGTAATAATATTTACTGAACGTCTACTTAAGGATCTCATTTCAGTTAAAACGAGGGATTCCAATTCAATTGGTCACAAAACAGAGCACCATTTCAGTCAAAGCATACTGTGCATAGAGAAATTGGACAAATAAAGAAACTATTTGAGGAATATGTTGACTCTAAACTTAAAAATTAGATAAATAGATAGGCCTAAGAGTTAGATATGGAATAAACTTGAGAGTTTAAAATGAAATGAAACTCTATGTTTCCTAATGCTCGGGCTGACTGTTGATCGGCTTTGTACTCGAGTTGACTACTGGCCGTAAAGGAAAGCTGCTTGGCCAAAAAGACTATCGGAGTTGGTAAGAGAATTAGGGGTCTAGCTGCTACCTCGTCGGAGCGAAAGGGAGGCTAATTGCTGTAGTTGGTGAATGAAGGTTGACTGGAGAAGAAAACTATTGATTAGGGCGCTGGACAGAGAGATGGTTGGAGAATAAAATGAAGAAGAGAATGCGATGGCCAACTAGTATAATCGATGTGCATCCATTTTAACACTATGCTGGATGGCCTACTTGGATAGGTAGGTCATCGGAGAAGAAGATAAAGATAAGAATGAGAGGGCCGACTGATTCAAGGTGGTTGAATTTTTGATCAAGGAAAAGGAGACTAGAGGATTAGGGCATGAAAAAGGGTTTTTCATTAAAGAAAGATGGTTCCACATAAGCAGGATACCATATAGGACCTCTTAGTCATTGTCAGCATCCCACGTCGACGAATTCCTTATGGCATTACCAATTTTTAATAGTAGAGATTAAACTGAAACAAAAAATGAAGTTGAAGAACATCTTAAAAAAAATTGATAGTTTAGGGACGAACATGAAATACTCCTCAAAGTTCAAGGGTTAATGTGTACTTTAGCCAAATATCAATTGAAAGATTAAAAATTTCACACGATTGATAGGGTTAATATGTACTTTAGCCAAATATCAATTGAAAGATTAAAAATTTTACATGATTAATAGGGTTAATATGTATTTTAGCCATATATCAATTGAGGGATTGAAATTTTCACTTGATTAATAGTAATTTTATCGTTTCTCTTCTTTTGGCAGGCAACATACAACTCCTTCCTCTTTCGTCATCTCCTTTTCTCTCCGCATCCATTGCCTTTCTTTATCTACTTTGGACTGTCACCATTGATCTTTGGTTTGTATGGTAATCAGAAACCAAAGGAATGCTCTACTTCTCTCTCTCTCTCTCCCACCCTATCTTGGACTTTTTTCCCATTTTCAATTAGAACCATTACCCTTTTCTTGTGATGGTATATTATTTTTCTTAGTATGTAATAGTACGAAGAAGGGTTGGGTTTTGAAAGATGATTGAGAGTTTCAATTATATATGTATATATATTATATTTTTTGTATAAATACTTGTTTCAAATGTGAAATTAACAATAAGCTCTTCGATTCACTCTTTTGATTTCACAACATTGATTAACAAAATATTTTTTTTCCTCTAAAATTTATTTGATATGCGTAATTTCAGTATTAAATCCAGTCCTACCTTTTATAAAATAGAATTCAAACCCACCTATTATTTTGTTTATGTTGTTTTGTTTCCTTATCCATAAATGAAAGCTACAAAGTTGTTGCCGTTCTCAAAAATATGTTTTAAAAATAATATTAATTTATAATTTATAGTTTTACATGTATTATTTATATATTTATATTTTTTTATGTTATGATTTTTTTTTTTTGATCAATCCAGTGGTTATAGTAACTCTTAACCAGATAAGGGAAGGTTATACTTTTGATCCTTAACTTTAACTAAAAATTCATGGGTTTAGTTTCTTATATTTTAAGAATATAATATTTTTAACATTTTAGAATCAATTAATGTAGATGAAATGATTAACGTATTATACTATCAATCAATCTAAATATTTAGTAGTATACTGATTATTTTATTAATTTTAATTGATATAAATGTAATATTCATATTATATGAAAAAAATAAACTGTTGAAAGTCTGAGGATTAAATGAATTTCGGATGAATTTTTAAGGGCCAAACGTATATTTTATCCATCAGATTATCTTTCAGGTTCGATCAACGGTTGGGATTTCAAATCACTGGTTGGGCGTCCGTGCCCCCGGACCGCCGCTTTTGCTCGTCGAGGCGGTTAAACCAGTTTTACTGTGCCTTAGCACCTCAATAAATGAATACGCCCCACCGCCGGGAGCCAACACTTGGGCGGTTCAGATCACAACATACCGGAGAGCACTGCGCATCACCATTCGTTAGACGGGAGTTTTATAGCCGTTAGATATCAATCAAACGAGAGAAACTGAGGAAAGCTTATTATTATACTCACCCGCGGATTACAAGAACCGGATTTCTAACGATCACCACCCCGCTCTCCCTGCCGCCCAAAACAAAACCTCGAGTACGCTGAAAGCTAGGGTTCTCCCAGCTCCCTCACTTCCCTCGCCATGGTGAGTTTCTCTTGATTTCCATCCCATATAATCCAAATCCCGGTCCCTCTCAGGAATTTCTCGATCTACTTCGTTTCTCTTTTGATGTATGTTGTTCGATTCAATCTGCGGGTTTTCTGTGTTTATAGCCGCAAAGAGATTACATAGAGCTCCACCGGAAGCGCCATGGCTACCGGCTCGACCATTTCGATCGAAAGCGGAAGAAGGAGGCTCGTGAAGTCCACGAGCGATCCGATTATGGTCAAAAGGTGTTTTGTTTCCTTTTTTTGCCATTATTTTAGTCAATTTTCTGATTTTTAAGTCTCTTCCTCATCCAAATCTGAAATTTTTGGGGTTTTAACGTTTCATTCCGTTCCATTTTAATCATTTGTTTACGTAATAAATGGCAACACAGGCTCTTGGTATTAAAGGGAAGATGTTCGCCAAGAAACGGTATGCCGAGAAGGCGCTTATGAAGAAAACGTAAGCCTTCACTGTAACTTAGAAGATTCACTCACTCGTTTAGCTGAAACTGCTAACGATATTAATTAGAATAGTCATATCAGAAATTTGGTCTATTCGGATCACAACACCTTGTCATCTTGCCTGCATTTTACTGATATGGCAATCATTTTGTGGAGTGTAAGTAGTCTCATGTGCTACCCTGCTGTAGTTGAACAAGTCCTGCTTCATGTCAATGTAACGTTCTGTGGTTTTTGCCCCGTATATAATTGATCAGATACTGCCCTGTAATTGAGTTTGTTGATATATTTTGATCAGATACTGCCCTATAATTGAGTTTGTTGATATATGCAATGATGTATCCAC
Source organism: Metroxylon sagu (assembly GCA_017589505.3). Taxonomy (NCBI): domain Eukaryota; kingdom Viridiplantae; phylum Streptophyta; class Magnoliopsida; order Arecales; family Arecaceae; genus Metroxylon; species Metroxylon sagu. Next base: position 620,649 of record JACVBY030000483.1, on the reverse strand, counting down.
GAGAATGGATGTGCACACAGATGTTTCTTATATGACCACATGTTGGTACACTCTTATTTATCCTTCTGTTCCTTTGCAGGCTTGCCATACAAGAGGAGTCATCATCTAGGCGGAAGGTAGATGAATCGGTTCATGAAGGAGCTGTCCCTGCATATCTTCTCGATCGCAATGTTACAACACGTGCAAAGGTAATTGAACCTGTCTAGAATCATGGATTGTTCCCATACAATGTTTTGTCCTTTAACTATGATCTTGTCAGACATATGTGATGCAACTAATATTTGTTTTCTATTTTGCAGGTTCTTAGCAACACTATTAAGCAAAAGAGGAAGGAAAAGGCTGGCAAGTGGGAGGTCCCACTTCCAAAGGTGAACTGCCTTGCTGAGATAGCTCTTTCTGTGACATTGTATGTCAAGAGTTTTCTGCTGAGTGTTTTCTTTCAGACATTCTCACGTGGTTTCAGACTAGATTTCTTAAAGAGAGTAGTCTACTGTTCTGTGGTCCTCCTACGTAGGTTGCTTTGTTTTCTAGCCCTTACATGTTCACCACACAACATATTCTCTTTTGTAGGTCAGGCCTGTGGCTGAAGATGAGATGCTTAAAGTTGTTCGTTCTGGCAAGCACAAAAGTAAGCTCCCTATAGTTTAACCATATTACTGACAATAGTAAAGAGTATCTGCTAACACGCATTCAATTGTTTTGAAAAAAATATTAAATCTTAACTTTTCCCAAAACATTAAATGTTTTTTATTGTTCAACGGGAATTTTGATGATAGAATCCATTACTTGCACTTGTAAAGAGTATCTGTTCACACATGTTCAGTTTTTTTAAGAGAAATATTAAATGTTTTCTTTACCCAAAAAAGTTAAATGCTTTTCATTGTTCAATAGGAATTTTGATGATGGGATTCCACCCCCCCCGGCTCCCCACCCAAAAAAAAAAAAAAAACAAAAAAAAACCAAACACCCCCCCAAAGAGAGAGAGAGAGAGAGAAGAGAGAGAGAGAGAGAGAGACTGCATTCATGACCCTCATATAATTGCTGAACATGAGCCTTGGCTCTAACTTGATGGATAAGAAACTTAATTTAGACCTTTCAAACCCTTGTTGGTTTTATTCTCCAAGCAAAGCCTGGTTAATGCCTTTGACCCTTCTTTTATGCACCATGAAATGTGGATGTCATATATCTTCTGTTTTTTGAAATTACTTGTTCCTTATACTGCATTCCATCAGAGATGATGTTTCCTTCCTATAATTCTGTCTTGGACAGTTTGATGGTGTCCTATCTTGGAATTTCATAAAGTTGAATTGCATTTTAGACTTCCTGTTCTTTTTCTGATAAAACCCTTTTAGGGAATCAAATAGTGATGTACAAGCAAAAGCGATAGGGAATTAGCTCACATTCAGAATGCTGTCTTATGTTCTTTGACTGATATAAGCTGAAGATATGCCTCACCTTAAAGAGAAGATTTCTAATGTTTTTCTGGTTTCAATGTTCAGCCAAGCAATGAAAGAGAATAGTCACCAAAGTCACATGTGTGGGACCCGGGTTTACAAGAAAACCACCAAAATATGAGCGTTTCATTCGTCCAATGGGATTGAGGTTTACAAAAGCTAATGTAACACATCCTGAACTGAAATGCACCTTCAATCTGGACATAATTGGGATAAAGAAAAATCCAAATGGTCCAATGTACACATCTCTTGGTGTTGTGACAAAAGGAACCATCATCGAGGTAATTTGATGCATCCTTTTAACTTGTTGGCTGCTTTTCTGAACAGTTATAGAGTCCAAATGCTCTCATTTGCCCATAAAAGCTGCTCGTGCAGCAGGATTTAGGCATCCACTCCTCTCAGTTAGATGGTCAGAAAACTATTAGAAAGTTGTTGATGGTGGCTTCTTTTATAATCTATTTTTATTTTGTTTTTTTATAGATGTGACAGATGCTTTTTTGCTATGGAATTTCAGGTGAATGTCAGCGAACTTGGTCTTGTTACACCTGGAGGAAAAGTTGTCTGGGGTGAGAAATTGTTGCTCATCAATAGATGTTTGCCATTTTTCTTTTGTTGGAAAGAAATTTCTAAAACCTTCACTGCCTGCAGGGAAATATGCTCAAGTTACAAATGATCCGGAGAATGATGGTTGTATAAATGCAGTTCTGCTTGTCTGAAAGGTATGACCAGTCGAGTTCTTTTTTGAAGCTGTTGATGGCAGTAAGATATGTCAACCTTCTTATACGAAAGCCCTATCCATACTAAGAAGCCAATGCTGGGTGGGCCCAAGCATTTGGATCACTGTTTGATGTTATGGATGAAGCTGCCATCTTTACAGTACCAGTGAGCCAATGGTGCAGCTAAGTGCACATGTAGATAGGTTTATAACAGCAGAATTCGTGTAAAGAAACCTGTGTTTGCTTTTGATGCAGAAACAGCATCGCCTGGAACTGAAGGTTGTGTGTGTTTTTTAGCCCATCAATCAGAACAAGCCACATGCGTTTTTCATTTTTTTGTTTTTCCTCCAGTGATTTCTTGTGATGAAGGGCTGGTAGGAAATGCATCTCAACCCTCAAGAATGGAATGCAAAATGGAATCATCACTCTCTTGTTAGTAAACTGTTTATTTACCTCTTATGATCTTTTCAGTGCAAATATATTTTAGACCTCACTTAGCGTTAGGGGCTCATAATTCAAAAGCCTTAAGTTGTTAGGTGGGGGATCAGCCCAGACTTACATACTTATCTGGAGGCTTATGTGAATATATGTGATATCTTTTGATGTGGGATTATGACAATGACAAAACGTAGGTGTAGTTCATTAAGTATTTGCCATCAGGTTCTTTACTTGACAAGGGTTAAGTGTACGACAATTATACTTAACAAGTAACATGTGTTTGCCATCATTTTTTTAATGAAGTCTAAGTGCTTAATGAAGTGAAATTGCATATATGCCACTTGTTAAGTGGAGAATTTGATGGAAAGCACTTAACAAACTACACTTAATTTTTATTCTCGTGACAATCTTCTTCATCCAATCTCATGATGTCCCCATCATGGATTGACTTTTGCTTGAGGGAGGTCCATCCATAGTCATAGTTCCTTTATAACCCTATATAAGATATTGGGTCCAACTCTGATACCACATGTTGTGGACTCAATTCCCTTCTTTGATGCCCTTTATCCATAGTCCATCCATAGTCTAGTTCCCTTCAATTGTGTGGGAAGCCTATGCATGTAGAGAGAGAGAGAGAGAGAGAGCACTTAGCTACATTCAAGTGGATCTTCAATGTTTAGGTTTAGCTTGGACGATGGGTGTCTTAAATCAATGATCTGAGCCATTGAATGCGATCTAATATATTTAAAATGCTTAAACACAAGAAATAATATGATTTGTCTAGCCCATACATCAAGTAGAGTAATACTAAGTTGTTTAAATAATATGAAGCAATGCATGCATTTAAGTTTTTAACCACTTGATGCATAAAGCTAGAGATTTTGATTTTTGGTATTTAAATATTTTAGAGGTAGTAGATCACATCTGACAGCTTGAATCATTGATGTGAGATAAAAGTGGTCTAAATATTAGCAACAACATAATGGGTGCTAAATATAAAAGTGATCCCTGCAAGGTACTCTTCTATTTCTCTTCTTTCCCTCTTTAATTGTTATTCTTTCTGTTACTCGCACATCCGTAAACATGCCTTGGTACTCGTCAGTTTGTAACCATATTCTTTTCAATTTCATCCTTTAAGATATTCAAGGTTTAAAATACCACTTGGGATTCCGGTTTATGGGATTTGGCGATATTGCTCTATCATTCTAGGAAAATTTTCTAGGTTATAATGAACAGTTTTGTTGAAGTGTGAAGCGAACATGGACTGTAACCAACATGTTAACCCATTTTCAATAAGCTAGGAATTATCGCACTTTCTCAATGCAAGCAGCCTTGAGAGTACAAAGACATAATGCATGGGCTATTATAAGAGCCACTAGCGTTTCCATTTAGATCTCCCTCCCCCCCCCCCAACACACACACACACACAAAAAAAACCCAAAAATTCATGCCTTTTCTTTATGAAATTGTATATTATTGTATTTGAAAGGAAATATTTCTAGTTTTTACTTATTTTTGTGTTTTTGTTGCAAAGATCAGTTCGCAAGGAGCCTTAAGAATCAAAGGTTGGCCGTAAATGCCTTCATCAAAGTCTGCCGTACTAATCTATACTCGTATCCTCCTGTATCAATAAGGTGCTAATATGGTATCAAATTTCGATTTAGTATGAATTGAACTAATCCGAACTGAGCTAAACTGCCTTATCCGGTCGGTACTAAGTGGTATTATAATTAAGAGTGAGAAAAGAATGAGCATCCTGTCTTGGTATGGAGTGTCTATCATATCGTATCGACTTGTGCTGGACCAAACAGATAATGTATCGGTATGGGTTTCGGTACTGATTTGTGAGTCTTTATCATTAGCATTATTTTTAGTTAGGCATCAGTTTTCAGATTCACAGGTGAAATTTCACTGCACACGTACTTAAGATTTAATATGCTCTCCTGGCTACATATCTTATGACTTCGATCTATTCTCTTCTTGCTGCTGTGAATGTAAAAAAGCATAGGCATTAACGTAGCCTCTTTTCTTGTAACTTCTAATAATTCAAATTATAACCTTGAGGTTTCCATTATAGATTCTACCACTGGTAAGAGATGTGCTGTTTGGACATCAAAACCAGGCCACAATACAATTTGCAACATGGTTAATGAATTTCCATGAAAAACAAGAATTACTTCGTCTGATCTCTTACGGCAAGCTAATACTGCATTTTGATTCTTTAGGTGGCAGTTTGTAAACTGACGTTATCATCTGTCATATTTCATGAAAATCTAGTGCTGTACCTTCTATTGGAAATGTTTTTATCATGTTAAGTCGAATGAATGTCGTAGTGATCTTCTTCATGCGCATGCTGATGCCTATTTGTGGACGGGAAGTTCCACCACTGGATCTACCCAAACTTTTGGCTTATCTGGTTAAGCAATCTGGGCCATTGTTTGATCAACTTGGTGTAAGACAGGGTATAATGAACTTATTTCCAAAACCTTTCGATGACTTGTTGCTGATCCTCTTTGGCTGATACTGCTTAGAGACCTGATACCTACGGCTTCAAACTCTCTGAATAATCCACATCTTGCTTTCTTATTGTATACTTAAATTTGCAAGATATCCAATTTGCCAGTTAGTTGTTTATCTCCAATACCTGGTCTCCACCACCTATATCTTGCAACCATGATATATCATTAGTGTAGATAATATGTCATGTCTGCCACATTCACTTTGTTCTTGTTGATTTCTTTTCATTACAATTATGAGCACATGATATCCTTTCTTTAGTTAAAAATGAGTTTGTGATGGCATGAGTTTAGGAAATTCTATCCATATAGGTCAAGCTATGTATTCACAAATCTTTTTTAGCTATCTTGTTATCGGACTTATTTCTTTGCCTTATCTAATTGTTGTAAATCAGTTTCTCTGATCTGTATTTGCTTACCGTCCATGAGACTGAGAAATATAAACCTTAGGTTCAAGTTGTTGGATTTCTCACTGGTTTGTTTGAAACATTATTGTGATCCTGATTCCTTTAATAAACTTATGGATGTGAATTTCTTGCCAAGATCCTTATGCCTCTAAATAGCTTTGATCTTTAATTTTGCCCCTGGCAGCACAGAAGAATATCCATAGTGATACAGTTTTCATGTTTTAGTATCATCTTGTGTTTCATCCTACAAGCCAGATCATGTTATAATGAGATCTTGATTTTGTTGTATATGTCTTTGCCCAACCAATTTTGCATAAAGATGTAGCATTGTAGGACATCATGCCCCATCTCTCTTACCACATCTTATTTTTACTCATCTTTTTCTCTCTATGTGTGATACTTAATTAAGCCTTGATCTTAAACTAGTTGGGATCAACTACATGAATATTTTTCTTCTATTCCACTTAGTTTAGAGTCCAAACAATGCTGAGATATCAAGCATTTTTTTATTATTTTATTAGGTCTCTCTCTTCATCCTATATTTTTTTTTTTCAACTTGATAAGTATCTTATGATCATACAACATCTCAATTTCACCTTTCTATTTGATCTAACCTACTTTAATTTAATTTTATAGGTGACATCCTTTTAAATTCCGTTTTTATAAATAATCAATCCTAAATATTGAAAATGATTCCTTCTTAGGAACTTCATGTTTCTCAATTTTTATTTTATTTTCATCTTTTTTTATATTTATTAAAATTATATTTCATGTATTTTATCTTTATATTATTTTACTTGAAACCTTTGGATTTTGATATTCTCTTTCATAATTCTAGTTTATGATTAATTCTAATTTTAATTTTAATTTTTTTTTTTGTCATCCACAAATAGCGTGCAGCAAGGAATAGTCCCGAATGTGTGTGAGAAATGATTCATGTTTTATTTTTTTGGTTACTCAACCAAGTATGGCTTGAAAGTCACATGCCATTTGTGATTGATGATCGCTTATGCCACTATTTCTTAGTAGTTGGATGAATTTTTGCACAAAAACAATTGATTCATTAGATCTATACTGTTTCACATAGTTGATCTGACAGCTTTCCAGTGCGCATGATGGTATCATGATCCTTCTTGACTTCATCGATTTACTTCTTCTTCTGTTTCTTAAAACTGTTATGCAAAGAAGAAATACGATCAGATTAGTGATTCTTCGCAGTGCTCGTGAGTGGGGTTGGATTCAAATTTTTAATGCAATGTGGGTGCTATCGTTGTCATCACTTGGACGATGAAGACACCCAACTTCTTTTGAGAAACGAGGACAGAAGAAGAGTACGCACAGCAGCAGAAAGTTGCTGGAATTTGGTGGCAGGTATAGCAGAAATTAAAATACCCCTATTCAAATCATCAGTTGGTGGTGGGAAGACGGTGGGAGGTCATGCCCCCTTTCAAAGCTCACAGTTTCGGAAAAGCCCTTGTGGTATTAGAGAAAGTAACAGAATTTTGCACAAAAAGACAAGCCAGGGATGCACACCGTGATAAGAGGTGGCGATAGCTCCAAAAATTCATTTTGCTCGAATCCCTCTCCTCTTTCTCAGAGACAGAAAATCAGAGGTCCGGTTTTGTTATTATTTAGCCCACTTGGCTTCTAGTGGGGAACAGCTCAAAACCCAACTCACAGATGCTCTCTTTTTAATGATTCCATGCAATATGATTTGACTACATGCTTCATCTTTTGTCTTCTTATCAGCGTATATGATATTCCAAGTTGTACCGTTTATCTAAGTTTGAAAAGCAGGACTGGCTTTACAAAAAGCTTTCAAGTGAAAGGACCAACACGGATTCATCCATGGTCAGATGTTATGTGGTGAGTCATCTTAAGGCACCATTCTTTGTTGCCCCTTGAAATGTTTGTCAAAGGAAAATATATTAATAAGATGCAGTCGGATGGAAGTAGATTTGATGGTTTTCCTTCTGAGGAGAGGGGGAAAGAAAAAAAAAGAAGAAAAAAGTAGATTTGGCTGTTCTACATTTCTAGTGCTGTAAATTTGTGTGCATTATTTTACTCCTAGAAATTAAAATTGTTGCTTTTGGACGTACCAGCTTGTCCTTCATTGATGATCAAATTAGACATGCGACATATTTTATTAGAAGATAGTATCTCTGTTCCATCTATGCAAGTATCAGCACGTATTAGTGTTCAATAAGACTTATGCCAACATAAATTTTCTACACTTTCCAGTAGTGTTCTATTGGTTTGTTGGTCTTCGTAACTGTTTGGGGACACAGTGCAGCTCTGGCAGACAGTGTTCCAGGCCATGTGTGATACAGGCTGCTGCAGTAAATGTTGGAGATCACAAGTAGAAGATGGAGCAGTGCAATGGACATAAACTCTTGATAGAGATAAAATTGCAGTCAGAGGGTCTGTCTGAATTAACTGTTAGCCTCAATTGTTCGGCTAACAGATATCTCAATTAAAAATATCCAACAGTCGGTTCAGACTGAACCTAAGCATTCTGTTGACTGTTAAAAGTTAGTGCTTCGTTACACACTGTATTGATGTGTATTTGATCACTCGATGCCATAACCTGGTCTTTTTTTCTAGCTTATTAGATGTTAGTGCTTGCCTCGCAAATTGTATTGATGAGTGTATGGAATCCTGCAGAAGATGTCATGTTGTATAATATTTTTGTTCTTAATGGTAAAAATAACTCTACTTATATTGTTTATTTGTTTCTGTCTCGTTTGCTAATTTAGTGCGGAGAGCTCGTTAGCTAATTTAATAATCATATATTTGCTTACATGTAGTCATGAACTTGGCAATAAGAAGACAAATTCTTATTAAATTATGGAATGCATCATCGGAATAAGTTATTACGCGTACATCATGTTGCATTCCCACCTATCTGATCCACCTCCCTGCATATACATATGAGCTTCTTTTGTGTCCTCTAGCGATAGCATCATTCCTCCACATTAATGGCCATTTGAGGAGATGTGTCCCCATCCGCCATCGGTTTAACGATGGCCTTGTGAACCGATTCGGGGCTGTCGAACCGGGCGAGCCGAGCCAACTCCTCCACTGAACCTGCGATCTCCTGCGTCTGTACCACTATTTCTATGAGCAGCGTCGTGATCGTTGCCACGTGCAAGACATCCGCAAGGTTGACGTCATGCGACAGTGCAACCCTTAACTCTTCGATTGCCGCAATGGCTGCCGCCATGTGGCAGCTTGCCGACGCAGGCATCGTCATGGTTCGGATCGCCGAGGAGAGCTCTCTGAGCGCCTTAGCGGATTCAGAGCACATCTTCGTGCAAGCGGTTCGGATCTTTAACCGGAGCTCCGGCTCCTCGCTTGTCTGTGGTTCGCATAGAAATTTATTAACTAAACTTCTCTAATTTGAGCGGATTACATGGTGGTAGTGAAGATTATGTGATATATTACCTTGGTTTTGAGAGAGGTGGTGAGATAGGTGGCAAGGGCCTCCATGGAAGAAGCACACCGGCGACTGGAAGCTCCAATCTTGAGGTATTGTTTCCATGGGTGCCGAAATCCAAAACGGCCATGACCCGGTTCCCATCTTGCAAAATTACACTGCATGTATCATACTAATCAGATGAGTAATGGCACATACAATGCTTGCTATTAATTAACAGCGCCATACTAGCCACCAAAAAAACCCCTTGGAAGAACCGTTTTCCTCGTGTATTCTACCATCATCCTTATTCTACATTAGTGTGATTGCCACTTTCCAAACATTAGGAGTCGGATTCCATTAACCAAGCCAAAAGAAGACTCATTTCTCGTGCAAATATATTGACAATGTATGCTAGAAGATCTCTCCAAATTTTGGCAACTCTTTGTCGGCCATTGTGATACTAACTGAAATCCTTTTCACCTACTGTTATTTGTCTTGTGTTGGTGCGAATGGATTACCATGTTTATATAACATGATGCCCACGAGAGGCTTATGAATTAAAAATGAGACAACAAAAAAGCAGCTGGTAATAACTCAATTTATTAACCTATTCTCAAAACATCACCATTGAACAATTCATTATGTTGGTATAATTGCATTAAGATGACGATAACTTGTAGTCATGGATCGCATCGACATATATCTAATGTTTTCTTTGTTAAAGAGGGAGAAATGAAAGATGAGTACTTAGATCCTTTCCCATTCAATGCGAACTTAAGAGAGAAGAAGGTTTCATTTTTTTTTTCCTTCCCTAACTTCATGACATGAGCTAAAACAAGTAAGAAAACAAAATGAATAACATCAATTAAGCTCGTCATTGAGTGGCTTACCAAAGAGACCTCGGTTGGCTTTGAATTGAGAACACTTTTGTGAACTTGGAGAAAGGACTTGCCATCCAAACTCTCCCTGGCCACCTTCTCCCCAAGGCACTCGGATCCTAGTCCTGACAAAATTTTGTTTATTATGTAAACATTATAATCAAAAGAAAATGTAAGGAATAATATAATCTTGTGACATACACACCACAAAATGATAGGGAATTTGATAAACTCTTATGTAAGTGCGTGTATATAATCTCTTGATTTTTCGACTATGAGAGATTTTCCTATATTTGACATGGCCATCGAGATGATTTATTCAGCCAAGCAGCTATAAAATCTTTTCTTGAATTATTGAGTGCGAAAAAAATAGAAGATCATAATAGTGCAGCTTTTTGGTTGGACATCATCAAGTGTATTCTAGGTTAATCCTTTCTTTCATTGCATGATTTTATCTAATTCAACCTCTTAATTTACTTGACAAGGTTAAAGTTCTTCATGGGAATAATTAAGCGAGCACACATCATTAAGTTGCAAGATAGTTTGCAAGGAAATATGTGGGGAAAAAAATAGTGAAAAAGATATTTTATGAAAAAGTCAAATATAGCAATATGCTCTCTAAATTCATTAGTTTTTCTTTGAAAAATAGGTCTTTCACCCAATTTCGTTGCTTCTTGTTTTTTTTTTAGCGCTTGCCACCTCATAAAAAACCAAGCTGCAATGAGATTAGAGAGGTAAATGGGTGGGCCTATAAATTTGGACCCTTTCAATGGGTGCAATCCAGACAGTATTGCCCAAACATCATAAGTTTACTGTCATCATGGCTGTCATCTCTTCTCTAGCAACAAAGTTTGCATTTTTTTTTTTTTTTTCCTTTTGTTATAGTATTATAGTTCAACTTTTTCACAACAAGGGGCATGGTTTTTTATGAGTTGTGCTCCTATTTGAACCTGGCTTTTGGGCTCCAACCGTCTACTTTCCTGCTTACTTTTATGGTGTCCTTGTAATATATATAAATATAATATATATATATATATATATATATATACCTTCAAGGAAGCTTGCAAGCTTGTCTAAATTGGCAGCAGTTTGCTTGTGGAGTTCTTCACCAGCCCACACAGGGATCACAAAAATGGAGGTGCAGAGGCAAGTGGCCACCCCAATGGCAATTGTGGAGAGCCTCCGGTGAGCCAACCGCGTCAGTTCCTCAACTCGGTAGCTCGAAATTGCCACCAGGCTAAAGGTCAGTATGAAGATGGTCACCCCGTAGTCATATCTCGCTTTGATCTCCGGAATGAATCGTGAGAACGTCGCTGCTGCAGCTGTGATGCCATGAATTAATAATTCAGTAACAACACACAATCCGTAAATTCAACAGCGTGTAACTTGGAAGCAAGCAATGGCATATACCCAACATGAACACAAAGAGACCAAGTAGTATGGGTTCTCCCTTCTCTCCACAAAGGATGGCAATTTGATGAGCTCCAACGCCCAGTAAACCAGCCAGCAGCGTGGCGAAAGCTCTGTTTAGACCTTTGCTCAGTGTACCACCTATAGAAAACAGTGTGTTTGTTGTGATTGCGAAGAAGAGAAAAATTTTAAGTCCAGTTTGATGGAATAATGATAAGAACTCACGATAAGAATGGCCGTAAAAGATCACGTACCGACGGTATACTCCATGACCACCACGGCCGTGAGCACAGCCCACATGGTTGACGCTCCGAAGCCATCGAAGATGGGTGTGACGTAGTAGAAGATGGAGACCAGCGTGAGTGCCAATCCTACCTTACAAGAATGAGCCAGTCGTCTTGGATCATCTTTCGCAATCTTCTTCACCTTGTGAAGAAATCCAGTCACCCTTGCCGTTGGCTTCTCTGCCAGTGAGCTGAGAAACTGTCTCCACGGCGAGAATCCAACCTTCTCATTGCTTCCAGTCCCAACTTCCATGGCTAGAGAGAGGAGTTGAGAGTGGTGATACGTCGTGAGAGGAGAATTTAGAGGGAAGCAGAAGGGAATGCTCTCTTGGAGCCCTCTTTCTATCTTTATAGGCGAAGCAGAGGGATAGGAGGAGGGATGGGAGCGAGATGGCTGCAGACTGGATCTTTATATAAGAAAACAGACAAAGGTGGCGAGCATGCCTTTAGAATATTATATTTACAAAACATCGGCAGAAAACTTTGGCATGCCAGGTGACCAGAGAATTTTATTTGGAGAGGGGTTTCTTGGTTGATAGAGGGGGTGGCAAGATTGTACACGGCACACCAGACTATGATTTATACCAAGTGGATTGATGAAATAATTATATCATGTTATGGATTAATCTATCAACTTCAAAGTGATTCATATATATCGAATGGATCATGCCAAGAAAATAAATTGCATCTATTTATATAAAGAAAATCATATGGTATCAATTCATTATAATTTATTTATTAAATAAAGTATACAGACTATATCGTATGATATCTCTCAACTCCTCTCTCTCTATTGTTATATTTTAGTCTCGATACAGTATGATAATTGAGATGAAAACATGGATTACCCTGCAATGGATGATGTCTCTTCTTGGATTTGAATGGAGGTCGTAGCACTCAGCCGTGGGATGCAAGGCAGCACTATGGAAGGAGCCAAGAAGGCAGGGGAATTTTAGTCGGGACTGTGGTGATGGCCAGCTATTGTGGCATTGTTTAGCACATCAATCCAAACACCTTCTTTCCCACGGCATTTCTAGGCCTCATGCATGAGGCCAGATAAAGTGCATCTGAATTTAGACCCACATGAAACCAGCAACATAAAGTTGTGAAAACTATTTATTTATACTTGTTCAAAAGAAGCACGCACAGATTAGGTTCGGTTTTTGGTGGGGTGGTGGAGATATTAGGTTGTTTAGGAATTCATATTTCCCTCAGTTACTCTAATAAAGATAATTGGACTATTTAGTGGTTAATTATGCTGAAATTTTATCAGAAATATTTTGCTGAAATAAAGTAGTTGAGGGATGGAACGCGCGTATATACAATCAAGATATGGGAAAGCATATCCAAAGTGGTACACCTTACCAATCTACCATAACTATTTGATGTGAGAGAAGGAAGCACTTCATTTTAATCATGAAATTATATTTTTCTTTTTAATTTTGTCATTATGTGTTACAACTGAAGAAATATGATGCATGACTAAAGGTTAATCTACAATCTTTTTTGCATATATTCCTCTTGACTTTTTGATATATACAGGTCTTTTGAATCTTGACCAACCCTCTATGGCTACTTGCACAAAATTGACCTCCTTACCAATTCTTTTCCGTATAATCTTTTAGATTTTTGTCATAAACTTAATGTCTTTATACTTCATTCCTTTTTCTTTGATGTAATGCCTCTGCTTTTTTGAGAGAAGATGTAATCTTTGTTGGTTTAACTGATTAAACTTCCAGAATATGAGAATATATTCATGTAGTTTATATCAAAAAGAGAACAAATCCGTAAGAATGAGGATATGTTCTTAGGCTTCCTGTGAATGCTTTTCTTGCGTAAGATGGAGAAGTTGACATGTAAATTGCCCTCTTCAACACAATGAACATGGTTCATTTTGTCCAAGATTTTGGATTTTCCCCCCCTATTTATCAAAAATACGCTCAATAGAAACTATATAATGCAAGAGCATTGGAGAGCCTTGTCTTGCTTTTCCTTGAAAGAAAGAAAACTAGGCTTGTGCCTCCACACTGCATGCAACCATTACAAAACAATCCTAATCTTGAGTAATATTTAATTATGAAACTTATATTTTTCTAAAGCAATTATTAAGATAATATCGAGCTTGATATCTTTACCTTGTCAACTAAGATTCTTTTGAGTTAATAGATTGCAAATCATGATCCCTCTTTTAAGTTAAAGCACTCTCAATAGCTATATAAATAGCGGTAAATTTTATTATTCTTTTGATTTTATGTGGATGGTACCGTAAATAATAAAAAGTTTAAGGATGTAAGGGCATTGGGTAACGGCCTCAAGGTATTGAATGATGGCATTGAATAGGTGAGATTGAAGTTTATTTTTTTAAAAAAATATTAAAAAAAGCATGATAGCTAAACTCATAAATAATTATGTAAATTGAAGTTATCATGATGGTACCATTTTTGTTAACTTATTGGCTTTCAAAGGTCTAGATGAAGATCAGGTAGCTTTGGATATAAGCTTTTGCTTTTATCTTTGAGAAACTTCTAGAATGCTTCGACAATGATTGGGAGATCGAGCAAGAGCTTAAAATGCATCTCAATTATCATGCCATGACCTGTATAAGAATATGTTCAGTTCCACATTAGTTATGTATCAAATAAATCTTATATTTGTAGGACCTATAAGACCAAAGAATGTCAATAACATCTTTTTGTCTCGAGTGCCTTCATTAAGAGTTGATTCTGGGCTGTCACGATGTTTGTGATTGAATTTTGATAGAATTTAGACTTTTAACTTAAAAAGAACCGCATAACTTGAATGGAAAGAATAATACTATAAGGATTCATGTACTTAGTTTCCTATTCGTTGTACATCGAAAAGATCTTGAATATATCTATAGGCTAAAGAATCAAAATAACATCTTTCTAATTGATCTTTTTTTGGATGAGATTTTATGTTTCTTTTAAAAAAAAAATATTTATTTCTTATAAATATAAAAATGTTAGCTGATGGTGAAATTTGAATTTGCTTCTCATGTAGAATTTTGTTAGCAGATTAGGTGACTATGACCCTCAAATAGTCCAAAGCCAAATTTTACAGATGGAAAACACTATGAAGGTGAGCTTTTAAAGTGGCTTTTCCTAGTGGCCAAGCCACTAGAACCCTAATCATATATTTTATGATCTCTTGGTCGTCTGACTTAAGCTTGATTAGGACATTTTTCTGGTGCTCGCCGTACCCCTTGGACTATATTAATTAACTTTTTGTACATCTAGGACCATAGTTAATTAACATGATTTGGACTCCTCAAGGAAGTGTTTCACTTTATCCTTTTGTAGACTTTCGTCTCCATCTTCCTCTCTACAAAACATTTTGGTTAGGTAGAACTTTTAGTGTATGTCAAATAGGAAGCCAAACAAATCCAAAAAAGATTGCTTGGATCATGCTATGAAACAGAAAGCTCCACTTGGATGGTCAATTGTAAATCTTATTAAGTTAAATTTGATTAACAACAATCTAACATTGGTGTGCTCCTTTTAGCTTGGTTTCTAAAGAAGAAATTAGACTTGCATTCTGGATGAAGGCTAAAATAAGATTCAAGAGGAAGTGGTTTGGTTGGTGTTCAGACATCAAAGATGATGGTATAAGCCTCATAATTTTATCAAAGAATGAGAATTTCTAGGCCTTTCTCATGTAATCCTATTGGCTTACCAAGTGCCAACATTACATATTAGAATAGAACATTGGTCCACAAAACCTTGGATCATTAGCTAGTTGGAATTGCACTTTGCTATGTTGAGGTGCAAAGATAACCTGAATCTAGGGTTGCAAATAGGTCAGACTGGATTGGGACATGCTTGACCCAACCTAATTTGGTTTTATTCTTGAATCTTAATGTGAGATTAGGGCTCAATCTATGTGAAAAGGAATTTAAACCCAATAGTTTAGGTTGAGGTTGCATATAATCAAGACCCAACTTGAAAAATATGGAGCTAAGTCTAGTCTGCAATTTGAGCTAAATATTTATCTATTTTTTATGGCTAAAAATACAATAATTAATGATTAAATATAAAATTACTATCAATTCTCAAATAAACTAACAAGTCAAATTAAATACTAATTTTTATTTAAAAAACTTTTTTATTTAATAATTTGATCGTTATGAAGATACATGCTTACAATGCACACGCATACACACATGTATACACATGCATTCTTATATCTAATCAGATCTATGTTTTGATGATGGAGATTCCATATCGATGATCTTGAGCTATTAAATATGATGTATAACTTCTAAAATTCTTACACATCAAAAATTATACGATTTGAAAACTCCTAGTTCGGTATCAAGAGGTCAAAAATAACATGTATTAATTTATGCAATTTAAACTATTCAATTTTTAA
Source organism: Metroxylon sagu (assembly GCA_017589505.3). Classification (NCBI taxonomy): domain Eukaryota; kingdom Viridiplantae; phylum Streptophyta; class Magnoliopsida; order Arecales; family Arecaceae; genus Metroxylon; species Metroxylon sagu. Next base: position 604,739 of record JACVBY030000483.1, on the reverse strand, counting down.
GACTATAATGTATAAGATAGGGATATCTAAATTGTATATTTTTTAGCATGTAAATATTTTAAATATAATAAGTCGCATACAATGGTTTGGGTCATTCATGTAGAACCATCATTATTTAAATCTAGATCTAACTAGATATAAGTACAGATTTTCTAAAGTGTAGCAAAGATAAGTTCTCTCTATATGTGAGTGTGTATGCGTATAGATATACCTATATGTATATGAATAAATAAATAAATAAGAATATTATGAATAAGAATTCAATGGAACAAATGATAAATGTTTAAATATAATTAAGTGAAAGAAAAGAGATGATATGAGATCGTTTAGATGAATAGATAAATGAGGGTTTATTTAATGAATTAAAAAATATATTTAAGGTGAAAAAAAGATTTTATATAATTTAGATTTTTGAATTTAGTTGAATCATATGCTAGTTAGGTTAAGCCTTTTCTTTTTTTTTTTACCCAAGTTGAACCCAAATGATATATAGATTGAATCTAATTGAATTCCTTAAATTTGAATCAGGACTGATTAACTCAAAAGTTAATTCAACCCATTTGTAGCTCTAGATATTGTTAGGCATTTATTTATTTAATTCAAATTTTTTTAAGCTTTAAGAATGGTACCATATTAGTTAGCTGATTAAACATAAATTTACTTAATATAAATCTTAGTTTTAAGTAGTATAAACTTTTAGGATTTTTAATGAATGATTAATTTTTATATCTCTCTCCTTTCTTTAAAAAATATAGGTACCATGAAAAAAATACATTAAGAGATATGCCGCATCTAGTCCGATGAAAGGCATTGCATTTGATTGGTTTTAAGAGATTCAATGTATCTAATTAGGTAGGTTAAACCTAAATGACACTATCCAACCCTTGATTGATTAGATCCAAGGGACACAATCTTTGATGATTAGATAGATGATGTATTTTGATGCATCCAATTAAAGGATGTCTAAACATTCATTCACATATACTCCTTCAAATTTATGAATAGGATATCGTATCATGCATTTGGATAATCAAAAACAAGAGGCCACAAAATAGAGAAGAGAGAAGCAATTTAAGAAATTGGGTGAACTAAAGTGCATTTCAGGTGGAATGAACTCAAGTGCACTCAATTAAGAATTTGAGAAGAAAATTGATTCCATACAAAAAGAGGAATCTTTATTAAATTATTTTGTTTATTTTCATCACATTTGAATTTGATTAGTTTGGATCCATCCTGATTCTTCTACATTAGAGTGTACTTTATAGAAAATATATAGTAGTCTGTTGCATCTTGAAAATAGACTGTCATCAATTATTGGCACTTAAGTAAGATCAATTCTATTCTAAAAAAAGTGTCATTCATAGCATGCTTTGAACTAGATAATATTATTTTTTAAATATTTATTTACTTTGTGCATGTACAAAAAAAATTATATAAAGTAAAGATATAATAATAAATAAATTTTCTGACACATGCATCATCTAGCTTACAAACTTCAATATCATTGAACTCGAGCAATTCTTGAAATAAGTGTAGAAAAAATAACTATAATCCACATCTCCACTCTCGTTATTTAGAATTATGATAGTATAAAAGACTCAGGTTATGATCATGAACTAAGAAACTTAGTTATTAATTAGATAATAAGGATCATTTTACCCTATTTCGAGAACGTTAAATCCTAAATATAGTTCAAAAAGGGGGACTAAAGCATCAAAATTCTAAGAAATTAATTGAAAAACCATGGCCATCCATTGCATGCTCTCTTGAACCATCAAAATTCTTTCTTCATTGAATCACAACCAATTTATTCACGCTCAAATCATGCAAACAAATGCTGTAAAAAGAAAGAAAGAAGAAACTAAATCCACCCATCCCATTGTCCAAAAGTGTAGGCTAGAGTCGATTGAGTAGTTCTTCCACTAGATTTTGTGTTGCAACCATGTGTTTCACGTGGAACTTTGTTGCTTGTGGGGAGGGATTAAGAGGAGGCAGGATGATGTGGAAGTTGGAGGCATCCAACAAAGTTCCAAGATCCAAAACCACAGCAAAGTTCCAAGAAGACTTCATACTCTCCCAGTCCTTGACAAATTGTATGACCAAAGACTTCAATAAAATAGGGGGCAGCTTGCTTCCTCCAATTCTCAGTTAAAGACTGCCATCAAATGAATCCCTTCTAAAGATCCCATTAGCGTGGCTGAATTAAGCATGCCAACATGTAGGCTAAGAAACAACTCCTCAACGATGGACGATTTCACTGATTGACCCTCAGACCGAGGATAGAGGAAATTACAGGATCGCTTCTCGTGCAATCAAAATGGGACAAACCCTAAGAGGGCCAAATATTCCTTTCCAGTTGGAAGATCAATTTTATAATGCTTTTACCCATTTGTAAGATGATACTGTTATTAACAATAACTTATAGGTGCTGAAGAATTTAAATTTAAGCTTTATTTTTTTAAAATAAAATATTAAAAAAAATATAGTAACTGATTCAAGTTGAAAACATTGGCTTTGGAGGTAGCGGCATTCAAACATACCATGCCCAAACATTTATGGCCATAACCAGTTAGCTCCAATGTAAGCAACATATAGGTAACTTAATACATTTAATTAACATTTATGTGCAAATAAAACTTAGGTACGGTTCTTTACATGTGATTTACGGAGTTCTTCACCTAACAAGTAGTATGTACATCACTATTTTATTTAAAATATATTATTTTTTATACTTCATTAGAAAATATTCGTTAGAAAATAATAACAGATGTATGTCACTTTTTTAATAGAATGACACAATATATAAGGCCAAACCGCATCTGATTTCATTTCAGAGATTGTAATTTCAACCTGAAAACAAAAAACCATCTCATCTTATTCAAATTAGAGGGATTCTCCATCTTTTATGAGGATGAAGATCAATGAGGATCGAGTGAGGTAAGAATAAGTATATTCCCACCTTTTGCCTTGCCTCTGCTCCTACTGGCTTCATACTTAAATTGTATAGTATCGAATAATATTTAGTTTCTAATTTAATATAAATTTTTAATTATTTTAGTAATAAATATAAATTTAATAAATAATATTTAATTTATTAAGATGCTTAATTTATTTTTTCAGCTATATTATTAATTTTATGGCTTTTACTAAAAATTTATATTTATCATGGGAGGGGGGATTGAGATAGAATAGGATGAAGTGATGATAAAAATTTATTATTTTTTATGTTGTGTAGGTGTGAATGAAAAGGTTTCTATTTAAAAAGATGGATGAGAGACACCATATCCGAGGCGCCCAAGTCGGAGGACCAGTTGCTCAAATGGGAATATTTGGATCGATTTGATTACAGAATTTTGGCCCATTAAGCGGAAAAGTTGTGTGGTTGGACCAAAATGCAGGTAAAATAGACTTGGTTTCTGGCCTAGAAAAGGTTGTGCCTACCCTACACAAAAATATTATAGGCGAAATTTAGGTGCAATTCTTTTCATTTTTGCCATCTAATTCTTTACTTACCAATAATCATGCGTAATTAAGCATTTAACGTAGGCTTGGATGAAAGCTTATATGAACTGTAAAGCAGCACGCATGGCTGTTAGTAAGTGCAGAACTGGATGGCAAAGACAGAATTCCGCACTGAAGTTTCATCCAAAAACTGTATCTTTTAAAAGAATTTATGGTAATCATCTGGCCAACAGTTTTGACACATCAATTTGTTGTTGTAAATCCGATGCATTTTTATAAGTCATGGACGTGTTGCAACCACCTAGAAACAGTCCTGATTCTCTCATTAAGCGTATAATATTCATAATCATGATATTATTAGAGATGAGAGAAAGACAGATTCATCTACACTATAGTTGTTTCACTCTCAATATTTCGAAATGCAGCATCTAAAATCTAATATTTTTTTTATAAAAAAATAAAGTTCAAATTTAAGTCCTTCGACACCATATTTATGCCCTTATGCGCTTAAAATTACTATTATTTAGAGCACCATTATAGAATTTGATGGTTCTGAATCTTTGGTTACCAGGTAGAATGCTGTGATGGCTGGAGCAAGCCTTAGTTCATGATCAGGCTAGCATTCATATACGAAGAGGACATGACAACTAGATGGCTATTAGAGAGGGACATGCACCAATCTTGCTGCTTTCACAAGTTCAATTATGATGCTGCAAGCGAAGTCAAACTCAACCACCTTCTCACGCCATGAGATTGTTTACATGAACGTTCATATCTTAAGGCAACTTGGTGACTCTAGGTAACGTGATGCATAATTTATGGTGCTCCAATACTATGCCATGGTCTCTTCATCAATTGAAACTAGGTCTGCGATTAGGGACGTCAATTGCCAAATTTGAGGCAAACTTTGGACCTTCACAGACTAGTTACAGTTGGTCCCAAAGTAGCCCAACCTTACTTTTAGTGGTGGTTACTCTAATTTTGGTCAGGGCCAGAGCTAAGGGTAAGCATCGATCAGATTGGATCGATTTCAGACTAAAACCTAAAACCAATCCAATTAAGACTAGTTCTAAGATTTTGGACCTATAATCGAACTGATTTAATTTTAAAACCAATTCAATTGGATTGAGTTTGTTCTTTGTTGGTTTTAGAGTAGAACTTATTTTCTTTCTAATTCTTGCATCTTAATCATTTAACACTTATCTAATATCTAAGAATAATTTTATTTTTTTCTTTAGTTATGTTAAATAAAAAGGATATATATAATATTTATTGAT